>CM069904.1:114862807-115192120 GCA_036172215.1 Camellia granthamiana
TGAGCCGGGGAAACCATTGATTCTATATCTTTCAGTGACTGAAACTACAATGGGCTGCATGATTGCACAAGAGTCTGACGACAAAGTGGAGAGAGCTATCTACTACCTGAGCAAGAAAATGCTGGAGTACGAGACCCGCTACACTTTGCTAGAGAAGGCTTGGCTAGCCTTGGTATGGGCTACCAGGAAGCTGCGGCACTACCTATTAGCTCACACTGTAATACTGGTTTCAAGATTAGATCCCATCAAATATCTCTTCAAGAAACCGGCACTTACGGGTAGGCTAGCCCGTTGGTTGCTTTTGCTTTTCGAATTTGATCTGACGTACGTGACGCGCAAGTCAGTAAAGGGGAAAGCAGTAGCGGAGTTCCTAGCAGATCACCCAGTCAAAGGGGATGAAGCAGTTGAGTACCTATGCCCAGACAAGGCCATTTTGCATGTTGAAGAAGAGACCTGGATGATGTACTTTGACGGAGTGTCAAACCAATATGGTATGGGATAGGGGTGTTGCTGATAGCACCCGACAATTCCCGTATACCCCTAGCATTCAAACTCTGGTTCAAAGTATCGAATAATGAGGCAGAGTATGAGGCATGTATTGCCGGTTTAGAAGCTGCCCTAGAACTAAGGGCAAAACGGTTGGATGTCATCGGGGACTCGAACCTTGTTGTATCTCAAGCTAAAGGAGATTGGAAAGTCAAGGAAGAAAAGATGAGAATCTATCACCAGACCTTAGACGTGCTGATTCCTTGGTTTGAGAAACTAAATTTCGCTCATCTGTTAAGAGAGAACAACAAGTTTGCGGATTCATTAGCAACTCTATCTTCTGTGATAGACATCCCTTTTAGAGTCTGGATGCGTCCGATCATCATCGAACAGAAATTTGTGCCGGCCTAAGAGTTGCTTGCTACCATAGATGAGGTGCAAGATGAGAATCCCTGGCATTACGACGTCTAGAACTTCTTGGAAAAGGAAGCGTATCCACCAGGGGCAAATGCCAAAGATAAGAGGGGCAATTCGAAGAATGGCTGCTTAGTTCATTGTCTGCGGGGGTAAACTGTACAAGAGAGGTCATCTCGGGATGCATAAGCTGTGTGTTGATGCCGAAGAATCAAACCGCTTGATGGAGGCCATCCATGGAGGAGAGTGCGGAGCACACACGAACGGGGTGATACTAGCCCGGAAGATCCTTAGACAAGGTTATTACTGATCCACCATGGAGGAGGATTGTATTGGCTTTGTCCGGCGATGCCACAAATGTCAGATCCATACAAACCGCATGAACATTCCGCCGTCAAAGCTGTACAACATGACTTCGCCATGGCCATTTTCAGTCTGGAGGATTGATGTGATTGAGGCTGTTACTCCAAAAGGGTCCAATGGGCATGAGTACATTTTGGTAGCAATAGACTACTTCATGAAGTGGGTCGAGGCCCAATCTTATGCGGTGTTGAAGGCGTCGCATGTTACAAAGTTCATCAGGAACAACATCATCTATCGCTACGGGGTCCCGAATGAGATTATTTCGGATATTGGTTCCCACTTCAATAAAGAGGTGATCGACTTGTTGGAGAAGTACAACGTGGCTTTTCATAAGTCATCCACATATCGGCCGCAGACCAACGGAGCAATTGCGGCCGCCAACAAGAACATCAAGCATATTCTGCAGAAGATGGTGGAAACCTACCAGGACTGGCCAGATAAGTTGCCATTTGCTCTGTGGGGCTACCGGACTTCAATTCGAACTTCTACTGGGGCGACTCCGTATTCCTTGGTTTATGGGATGGAGGTTGTTCTGCCTATCGAAGTTGCAGTTCTGTCATTATGGGTATTGGCTGAGTGTCAGATAGCTGAGGTAGATTAGCAGCAAAGCAGGTTCGAAGAACTCATGCTGTTTGATGAAAGAAGGCTGAAAGCACTGTATCATGTTCAAGGTTATCAACGAAGAATTGATAGGGCTTTTAACAAGAAGGTTAAGTCCAGGAATTTGAAGAAAGGGGATCTAGTGCTCAAAGACAATCGAGCTCCCATTCACGACCCTAGGGGCAAATTCAGACCCAATTGGACTGGTCCTTACATCATCAAGTCTATCTGGTCAGGTGGAGCTGTCGTTCTGATGGACCTAGATGGCCTAGAGTTCTCACAGCCGATCAACATGGACAAGTTGAAGAAATATTATCCCTGAACGGCTCGCTAGGCCGAAAACCCGAAAGGGCGACCTAGGCAAAAGTTAGAGCATGAAAAATTTGAAATTATAAAAACTGATCTCGCAAGGTTGAAAACCCGCAAAGGGCGGCCTTGGCAAAAGTTAGAGTGCAAAAGGAGAGTGTTAATACACGAGTGAATCCAAGCCAAACTACGTAAGGTTTGATTCCCATCTTTAGGATATGTAGGCAACTTCATTCTGAAGTCCAGCCATAAACACTTCCCTGATCATCTTTGTCTATGTGATCATGTTTGGTCATCTTTGTCTATTTTGCATTCCAGAGCTCGGTCGTGATCTCTAGAGCAGTGCTATTCAGACTAGGGGCAACTTTCCAGTTGCTGGGATCCGGAGTTGAACATCTCAGTGATAGATCTCAGGTGTGTCCAGTTCTGATCCATATCAAAAATGGCTTTGAAAAGTTTTAACAAAAGTTGATTTTGTTCAAATTAATTTTTTAACAACTTAGACCATTTTTGGACCAAACAGAAAATTTTCAGTACCCACAACCTTAAATTACGTTGATTTCAATACAGAGTTCTCCTACTCTTGAATACAAATTGAATTTGATTTTATTACATTCATAAAGAAAACTTGAAAGTACTGATAAAGCAATAAATTCGGGGCATAGATAAGTCAGGTTTTCCTGCGCCCCCTTCCAGAGCTGGTCAAAGCCTCTGACGCCAAAGTGGGCCCGATCTGCGCCTCCTCAACAAGCCAAGCTATGCACTCATCAGAGAGGGTGCAACTGAAAGTGGGAGCGGGGGTCAGAAGCTCTCTAGTCCACTATGCTGTGGCATACCGAGCTAGCTACGCGTCTTGGACCGGAAATGCAGCAGGGTACTCTATCCCTTCTTCCGGACAAGTCTGATCATGGCCAAACTGGTGCCGGAATCGGAATGGAAAATAGAACACACAGTGTGTCATGCCAATCAGCTGAATTCTGGGCTGGCGAGTCATGCTGTAGCTCATCGCCAGTAAATTGAGCCAGGGGCAGCGCCAAGCAATACTGGTAGCGGACAAACTGCACATCCAGTCGCACCACCATCCCTCATTAGGGGCATCGACGAGACGTCGCAGGAAAAAATAGCCGTGAGCTGAATATGCTGGGCATGAGTCCACAACCTTCAACTTGTCCATCAACCATGTCTGGGGAGGGATGAAAAATGAGAGATTAAAGAATAGAGAGGTGTACGTGGAGAGAAAAGTGAGAAAAGGGTTTAGAGAGAAAAACTGAGCCTGTGGGCCGAGTGATGTGAGAAACATATATGAGATAGGGTGGGAAACATTACCTGCAGTAGTAGTGGACTTCCCGCAAATCTAGGCATCTCTTGGCGACGGAAAGCGTCCAAACCCATCAACGTCTCAGCCAATGTCATGGCAATGCAGCTCTTGCCCTCTCTTAAGCCCTGGGCAACTTCGATCAAACAAGTGCTAAACCCACCGAAGCCTGGGGTGAGCAAGAAATGAGACAATATGCACAAGCAAAGCACATGTCGCCGATAACCCTGCCAGTCATGATCGTCGCGGTCACCGGCATCAGAAAATCGACGAATCAAGCTGGGGATATCCAGCACTCCATCGCGAGTTAATGACCGAGCATCATGCAAAGTGAACCCACACATCCATCCTAAGGCTTGGACGTGGCCAAAGTGGAACTGTGGCAAAATCTCTTCATCACGTTCGGATTCCATCAAAACTTGGAAGTCTTCGAAAGTAGGACATACCTCTTGTCCGCCAAAGCTAAAGACGTGTGTTCCTGGGTTCCAAAACTTTGTCGCGGTATGAAGGAACGGAAAACGCAGCGGGGTGCGACTCAGCGTAAATAGTGCATTTATGCCGAAGCCCCAGAAATTCACATTTTTCGAGCCATCCAAGGTAGCAATCCAATTTGTGAGATTTTGGATAAGAAATGCCTCCATTTTGGTGCAAAACTAAGTTAGAATGAGAGAACCACGAAGCTAGAACCTTTATGGAGGATAAGGCACTGTTTGGAGGACAAGTGTCAAGAAACTGGAGGTTCCCAGGTTAAGTGGTCGACCGACCACTTTTTCTGGTTGGCTAGCTACCTTTTTGGGTTACAGACAGAAAACTGGTCGGCAGGCTCTTATGGTGGTCGGCCATGAGCATGAAAGTGGTTTGCACCTGTTTCTTGCCTCCAGGAGTGAGTCTCTAACTTCCCCGTGTGCTGGGAGTGCTGAAGGTTCGAGTTTACCTTTGTTTCGGATGCGCTCCATCGCTCTGTTTGTCTAAAATGCGTTTGTTTATCGAGTTGTAGCTCATTTGTTTATCGAGTTGTTGCTCATTTGTTTATCGAGTTGTTGCTTATCTATTTATCAAGTTGTTAATTTGTTTAACGGATTGTCGTTTTGCAGTTGAGTTGTTTAGTTTGTTGCGTCGGTTCACTACCTGACTTGGCAATACATGATGTTCAATTTCCATTCAAATCTCATTTTTGTGCAAAATGGTGCGATGCGATGCTTAGAATACAATACAACACTTTTTCTGAACAAAAGGCCGCTTTCATTCCATCAAGTTTCCTTTTTACAACATTTTACAAAAGAGTACAAGTTTTGAAGAAAATAAAACTGCCTAAGCTGTACAATGTGCTAGAACTACATGTAAAAAGGAAAATAAAGTAGGAACATCTGCATCGGTGCTAACAAGCTCAAGGCCGAGAGGCCCTCTTTATCCTCTTCGGTTATGCAACCTCCGCGCCACCACCACCAGCACCCACTTCTAAATCGGAGTCACCGCCCTCAGAAACCTCCTCGGTGTCGCCTCTGTCCTCAGAACCCAAACCAGAGTCATCATCCCTACCTGCAGATGTCTCTGACGATGGATGTGCTAACTCCTCCTCCTCGCTAGACTCCTCGTCATATCTGGCAGGTGCTCTACGCCCACCTCGGCCGTGAGTCGATGCTCCTCTCCTAGCTGCTCGAGAAGGCCTGGATGGCCCAGGCGGTACAGGTGCGACCTGAAAAGACAGTTTGGATACATCAGCCAGAGTATGTATATCAGATGCAAGAATGATGCATGGAATGAATGCATGCAGATATAGTATGTGAATATGGTGTGTTAAATGTGCTCTACACATGCAGTGAATCAGTATGGTGAAATGTTCAGTTTTGTATGCCATCAGAAGTATGATAAATGCAAGAAGATTGGAAAATACCGAAATACTGTAGGACTACAGCAATGTCTCTCTCCGTAAGACCATGCCCTCGAGCGAGGCCACCACTCCGAGCAACCCATCAGTATACTCTCTGGGAGGCTGCACACAAGTTCAAGTCATCGGTGAACGAATAAACATTTAAATATCTAAATGATAAATGAAAACTGTGAAGCATACCGGTGGTGAGTCAGGGTCACTGACGTATCGATGATCCGGCCACAGAGGCTCTAGCGGGATCTGGTATGGTGTCCCATACTCCCAACCTGTCAGCCCGTTCGGAAGATCTGGCTACCCGGCACAGTCCCAAGTTGAGGGCATCCATCCAGCCCCGCCCCTCAATGTGCCAGCCTTGCTGGTTGAAGGAATGTCTCCAGCTCGGGTGCGACTTAAGGAAGGCATGTCAGCAGCTCTCCTCTTGGGGGTATGGATACCTGACAGCGGAGGCATCAAGTACGTATGGCGATATGTCGTGTAATCTCCCTCCTCTAGGAAAAGGACCGCGTCAATACCCAACATAAGGTCCTCCATCTTCTGGGGTGTGAGATCCCCTACGGACCGCATCTCCGGTGGAGGCAGTGAGGGGACAACCTGATCGGAGTTGCCCATCATCTAGCGCATGAAGCACTCTCCGAGGAACCAGGCTCTGCTGACCGGCCCCTCAAGCAGAACCCTATATCGCGAAGTGCCCCATGCCCTAGCGAATAGAAATCGAGGATTCCCTAGTATGGATATCCAAGGCTGCCAGGTGATCTGCGGATAACAAGTGCATAAACTGATTAGATGTCATAAATATGAAAGATGAATCAAAGCTAAAAGCATGAAGAACTGAGAGTTTTGGATTACCTCCGTCGCCCGTATAGTGTCGAAGAACTGCCAGAGAAAGGGCAGAGTCTCCCAGGGCCTGGGCCGGTACCGACCCTCAAATCTACGCGAGTACGGGATCTCAAGGGTGCTTCGACCTCCAGCTCAGGGGCCAGCATCGGGAAGTATGCATAAACCCACAGCTGTGAAAGGTAAGACAGTGGCTGTCAGAATACGGAATGTATAGAAAATACAGAATGCTGAGTGTAGAATGTAGAGTACAGAATGTAATGTGTGCAGTGTACAGATAATGAAAAGCAGAACTATAAATCAAGAGGGCAGAATGTACCTCCCAGGCTTGCCAGTAACCTCCAACTATGGTCCCCCCGCTCGCGGGAGGTCACGCTCATGTAGCAGTAAAGGGTAGCGAGGGCAGTGCCACCCCAATCAAAGCGCCGGACCTGTGATAGGTCCACCAGAGCGCTGAGCAGATAAAGCCCAACTGTGTTCCCCCTGTCGGAGAACAGTGTGGTCCCGAGGAGGAACATCGAAAATCCCCGGGTATACTGCTGTATGGCCTCAATGGCTTGGGGCGTAGTCCTCCGGTACTGCTCGGCGAACCAGGTGTACCTGACCCTGCCCGATGATCTGTAGATTGGCGAACGGGCTCCGAGCAGATAAATCCAAGCGGCCTTCCACTCACCCATGTCTACGTCATATGGGATCGGCCGGCCGGCCTCCCACGTCAAGGCCTATCAACATGGAGAAGTCATATGGGGTCATCGTCATGTCCCAAGTAGCCGAGAAATGGAAGGAGTTGGTGGTGTCCCACCATCTCTCTACAAGTGCGCCTAGGAGGTTCCTGCTCGCTAGATGACGTGACAATCCCGCACAGAATGGGCCAAACCCTGCCTCGTCCACGATATGTCAGACTGCATCTGGGTGCTCCATATACCACTCCCTCGCGAGGATAGACCCATAACCCCGTGTGAAACAGGAAGATACATGCATTCAGAATGAACAGATGTATTCAGTTTCAGAATGAAAAGTATGAGCTGCGTGTTCAAAGTGAAATGTATGAGCTGTGTGTTCAGAATGAAAAGTATGAGTTGTGTGTTCAAAGTGAAATGTATGAGCTGTGTGTTCAGAATGAAAACTATGAGCTGCGTGTTCAAAGTGAAATGTATGAGCTGTGTGTTTAGAATGAAAAGTATGAGCTGCGTGTTCAAAATGAAATGTATGAGCTGTGTGTTCAGAATGAAATGTATGAGCTGCGTGCCAATGAAAAAGAATGAGCTGTGTGTTCAGAATGAAAAGTATGAGCTGTGTGTTCAGTATGAAAAAGTGTACTGCGTTATGGATTGTGTGTTCAGATTGAGCAATGTGCTATAAAACTGAATACCGCGTTATAAACTGCGTGTTCAGATTGAGCGGGGTGCTATGTTATGAAAAAGTGTATTGCCTTATGGACTACGTGTTCAGATTAAGCAGTGTGCTAAAAACTGAATATCGTGTTATGAACTGCGTGTTCAAATTGAGCAGTGTGCTATGTTATGAAAAAGTATACTGCGTTATGGACTGCTTATTTAGATTGAGCAGTGTGCTAAAAACCGAATACCGTGTTATAAACCGAGTGTTCAAATTGAGCGGTGTGCTATGTTATGAAAAAGTGTACTGCGTTGTGGACTGCATGTTCAGATTGAGCAGTGTGCTATAAACCGAATACCGTGCTATGAACTGCGTGCTCAGATTGAGCGGTGTGCTATATTATGAAAAAGTGTACTGCATTATGGACTGCGTGTTCAGATTGAGCAGTGTGCTAAAAACCGAATACCGTGTTATGAACTACGTGTTTAGATTGAGCGGTGTGCTATGTGATGAAAAAGTGTATTGCGTTATGGACTGTGTGTTCAGATTGAGCAGTGTGCTAAAAACTGAATATCGTGTTATGAACTGCGTGTTCAGATTGAGCGGTGTGCCAAGTTATGAAAAAATGTACTGTGTTGTGGACTGCGTGTTCAGATTGAGCAGTGTGCTATAAACCGAATACCGTGTTATAAACTACGTGTTCAGATTGAGCGGTGTGCTATGTTATGAAAAAGTGTACTACGTTATGGACTGCGTGTTCAGATTGAGAAGTGTGCTATAAATCGAATACCGTGTGATGAACTGCGTGTTCAGATTGAGCGATGTGCTATGTTATGAAAAAGTGTACTGCGTTATGGACTGCGTGTTCAGATTGAGCAATGTGCTATAAATCGAATACCGTGTTATGAACTGCGTGTTCAGATTGAGCAGTGTGCTATAAACCGAATACCGTGTTATAAACTACGTGTTCAGATTGAGCGGTGTGCTATGTTATGAAAAAGTGTACTACGTTATGGACTGCGTGTTCAGATTGAGAAGTGTGCTATAAATCGAATACCGTGTGATGAACTGCGTGTTCAGATTGAGCGATGTGCTATGTTATGAAAAAGTGTACTGCGTTATGGACTGCGTGTTCAGATTGAGCAATGTGCTATAAATCGAATACCGTGTTATGAACTGCGTGTTCAGATTGAGCGGTGTGCTATGTTATGAAAAAGTGTACTGCGTTATGGACTGCATGTTCAGATTGAGCAGTGTGCTATAAACCGAATACCGTGTCATGATCTGCGTGTTTAGATTGAGCAGTGTGCTATGTTGTGAAAAGTGTACTGCGTTATGGACTATGTGTTCAGATTGAACAGTGTGCTATAAACCGAATACCGTGTTGTGAACTGCGTGTTCAGATTGAGCGGTGTGTTATGTTATGAAAAAGTATATCGTGTTATGAACTGCATGTTCAGATTGAGCGGTGTGATATGTTATGACAATAGACCGAATACTGCATTGTGGACTGTTTGTTCAGATTGAGCGGTATGCCAACTAAACAGAATGCTGTGTTATGAACTGCGTGTTCAGATTGAGCAGTGTTATGAGCTGTGTGCCAACTAAACAGAATGCTGTGTTATGGACTGAGTGTTCAGATTGAGCAGTGTTATGAGCTGTGTGCCAACTAAACAGAATGCTGTGTTATGGACTGAGTGTTCAGATTGAGCAGTGTTATGAGCTGTGTGCCAACTAAACAGAATGTTGTGTTATGGACTGTGTGTTTAGATTGAGCAGTGTTATGTGCTGTGTGCCAAAATGAGCTGTTTGCCAAATTAATAAAGTGTTATGTAATGAGCTGTGTGCCAAATCAGCAGAATGCTATGTGTGAACTGTGTGTTCAGCATGAGTGAAGTGTTGTGTATGTAAATGTGCAGGAAGTGCAAAATACATCGCAGAAAATGTAAAAATGTAGTACGTACCTCATGCGTGTGATGAGATAGATGGGACTCCGGCTCCCGTAGCAGCAGGTCTGCAGGTGCCCGCCGCGCGAAGTCCGTGAAGTGATAGAAGGTGCTAGGAGGTAGAATGTGCTCCTCCGAGTCGTACTCCTCTGGGACGAATGGCTGTATCCTCAAAGGCAACGATATAATGTCAGACTCATCCTCTGCATATGGAGAACCTCCGCCATATGGAATATCGTCGGCCATTTGAAGAAATCTGCAAAAAAAAATGCAAAAATGAGCGAAATGAGCCAAAATTGCAAAAAGTCAACAAAAGTCAACTCTCAGGAAGAGAAAAAGTCAACAAAAGTCAACGCCCGAGAAAAGGTGCCAAACTTTGAGACAAACATACCTCAAGCGGTGAAAATGGAGAAAGAAGCTCTGAAAACAAATTCTAATCGGTTCAAAACGAAAAGAATCAAAAGTTTTCGCAAAACAACTTCGTGTGGGGCATTGGAAAACGCGTATAAAGTGCAGATCTGAGAGAGAAAAGGGTCTAGGAGCAAAGGAGAATGTATTTCGGCCTTGTGGTTGTCAGCAAAATTGATTTGGAGTTGTGTACTTCAAGAACCGAAGCTAAAAGACCAAACTGCCCTGAAATTCTGAAAACTGGTCGGCCAGCCAGTTTTTCAGGTCGGCCGACCACTTTGGTGATCAACAACTGGTCGTCCACTGATATAACTGGTCGGCCAGCTTCCTGGATGATCTTCAAAGCTCCATGGTTCTCCCTGTGTGTTTTGGTGGTGATTGGAGTCCCCGGTTCTCGAGAAAGTGCAAGAAAAGTACACTTTTCGGCTGGAAAATGTGCCCGCGGAACTTCGATTCAAGTCTTCAATGCATGGTTCATCGTCACTCGTCCAAAGAGCGAGGTGTATCCTTTTTAAGTATGTTATAACCCTTCCGAGAGGTAAATCGGAGGTTATGGTTGAATTACGCTTGTTAAGGCTTACGTTTCCTCTTTCGACATTTCCTTTCAAACATACATTTGAAGTTGCGCATTTCTTTTGCATTATCTTGCACCTTTCACACACGTTGTTGCGCACGTTTCACCTACATTTGTTATGCACACCGCTTGTGGCTTTGTTATGCACTCACTACTTTTGTTGTCACGTTCGTTTTACTTACATCATTATACGTACTTCTGTTGTATTGTTATGCGTCACACTTAGGTTGCATTGTCATGCATCCCTTCCGCATTGTTATGCGGCACACTTAGGTTGCATTGTTTTGCATCCCTCCCGCATTGTTATGCGTCACACTTAGGTTGCATTGTCATGCATCCCTCCCGCATTGTTATGCATCACACGTAGGTTGCATTGTTATGCATCCCTTCCGCATTGTTATGCGTCACACTTAGGTTGCATTGTCATGCATCCCTTCCGCATTGTTATGCGTTACACTTAGGTTGCATTGTCATGCATCCCTCCACTTGCGTTGTCACGCACTTTTCACTTGCATTGCTATGCATGTTTCTAACGATATTGTACCTATTGAGTTTGTTTCTTTTGCAGGCACGATATTGTATGTGCAGTTCATTTGAAGCTGGCACGACCAGACGAACAGGACGGTATTGTATGTACTCCGCGTGAGACGTAGCGAGAATTGTATAATTCTCTTACATCCTTTCTGCATGTAATGTAGTTTGATTTGAATTCGCTTGCTTAAACTGTTGCATTTATTGTGTATAATTGCTTCGTTACAGCTTTCTTGGCATAATCATAAGTTATGTTCGGCATCGTGCATTGTCCTTTGCATCTTGCCCTAGCCTGCGGGCGCATCTCTTTGTTATCTTGCCTGTTTGTCTAAGTCTTCGGCCTTATCAAAAATGGGTCGTCTCTGGGCTTTGACATTCACTCCCGTCACTTATGAATTTCGAGTTCTGTCAAAGAGGGGCAACTGTAGACACCCCATTTTTGAACGACCTTAAGACTCAGACGTCATCGATTGAGCGCTCGGTGATGGTGCATGTTGTGCTCGTTTCGAGTTTCCGGAGTTTTGGCTGAGAGCCTTACCTCCGGGCCTCTGAACTCTTTGTGCTTTGGCTCAGTTTGTGGACCAAACCTTGTTTCTCTTCCCTAGAGAGAGGGAGTGGTCTTGTAGACCATCTCTTTGTGGTTGTAGACCACTTTTCGTGGTCATAGGCAACTTTTCCCGTTTGGAGACTAGTTTTCGATTTTTGGAGCCTTCGGCCGCGCGCCTTGTCTCGGTACCGCTTAACGTTCTCCGTTTGGCGTGGTTTTTGAACCATGCCTTGTTGCCTCTGCCTAGAGGAACACTGTGGTCCGGGAGACCACTTTTGTGATTGCATACCACTTTTGATGCCCGTAGACTAGTTTTCGAGGCTTTCGGTCGCGTGCTTTGCCTCCCGATTTCTCGTCTTGCATTCGTTTTGGTTTGTTTTTGGTACAAACCTTGTTTTCATTGTTGGGAAGGTGGTACAAGGGTGGGAGACCAGTATTTCCCCATGGAGACCACTTTTCCTCCTGCCAACCAGTTTTCTGGTCAGATAACTGGCTTTCTTGGTCTTTGGACCATCTTTTCTGGTCGGCCACCATACCACCACTTTGCTTTCAGTGTGTTGACCACTCCCACCCATGGCCAACCAGTTTTTGTTCTGGGAGACCACTTGAAGTGGTCGGCTGACCACTTTAAGTGGCTGGCCGACCACTTCAAGTGGTCAGCTGCTTTTTGTCACCTTTTTAGAGATATTTTCCTCCAGCTGTGGCACCAGAGCCATCCTCTATACACGTGTATGGAGGGATTGGTTTGAGCCTTAGCTTCTTGGAGAAGCTTTGCCTTTTGTTCTCTATAAGAGGGAGGCTCCTCCTCCCTCCTCTAGGTTCAGAAAATCTGTGTTAAGAGTGATAGATATAGCTTTGTATCTATCTTGCCTTGGTTCTCCATTTTTGTGCCTTAAAGTGTAGTTTTGTCTTACTTAACACACAAACACACACTCAAACACCTTGCTTGTATTGCTGAGGCTTCTTGAGGTTGTTTTTGAAGTTTTTGGACTGGTTTTGACTCAAAAAGTGTGCTGGAGTTGCAGTTGTAAAGGTGGTCTTCAAGGGTGAGTTTCTAACCCTTAAATCCCCCATTTTTGCTTAAGCTTTTAGCCCTTCTTGCATGCTGATTTTAGCTTAACTCTTAACTGGAAAATTTTCTATTTTTGTGTGCTTAAAAATTTTGTTTAAGGTCACTTTTTCGTTGGGGGTGATCTACCCCCTCTTAGGCCTTGTTTTGAGCCATCCCTTTAGGCTCTTGTTGTAGCCTTTGCATGACCTTTCTACCACTGAAATCCAGAGGATTTTCAGTGGTGGAAAGGTGGTCTTGAGGTCCTAAATGGGAGAGGGTCATCCGCTCTCCTTGTGTTGTGTTTACTTGCTTTGAATGCCTCATGTTTGAGCATGTTTGTTAAGCTTATGTTGACCATATCTTAACTTGTAGTTGGGCTTATTTTAGCATGGCATGCCACTGTTTTTACTTAGTTTTGTCACTCCATGCATGCCTTATACACTTGTAGTGTAAATCACACAAACTAGTCTTATATGCTTCATGAAGTAGCATGTCATTCTAGCTTGTTTTGTTTTCATTACAGCATGTTTTTGGTGATGTTTTGCCATGTCATACCTCTGTTTAGGTTTGGTTTGGTCACCTCTTGCATGCCTCATGCACTTGTAGTGCATTTCCATGAAATAGCCTAACATGCACCTTGCTTTGACATGTCATTCTAGCATGCTTTCGACTTAACTTAAAGAAGATTTTTTTCATGTTTTACCATGTTTAAGGTTGGATTTGTGTTGTCTTGGTCATGCATGACTTGCTTTGTATAGCCACGGTTCAATCTAGCTTGTTAGCTTTGTGTATTGAGTCCTCTAGCATGCATTGCTTGGCCTATTTTAATGATTTGGCATCATTTGTAATGTGATTTCAGTTCATGTTTCATGTCCATGTATTCACATTTGTCACTTATTCAATGCGTTGGAGGGTTTGCCCCTTTATGCCTTAATATGAACCATTGCGTATGCCTTCATGCCTAAGCTTGCGAGCTATCATTTCAGTGTGTTTTTGGGGTTATTATGCCATGATATAACTCTGATTTTTGTTGGTTAAGTCATCCCATGCTTGGTCTTAATAGGTGTAGTGTAATCCACCTTATTTGCCTTGCATTCATCATGGCTTATGCCCTTCATGTTAGCATGTTTTGGCTTTCTTCCATGCATGTTTTAGACTCATTTTAATATGTTCTAGGACTGTTTTGGGTTGCCTTTACCATATGCCTCATGTTTTGCATACTTGTAGTACAAGTGCTCTTGCTTGCTTCAAGCTTTGAGCACCATAGCATGCTTTGCTTGTGTGGATTAAATGATTTGGCATCATTTCTTGCTTAATTTCAGTGCACTTAGTGTTGCTACACTTCCACTTTTGTCACTCTTTGAGAACTCTTGAGAGTTGTGCTCTTTGGCCTAGTTAATGGGCCAATGCATTGCGCATGCATGTCTCCCATTTTGTGCCTTTGTTTTGGTGTTAATGGCCACTGATTTGGGCATGACTGAGGTCTACCCCTTTTGGTTTAAGTCCATTGAGTATGCTATGTATATTGCATTGAGTATGCCATATTGATCATTGCATTAAGTATGCCATCTTACATTGCATTGTGCATGCCATGTAGTTATTTGCATTCTGTATGCCAAGTTGTTTCTTTACATTATGTATGCATGGCCCTAACATTGCTAATTTGTCCTTGTAGCATTGCATTGTGTGTGCATGTGTTAGCATTGTTCACATATCATTAGCTTTGTTAAGTTAATCATATCACATTGCATTGAGTATGTCATGTAGTTGCATGTTTGCATACTTAAGTCACATTGCATGTTTGCATGCTTAAGTTATGGTATTGTGCATTATGCATGCCATTAGCCTTGTTAGGTTGTTCATGTTGCATTGCATGTTTGCATGCTTGTCTCTTGCATATTGTTCATATGCTTGTTTAAGTTGCACTCCATGCTTGCATGCTCGAGTCGCATTGTGCATGCCATGCTTGTTTTACATTTGTGTTTGGATTAAGTGTTAATCCGAGCACGAGAAAGGAGGGACGTTTCATACTTCAAGTGATGAAACGTGTCTCAATTCTCGGTCACCGACGCTCTTGATCATACATGATAGAGTTTTAGGCTTTATGTGTTTACTTGTGCATTCATTTTACATTGAATTGTGCAACTTCGTCTCTCGGCCATCATGCATTGAAATGCGCGATTGGTGGTCCGAGAGTCGAGAACTACACTCCCTTGAGATCATGACATGATAGGAAGGGTGGTTGTGCACACATATCTTGCAAATACATTGCCACGCCCTTTCTTGCTCTCTGTTGTAGCAAACTGGAATTCAGCAGCAACAACTGGTCGGCCAGCCAGAAAAACTAGCTGGCCAACCACTTTTTCTAGCTTTCTGCAAGAAAAGTGGTCGGCAGGTGGCTGGAGAGAACAAAAGTGGTCGGCCACCCTCCCACAGGTCTCCCAAGGTGAAGTTTAAGCTTTCTGGAGCCTGGTGCAAGGTTCTGAAAACAAATGAAAACAGAGGCAAATCGGGGCATCGCATTGGATTTCCAACCGAGGCGACGGGGCTTGCATGCATTCCTCTCCCTTTGAGGCTCCTGATTTACTGCTTTATTTAGCTTCTTTGCTGAGCTAGATTAAGCATTTGGTCTGCACCTTTAATAGTTAATGCGTTTAGCTATTTCAATTTGTTTTGTAATAATTAGTTAACTAGGATTAGTTAATTAATTTGTTGTGTAATAATTAGTTTAATTAGCTTAGATTAGCTAGTTAGCTTCTTATTCGGTCCCTCCTCCGAGAGAGCATATTGTTGTAATAAACGTGCGTGCGTTTGATGCATGTCTTCCAACCCCCATTTCTTTCTCCCTTTTACTTAACCGCTTACGATGGTTAGTTCTAGGGCATATTTCATTTAGCATACCTTATGTTCGCATGTTTGCATCATTCATTTGTATTGCATGCACCGGGCTCGGCGCATCATACTAACTGCATTGTATTTCAATTCCTATTTGAATACATGTACCAAATTGCATTTCACATGACATTTTAGGATAGCCGAGCCTATCTGAGTTGTATTTTTGCATGTGTTGCATTAGCCATTTTAACATGAACTAGGATCATGCATGATTTCTAACTAGTTCTTTGTTTTGGCTCGGAGTACACTGTGAGTGTTTACGCTTTAGCATACTGCATGTGTGTTAATGTTGCCATGAAAGCATGCTTGCTATAAGGCTATTTGCTTATTTGATTAACTGCCTGAATGCCTGTGGGTGAAGGTTGGATTGCTTGAATTGGAACAATTCATCGAAATCCACATTTTAGCCTACTTGCGAGTAGCAAACTTCAAACCGTTTTCAAACGAATTTGCAATGTTTTGTTCCAACTTAGGCGATCTAGTCTATACTTGTTTGCTGTGCGCATCACATAGTAATTCTAGGTTAATAACCAGAATAAGAGCACATATGTTTTCAAAAACAAAATATCATGCTTAGTAAAGGCCGATCTTTGATCGGGCGAGCGAGGGTGATCATTGCATGACCTTCTCCTCTCGTACCCAAGTTCCCGAGCCAAGGCAACTTTGGTGATGACGGACACGTGGCCTTCGACACGAGTCAGGGTTTCCTAAATTCCCCTAAAATAAAATATTTAGGTGGCGACTCTGCATCTGGCAAAGCAGTCCATGTTTGGCACTTCTTTATAAAAATCAATTTTCCAAAACGATTTGTCAGATTTGGACTCTTTGGTGATTTATCAATCTTACATTGCACTTTGTAAGATCAGATTAAGAACCGTGACATTGAGTCCGAACTGTAGTAGCTCAAAACAAAATGAGATTCGCGCCCCTCGCAAGCGCGGATATCGGGGAGTTCCCGGGAGCGCGTCTACACTTTGCAAGCTTTCTTTGATCACATCTGACCTTCTTGATCTGACTCTCTTGCCCCTAGTTCAATGGTTGCTTCCAAATCTGGCCTAGCCGGCCTCCTCTGATGTCATACGACTTTATTGCCCCTAGTTCATAGGCTACTTCAAACCTGGCCATGCAAGCCTTATATTGTGATCGTTGAACATTCTAAATTCAAGTTTCAAGGTTTTGAAAGCGAAGGGGTCGAGTCTCGAGGCTAAGAGCGATCCTATGCTACACAATCTCAAGAGTGATTCCACGCATGTGTTCGTAGGACCACGCAAAACATTTTTTGAAATCTTTTAAGAAAGCGACTAGTCGCTCACGTTGAAGACAATGTAGAACCAATCTAGATCAAGCCAGGATCCTTCTCAGTACTCATATTAACAAACATGATCTCATTCATTAAGGGCTTAGCATGCCTCTCTTCCTCTCAATTGATCAAATTTTTGCAAATCCCAAGGAATTCCTTCCCTTTGTTTTCATCACAATGTTCAAAAAATTTTGAAAAACTTAGGTCAATGCAATGATTTCAAGGCACAGAAAAGTAGGTGAAAAGCAATGCCGTTTCATTCAGAACTTCTGGCACAACTGGCTCAAGGCAGAAACAAACACAAAAGCGTGAAAATCACTGCTGTTTCATTCAGATCTTCTGGCGCAACTGGCTCAATGACAGAAACAGACGCAAAAGAAAGAGTGTAAAAGAGAAACACAAAACAAGATAGTGATGCCCGAGGTAACACCCCAAAATCACCCGACTCCAACACAACAAGACTGACTCGATATAACAAGACTGACTCAACTGACTTGGTACAAAAAGACTGACTCAATACAGCACAACATGACTGACCCAATACCCAAGTCAGAAAGTACAATAAATAGTATTCGCAAATTGCTCAAAACAGTGCGTGGCTTCCGCCACATCGGGAGTAAACTGAGCACCATCAGCAGGTGGTTCATCCCCCGATCACATAATCACATTATCCCCCAAGTTCACTGATCCAGTGCCGATAGACTTGCAGGACTTGGTGCGATGATGACCTCGTCGTCAATCAGATCTTGTATTTCGTGGCGAAGACAAAAACATATGTTAGTGTCATGGCCAGATTGTTGATGGAAGGCACAGTACTTGGCAGCATCATGCTTGGCTGGAAGAGGAATCCAGGAGAGGCCGAGACTCAAGGGGTTTGAGATGGCCCTGTCCAACGAGGATTTGGAGAGCTTTGGACAAAGTCATGTAGAGGGGATTGAAGATCCTCTGGCCTCGGGGTTGGTACTTCGAGGTTTGTGGAGTGTTGGATATACCAGCAAAAGGGTTGGCAGGTGTTGGCTGGGTTTGATGATCTCTTCCGAGTGCAGGATTGGAGTTGGAAGGGGTGTTTCTAGTATGACAACCCTTTTCCCGGCTTGCCCCTTGATTCGAAATGCCCCCAACTTGAGCGACAAAAGTGTCATCCACAGTTTTTGCAACCACTGTAAGCACTTGTTGTTTGTTCAGCCCTTCCGCTTTCAAAGCCTCAACAGCCCACTGAAGGTGTTCATGGGGACCAATGCTTGCCCCTACCTTGTTCTTACCACTTGCCTCCACTTTGTCAAAGGATCGGGTCACTACATCAAAGTGGAGCCCAGTTGTTGTCGACACGCCAACACCCAGATCTGAGATGGCTTCAGGTTGGCCCTTTTTAATTGCCGCTTGCCCCAAGATCAAGGAGCCTTTTGGATTGAAACTTCTGGCCTGTGATATGGTCAGTGATGGAGCCAAAATCCCAACGGCTAAATCTGCCACAGTTTTTTGCAAATCTTCAACCATGCTCACTAGCTCAGAAGTAGTGGGTTCATGGGTTTGAGATGACTGGGGTTCAATTGCATCCATCATGCACAATTCCATGCTTTCTGGAATGAACACCTCAGGCTTGGGTAAATAGGCTGGGGTGATGTATTTACTAGGGTCATAAGGGGACGGCAGTATATGAACGAGGTTGAGATGTAGAGGTGACGGGTCAATGGTGGCCTGAGGTCTTTTTGGTGGAGCTATGGTCTCCTCGTCAATAAGATCCTGAATCTTATGACGGAGGCTGATGCAATGGTTTGTATCATGACCGTGTTGTTGATGATAGACACAGTGTTTAGCTGGGTCATATCTTGGTGGAAGAGGATTTGGGTCATATCTTGGTGGAAGAGGATTTGGAAGGGGTTGAGGTTCTAGAAGCTCTAGGTGCCCTTCTTCTCACAGCTTTTTCAAAGCTTGGGAGAGACTCATGTAAAAAGGATTGAACTTTCGGGCTTGGGGCCGATTTGAAGTGGTTGGTTTTTGGCCATTGAGGGGAGTGGTGATAGTGTCTACTTCTGAGCATTTCGCAGCTGTGCTACCATCAGTAGTAGCATTGGAACTGCGAACAACATTCTTCTTCAAAGGCTCATCTTCTTCCATAAAAATCCCTTGTCTGAGGGCATCCTCGATTTGAACCCCCATTTCATGAAGGTCTGAAAAGGTAAACAGAGGTAGAACGATCATCTTTTGCAGTAACTGGCCATGCAGATTCTGAACAATCATCCTGATCTGATCTTTGTCGGAAGTCCTTGTAGTCACCATCGAGACTTTTGCTCTCCATCTCGTCATGAACTCTAAGAAACCCTCCTTTGGCTCTTGGCGGGTGACTTCGAGATCACGAGTTGTGACCTCGATCTATGTATTGTAGGAGTATTGAGAAATAAAGGCCTCAGTCATCTCTTCCCAGTTCTGTTTCACAGAGTTCTTCAATTTAGCATACCAGATGGCTGCAACACCCGACAGCATCCGACTGAAGAGGGAAAGCTTTTGCAGTCTGGAGAGGCCCATCGGCCGTAGGATATCCGAGAACAACCGCAGATGTAGCACAGGTGTCACGACTCGAACCCGCCCCCATGGGTTAAGGACATGACCGGCCAGTAATCCTGAGATTACCTACGGCCTCAAACCAAACCAGACATAACTCATCGGAGTAAAGGGGCTAAACAGAAGCAAAAATTTAAAACTTTGTCCATAGAGTTGTGCTTACATGGCACCTCATAACAATCCACACATATACATGTTAATAACTCACATTAGAATATGTAATAACATAAAGTTCTGTACAAACAGGATTATTCAAGTCTAAGTCAGCCAGTCAAAACTATATACAACCGTGATCCAAAGTTCTCGCCAATCATGACAAAAGATAACGAAATAGCAAAAGTGCGAAAACAAGTCTCGTGCGTGAGACACATGGGCTGACTCTTCAAAACCTTGACTGTTTCTCACAAACTTCACTGAGGCTGGGTTTGGACCTCCCTTGGCTCACCTACAGACACATGAATGAGCGTGAGCGAAAATGTCATGAACCGAACCCGCCCCTATGGGTTAAGGCCATAACCGGCCAGTAATCAAGAGATTACTTATGGCCTCAAACCAAATAAGACAAAACTCATCAGAGTAGAAGGGGCCAAACGGAAGCAAATTTAAACTTTTGTCCATAGAGCCATGCTTATATGCACATCATAACCTTCTATACATACATATGTTAATAACTCACAACAGAAAGTATAGTGACATAAAGTTTTATACAAACAGGATCATTCGAGTCTAAGTCAACCCATCAAAACTATATACAGATATACACAAAATCCTCGCCGACATGACAAAATAAACAAGACAACAAAAGGGCGAGCACGGGTCTCATGCGTGAGACGTAAGGGCTGACTCTCCAAAACCTTGGTTGTTCCACACAGGCTTCACTGAGGCTGGGTCTGGACCTCTCTTGGCTCACCTACACATACATGAATGAGTGTGAGCGATAGCCCAGTGAATAATATTAAATACCGAAGTTATACAATGATATCTAGAACAACAAGCTTCAAACGGCCTTGGGCCCAATTCATATTTCTATTTAACATATATACACAATTTAAGTCGTGTGACTGGGATTCCCAACAAACTGGCCTTTGGCCCATTCAAACTTTCAATTGTGTCAAAACGGCCTTTGGCCCATTCAGATGACTAACTGGCCTTTGGCCCATTCATTCGTTCATGTCGAAACGGCCTCTGGCCCATTCATTCATGTCAAAACGGCCTTCGGCCCATTCATTCATGTCAAAACGGCCTTCGGCCCATCCATTCGTGTCAAAACGGCCTTCGGCCCATTCATTCATGTCAAAACGGCCTTCAGCCCATCTATTCGTGTCAAAACGGCCTTCGGCCCATCCATTCGTGTCAAAACGGCCTTCGGCCCAGTCATTTGGTATAGCAAACATTGTCCACCAATCGAATCAATGAACTTATAGAACTTACATAGAAGTAAGCAATTGGACAACAATATATTTCAGATATCTTTGTTAAGATATTACTCACAGTGATCGGTTGGTTGGCTTGCCCTGGAGCTCGACCCTACACATTCCATGAACACAAAAGGGTCACAAACAATTCAATCCGTTCCTTAATTCACATATTCCACTTTAGGCTTCATTCTTATCTCTTCAACTCATTTACAATGCTCAATGCATGCCTAAGAGTGCTTACAAGTGACAGAGGACGGAAAACGAAACACAGAACGCATAACAAAATTTCAGAAAACAGGGTCCCCGCTCGAGCGTGGACTTCCCCGCTCGAGCGGATCCTTGAGGCCTGCAAAAGTACTAGTTATGCTGAATTTACGCTCGATCGTGCACTCTGGCGCTTGAGCGGAAGGCCTCTCTACATGGCTCCCTGCTCGAGCGTTAACTTCCCCGCTCGAGCGGACACCATGTCTGCAGAAAATGCTGGGAGCACGAATTTCACGCTCGAGCGTTGGTTTCCCCGCTCGAGCGGACACCAAAATTTTGGAAAACCCAAAATTGTTCTTGGGCTTCAATTTCGATGTTGAAAGTTTCCTGTCATGACCCGAACCCGCCCCCGTGGTTTAAGGACATAACCGGCCAGTAATCATGAGATTACCTACGGCCTCAAACCAAACCAAACGTATTTTAACAGAGTTAATAGGGGCCAAACGGAAGCAAAATTTAAAACTTTGTCCATAGAGCTGTGCTTACATGGCACATCAAAATAAACCATACATATGTACATTAATAACTCACAACAGAAATACAGTACCATAAAGTTCTGTACAAACAGGATCATCAAAAACTAAGTCAACCCATGAAAACTATATACAGACATGTTCAAAAGACTTCACCAACATGACAACATAAAACAAATGACAAAAGGCGAAGGCGAGTCTCGTGCATGAGACACAAGGGCTGACTCTTCAAAACCTTTGTTGTTCCACACAGACTTCACTGGGGTTGGGTTTGGACTTCTCTTGGCTCACCTATAAACACATGAATGAGCGTGAGCGATAGCCCAGTGAATAATATCAATAAAGGAGTTATACAAACGATATATAGAACAACATGCATCAAACGGCCTTGGGCCCAATTCATATTTCTATTTAACATATATATACACAATTTCAGTCAAGTGACTGTGGTTCCAAACATACTGGCCTTTAGCCTATTTATTTTTCCATAACAACTGGCCTTTGGCCCATTCAGATTTTCGTTCATGTCAAACAGCCTCCGGCCCAATCATTCATGTCAAAACGGCCTCTGGCCCATTTATACATTCTTGTCAAAACGGCCTCTAGTCCATTTATTCATGTCAAAACGGCCTCTGGCCCATTCATTCATTCATTCTTGTCAAAACGGCCTCTGGCCCATTCAAACTTTCATGTCAGACTGGCCTTCGGCCCATTCATTCATTCGTATCAGAATGGCCTTCGGCCCATTTATACTTTCGTATCAAACTGGCCTTCAGCCCACTTATACTTTCGTATCAAACTGGCCTTTCGGCCTTTCAAACTTTCATTTCAAACTGGCCTTTTGGCCTTTCAAACTTTCATATCAGACTGGCCTTTTGGCCTTTCAAACTTTCATTTCAAACTGGCCTTTTGGCCTTTCAAACTTTCATTTCAGACTTTGTCCACCATTCAAATTAATGAACTTTACAAAACTTACATAGAAGTAAGCAATTGGACAACAACATATTTCAGATATTACTCACAGTGATCGGCTTGTGGATTTGCCCTAGAGCTTGACCCTACACATCACATAACACATATGGGTCACAAATAATTCAATCCGTTCTTTAATTCACATATTCCTCTTTAGGCTTCATTCCTATCTCTTTAACTCAATTACAATGCTTAATGCATGCCTAAGAGTGCTTGCAAGTGAAAGACAACGGAAAACGAAACACAGAACGATCACACAAAATTTTCAGAAACAGGGTCCCCGCTCGAGCGGACCAATAGGTCTGCAAAAATACTGGTTGTATCAAATTCACGCTCGAGCGTGAACTCGGGCGCTCGAGCGGAAGGTCTGTCTACATAGGTCCCCGCTCAAGCGGAAACCATGTCTGCAAAAAGTACTGGGAACACGTATTTCCCGCTCGAGCAGCAGTTCCCCCGCTTGAGCGGACATCAAATTTCTAGGTTTTCCAGATTTGTTCTTGAGTTCAAATTCGACCTTCTTGCCAACATATCTTGCATTTTATGGCTCAAATCTCACATATACTTGTACTAACATGGTATAAACACCAAAACACATCATCATGGAGCTCAATTTCAAGGATCAAACACTTGCATGTCCCAAATTGACACCAAACTCATTTCCAACATACACATTCATGCATTCAAAGCTCCTATCTTCGTAAATTGTACATGCATGTGGCATATTACTCTGATTCTCAACTTATGTGATGAAGAGATGGTCAAGAACATGATCTTCAACTAAAAACTCACATAGATAATACGTTTGGTGCTCAAATATGCAAATTCAAAGCAACTACATACATGCATGCAAACATTGACCTTCAATTCAACATGATCAACTCAACTTCATTTCAATTCTTGCTCTTGACCATTAATCAACTTGAACACACAAGATTACACATTAAACTCATGAATTCAAGAATCAATTGCTTACCTAGAAGCCCAATCTCTCCAATCTATGTTTAAATCTTGAGTTTAACTCCAAGACTTCCAAGCTTCAAAACCAAAACACAGATTTTCTCCTCTCTCTCTCTCTCTCTCTCTCTCTCTAATAGCCGGCTTTCTCTCTTTCTAGAGAGTTGATCAGCCTAAATGAAGCAAAGAAAGAGAGAATTAAGGGTGTAGTGCCTTTACACAACAAATCCCACTAATGCCAATATAATATTGATAAAGTAATTGGGCACTAATTCATCAGTTTAATCAATTTAATCTGACCCGAATCAATTTTCAATTAAATTTCACCGTAGGCTCTAAAAATTATGCCAGTCACAATGGCGTAACCAATTTCGGGTTCTGTGGCCAATAAGGCCTTCAATTTAATTTCCAAAGCAGATAATCAAACAGATATTCCTATGGTGAACAGATAGAAATTCAAAACCATATATTTTCACATAATGGCACACAAAATCGTATTAAACACATAATCATACTCATATTAAGGACCAGTTAACATATTACGGAACAGGGGTATCACATTTCCAACTCTTGGTTTCAGCCCCGAAAACATATAAACACATTATATTGCATGAGAGTGTAAGGTTATTACATCAAATTGTTCAAATTCAACATCTAATCTTCAAACAACTCTCATTTCTTTAGTGTGAACAAAACCCATGTACCTCAAATTTCACATAAGCTCCATTTCTTCAAAAATCAAACATACATGTAAGTTTTGGCTCCCAAATCAAGTTCAAATGGTGCAATTAAGGCTTATGATCATGGAACTCATAAAAACCATACATGCATGTGAGATTTGGGTGCCCAATTCCTCTTGTTCAACATGGCTTATGCATGAATATGCAAAATTATAGCAATCATGCACATGCATGCTCAATTTGACTTCATGTTCACTTCAAATGATGCAATTAGTGCTCATTCCCATGAAACTCAACAAAGACATGCTTGCATGTGGGATTACACTACCAATCTTTCATAATTCATAATTTACATGCTAGATTTTGTGATTCCATAGGAGTTCTTTACATGCATGCACATAACAAGCCTCAATTTCAACAAAACCAACTCAAATCATGCTCTTGATCACAAACAAACCTTGAACTTACAAGATCACAAATTCAAACTTACAAATTCAAGATCAATGCTTACCTAGAGGCTCAATTCTTCCAATTTATGGTCAAATCTAGAGTTAAATCTTCAAATTCTCAAGCTTGAGCCAAAAATTGCACAAGTCTCTCCCTTTCTCTCTCTATAGCCGGCCCTCTCTCTCTCTCAAGGCACCAAAATCAAATTTTGAGCTCAAGTGTAAGAATTAGATGTATAGTGCCTTTCTACATAAGTCCCCACTAAGTCATTATTTTAATATTAGATAATGGAGCACTAAATTGATCATTCTGAATCTAATTATTTTGATCCGAATCAATTTCCAATTAAATTTCACCGTAGGCTCTAAAAATTATGCCAATAACAATGGCGTAATCAATTTCGGGTTCCGTGGCCGATAAGGCCTTCAATTTAATTTCCAAAGCAGATAATCAAACATATATTCCTACGATGAACAGATAGAAATTCAAAACCACATATTTTCACATAATGGCACACAAAATCATATTAAACACATAATCATACTCATATTAAGGACCAATTAACATATTATGGAACAGGGGTATCACAGTCTTCCCCCCTTTAGGAAGTTTGGTCCTCCAAACTTAATTTACCTTCGTCGGGAAACAAATGTGGATAGCGTAGTCGCATTTCCTCCTCTTTTTCCCACGTGGCATCCGTCCCATAGTGTTCTTTCCATTCCACTTTCACCATTGGGATGGACTTGCTTCTCAATTGTTTCACTTACCGATCAATAATTCGTTCCGGCCATTCGGCGTATTCCATATTCTCATCAATAGCTACCCGGTGATAATCAATCACATGAAACGGGTCTCAGAGGTAACCCCTCAACATCGACACATGAAACACATTATGGATTTGCTCAAATCCCGGTGGCAAAGCAACTCTATAAGCAACTGGACCAAGCCTTTCCAGAATCTGAAACGGCCCAATGTAACGGGGCGACAACTTGCCCTTCTTTCCAAACCTGACTTGGCCTTTCATTGGTGACACACGAACAAACACATGGTCACCGACCTCATACTCAAGAGGTCTTCTTCGAACATCTGCATAGTTCTTTTGTCGGTCCTGAGCTGTTTTGAGCCTTTGCCAAATAATTTTGATCTTTTCAGAAGTATCTTGCACAATTTCAGGCCCAAACAAAGCTCTATCCCCGACTTCTGTCCAACAAATAGGTGATCTACACCTTCTACCATACAAAGCCTCATATGGTGCCATACCGATGCTGGAGTGGAAGCTGTTATTATAAGCAAATTCTGCAAGTGGCAAATAATCTTCCCATCTCCCCTGAAAAGCCAAAGCACACATGCTAAGCATATCTTCCAAAGTTTGTATTGTTTGTTCTGATTGCCCATCTGTCTGTGGGTGGAATGCAGTACTGAACCTTAGTTCTGTCCCGATGGCTTCCTGCAGACTCTTTCACAATCTAGATACAAATTTTGGATCTCTATCCGACACAATAGATACCAAAACTCCGTGTAAACGGACAATCTCATCAATATAAATGGTAGCCAATCTATAAGCATTAACGTATTTCTAACTGGTAGAAAATGTGAAGATTTAGTCAGTCTATCAACTACAACCCAAATGGAATCCATACCTCGAGAAGTCTGAGGTAGGCTAACAACGAAATCCATAGTCACATGCTCCCACTTCCATTTAGGAATAGGGAGAGGTTGAAGTAGACCGCCTGGTTTCTGATGTTCAGCTTTAACTTGCTGACACTGAAGACATTTGGACACATATTCTACAATCTCTTTCTTCATTTTAGGCCACCAATACGTTTGTTTCAAATCCCAATACATTTTATTGTTACCCGGATGCATAGCAAATACGGATCTATGGGCTTCATCTAAAACCCTCTTCTTTAGTTCCGGAATATCTGGGACACACATTCTGTTCCAAAATCTCAACACTTCATTCTCAATGCCAAACTCTACTTTCAGACTTGTCTCAAATTCATCAATCACTTTCTTGAGGAATTCATCCTCTTTCTGTCTCTGTTTGATTTCATCAATGATTGCCGGATCAGCTGTAATAGCGGCTATCAATCCGCCCTGTTCACACATTACCACTTCAATTTCAGATTTCTCAAAATCTTGCAAGATCTCTCTCTGTTCAGTAAGCAAACAAGCCATACTCCCCGTTGATTTTATGCTCAAGGTGTCAGCAACTGTATTAGCTTTCCCGGGGTGATACTGAATCTCTAAATCATAGTCTTTTATCAGTTCCAGCCATCTCCTCTGTCGCATATTCAACTCCTTCTGTGTGAAGAAGTATTTCAGACTCTTGTGATCCGTGTAGACTTCGCACTTCGCTCCATATAGATAATGCCGCCAGATTTTCAAAGCAAAAACAACTGCGGCCAATTCTGGGTCATGTGTTGGATAGTTCTTCTCGTGTGGCCTCAACTGTCGGGAGGCGTAAGCAATAACCTTTCCATTCTGCATTAACACACAACCCAAACCTTTATAAGACGCATCACTGAAAATTACAAAATTTTCCATACCTAAAGGTAGTGTCAAAATTGGTGCAGTGGTCAATCTTGTTTTCAGTTCTTGGAAGGCAGATTCTCTTTCGTCGTTCCATTCAAACGGTTGCCCTTTATGTGTCAATTGGGTAAGAGGCACTGCTAATTTCGAAAAGTCTTTCACAAACCTCCTGTAGTACCCGGCTAAGCCCATGAAACTACGGACTTCTGTCACATTAGTCGGTGTAGGCCAATTCACAATCGCCTCTATTTTCTGCGGGTCTACTGAAATTTCTTCCTTGTTGATCACATGCCCTAAGAAAACAACTTCATCCAACCAAAACTCACATTTCTTTAGTTTAGCAAATAATTTCCTTTCCCAAAGTATTTGTAGAACAGTTCTCAAATGATGTTCATGTTCAAGTCTATCTTTAGAATATATCAAAATGTCATCAATGAAAACCACAACAAACTCATCGAGGTAGGTTTTAAAAATTCGGTTCATTAGGTCCATAAATGCCGCCGGAGCATTAGTCACTCCAAATGGCATAATAAGAAACTCAAAATGACCATACCTTGTTCTAAACGCTGTTTTCTCAACATCTTCTGCCTTTACTTTCAACTGATGATACCCGGACCTCAAATCAATCTTAGAAAACACCTGTGATCCCTACAACTGGTCAAATAAATCATCAATATGGGGTAGGGGGTATTTGTTCTTTATTGTTACCTTATTCAATTCCCAGTAATCGATGCACAAACGCAAAGTTCCATCATTCTTTTTCACAAATAACACTGGTGCACCCCAAGGCGAAGTGCTAGGTCGGATAAACCCCTTGTCAAGCATGTCTTGCAACTGTTCTTTCAATTCTTTTATTTCGGCGGTAGCCATTCTGTAGCGAGTTTTAGAAATGGGCTGGGTGCCTGGCACAGTTTCAATAGTAAACTCTATCTCCCTGTCTACCAATTCCCCTGGTAATTCATTTGGAAACACATCTAGAAATTCTCTAACAATAGGAATATCTTTCAATTCAACATTCACAGACTGTTCAGACAACACATAGCACAAATAACCCTGGCACCCTTTCCTGATCAGTTTATATGCTTTCATTGCAGATATCAAATAAGGTGGAGGCACTACCCCATTACCCACAAACACAATCTCTTTCTGTTCTGGTGGTTTAAACATAACCCGTTTTGTCACACAATCAATGGTGGCACAATACTTGGTCAACCAATCTATGCCCAAAATTACATCAAAATGCCTAAAGTTCAAGGGCAACAAATCTACATATAGGATAGCATCCTCAACACGCATATCACAAAACCGGTATATAGATTCACACAATACAGATTCCCCAGATGGAGCAGACACACATAGCAGATATGGCAGTAATTCTAAGGGTCTATTCAATCTAGATGCAAATGCACATGTCACAAAAGAGTGTTGATCCGGAATCAATTAACACAAAAGCATCTTGATTACATATAGAAACAGTACCTGAGACCACTGCGTTGGCATTTCGTGTATCACCCGGAACAAGTGCAAATACTCTTCCCTGTCTCACGGTATCCCCGGTGGTAGCGGATCTCAAAGTGTTTCTCAGCTTTGGGATCGATGCAATGGAACTAGCAACTATCTTTCCATCATTCTGATTACAATCTCGGGCCATATGCCCTTGTTTCCCACATTTAAAACAGGCTCCTGATGCACGGTAACAAACTCCATAGTGCCTTTTGCTACAAATGTTGCACATGGGAGCTGTGTCTCAGGAAGAATTTGAAGTATTTGAAGAGCCCGTGTTTTGCTTTTTCGAAAATTTCTTCTTTGAAAAGAAGCCTTGTCTTTTGTTGCCTTTCCATTCTGTTGTTGGCTTGGCTTGTCTAGCTATGTTAGCCTCTAATATGATGGCCCTGTTTAGCACCCCAATGTAGGTTTCTAGCTTCAAGACATTCACTCTTTCTAGGATGTCACTTCGAAGCCCGCCTTCAAAATGCCTCACCTTCTTATAGTCTGTATCAATCACATGTGGTGCAAACCTGGCCAATTCAGTGAATTTGGCCTCATACTCAGCTACAGTCATACTGTCTTGCTTTAGTTCCATGACCTCTGCTACTTTCCTATCCCAAACACACTGCGGGAAGTACTTGTCATAAAAGATTTCCAGAAATTTCACCCAGTCAACATCCTTATGATTTTCTCGCATTAACATCCACCATCTTCTTGCCTCGTCTTCTAGCATAAAAGTGGCTAGAAGCACTTTCTGAGTCTCCGAGCAAGGGAACACTTCAAACAATTTCTCAATGCCGAGAACCCATGCTTCGGCTTTCAACAGATCTAATCCACCATGGAACTGTGGTGGTTTCATTTTCTTGAATTCTTTGGTGAGAGCTATTATCCGATCATCATTCTGATTATCTGGCATGGGTGGTGCCGGAGGTGGAGGTGGCGGATGTGGTTGCTGCCACTGTTGTTGCCACTCCTGTTGTTGTCTCAAAGCTTCTGCCATTTCCTGTATCAGTCTTTCCATTCCGTCTATTCTGGCAGTAGAGGATTCCTCTATCTCATCACCTCTTGTTCTCACCATCTGATTAAACTTGCATTATATTTCACAGAAAAGATTCACAAGTATAAATATACTAAAGAGCATACATATTCAGATAATTTGCAATGCAAGCAAATCACAAACTTACAACACATAATTGTTCATATCAAAACATTTAAGCATGTTCTTGATGCTTTCAAATTCGTATTTATCACATGAATGCATCTTAAATCTTATCTAGACGCTTATTGCTCTTTTGGACAAGTGTGTGAGTTATTAACTCGTGCTCCTTTAATCTCAACTAAGTTGAAATCTAGTGATTGCGACAAACTTGTTGAGAGAATTACAAATAGAATCAAGAGTTGGACTAACAAATGTCTTACATATGCTGGTAGAGCTCAACTGATTCAATCCATTCTCTTCTCGATGCAAGTGTATTGGTCCTCGTTGTTTATCCTCCCAAAGAAGGTTGTTAAATCTATTGAGAGTCTCTTTAGATCCTTCTTTTGGTCCGGTTGTGAGCTTAGGAAATATGGGGCTAAAGTGTCCTGGGAGCATGTCTGCTCCCCCAAATCTGAAGGGGGTCTTGGTTTTAAATCCATAGAGGTGTGGAACAAAGCTGTTGTGGCCAAGCATATCTGGTTTCTTTTCTCCGGAGGAGAGCAGTCTATGTGGTGCCAGTGGGTGAAATCCTATTTACTTAAAGGTCAGAGTCTATGGAGGGTTAAAATGCCTAGTGACCCTTCTTGGGTCTGGAGGAAAATTCTATCCCTTCATCCTGTCATTTACCCTCTGATTCTGCACAAAATTGGGAATGGGGGTGATGTTTTCTTGTGGTTTGACAATTGGCATCCTCTTGGATCTTTGTGGGCGAGGTTTGGTGCTAGAGTTGTCTATGATACTGCCTTTGGGATGGATGCTAAGGTTAGTAGTATTGTTAATAATCGTTCTTGGAGTTGGCCCAGGAGAAGGAGGGGCTTCTTACAGGAGTTGATTGAGCATACCCCGCCTACATTTACTCCCAACTCTGGAATTGATACTGCTATTTGGGTGCCGTCTTCTGATGGTAAGTTTTCTATAAATTCGACTTGGAATTGGCTCAGGAAATCTTTTACTAAAGTTTCTTGGGAGAAGCTGCTGTGGGGTCCTCATAATATCCCTAAGGCAAGTATGGTTACCTAGATGGCTATTTTGGGGAGATTAAACACAGGGGATAGGCTTAAGCTGTTTTGTATATCTCAAACCTCTATGTGTGTTTTGTGTAATGACCCTTATGAGGATCATAACCATTTATTCTTCAATTGCCCCTTCTCTAGTCGAGTTTGGGAGAGTATTAAAGGGAAACTTAATGTGAATTGGCCCCATCTTCTTTGGCCTGACATTGTTCAGTTGGTTTCTAAAACGGTCAAAGGTAAATTTCTTAGAGCTGTGGTCACAAGACTTGCATTTACTTGTACTGTGTATCAGCTTTGGATTGTTAGGAACAATTGCATATTTAGAAATGAAAAGATTCCTGAAGAGATTGTGATTAAAGGCATTGTGGATATGATTAGATTTCGAGTTATGTCTATTACTAACCTCAAATTGCACCCTAGTGACAGTTGGTTTTTGAGTTCCTGGAGGCTGCCTAACACTGTGCTGACAGCAACAACACATGGAATGAGAGATGGGAGTTCAGTACACTGTGGGTTGAGTGATGGTAGCATAAATTGAGTGGTTTCTCTAATTTTTGTTCATTTTGTAGGAACCATGTACATGCATAGATTGAAGACTGTGAGTGAGATTACCTATATCAGAGGGTTGAGAGAATTGGGAGGCTACCATATATCATACCCTAAACTTCTACTAGCCATATTGAGAGTTGTTTTTGTATATTCTGCTCTAACTTTTTGGTGCAGGTACTTGGAGCTGAAGAAATTTGAGAGGTGTGAGATTCTATATTGTGGGTTGAGTGATGTGAGTCCATATTATGAGTGTTGTTACGATATCCTGGCTGATACAGTGCTAGTTAATCCGATGTATATGCGATATTCATTATATTACCTATCTTGCACAGGAGGTACTAAGCTGTGTGTTAAGCTCTGTGATGGCTGGAACTGTTGGCGGCTATGGATTGGTCGTTACAAGCAATCTGCTGGATATACCTGGTTGATGAATATGGTTCTTGGAGGGTTGGGGAGCAATGTACAGCACCTCTTTGTTGGCCCCTGTCATGTGTACGGATGTTTCTCGGCTGTAATCTTCTATATTTGGAAGTGTTGTCACAGAATTAATGGCTGCTGGAAGCGTCGTTGGAGTGAAGAAAGTTTTATTTATGTGTGTATATCTGTCTTTATTTTATGTTATTATTCTAGCATCTTTTTGAACCTACCTTTGCGGGGTGTGCAAGGTTTTAGTTATGTGTTAACAATGTTGCTGAGATGGATGTTCATGGTCCACATGTCCTTCTATGGGGCCCATGAACATTCGATTGTTTGCTTCTTTTATGTTCGTTGCCGGCTTGTGCTGTCCGGTTTGTGTTGGTTTGTTATGGTTTGGTTTCCAGGTTTGTTTTTGGGTGGATATGCATAGTTGCTGTCCATTTTTTCTTTGTTTCTTTGTATAGTTTCGGGTAGGGCCTGGGGCATGCCCCTTGTATTCTTGTGTTAGTCTTTTGTTTTATTTTATGACTTACTTACCCAAAAAAAATTAACTCGTGCTCTGATACCACTCTATCATGACCCGAACCCGCCCCTATGGGTTAAGGCCATAACCGGCTAGTAATCAAGAGATTACCTACGGCCTCAAACCAAATAAGACAAAACTCATCATAGTAGAAGGGGCCAAACGGAAGCAAATTTAAACTTTGTCCATAGAGCCGTGCTTATATGCACATCATAACCTTCCATACATACATATGTTAATAACTCACAACAAAAAGTATAGTGACATAAAGTTCTATACAGACAGGATCATTCGAGTCTAAGTCAACTTGTCAAAACTATATACAGATATACACAAAATCCTCGCCGACATGACAAAATAAACAAGACAACAAAAGGGCGAAGACGGGTCTCATGCGTGAGACGTAAGGGCTGACTCTCCAAAACTTTGGTTGTTCCACACAGGCTTCACTGAGACTGGGTCTGGACCTCTCTTGGCTCACCTACACATACATGCATGAGCGTGAGCGATACCCCAGTGAATAATATCAAATACATAAGTTATACAACGATATGTAGAACAACAAGCTTCAAACGACCTTGGGCCCAATTCATATTTCTATTTAACATATATACACAATTTAAGTCGTGTGACTGGGATTCCCAACAAACTGGCCTTTGGCCCATTCAAACTTTCATTTTTGTCAAAACGGCCTGTGGCCCATTCAGATGACTAACTGGCCTTTGGCCCATTCATTCGTTCATGTCGAAACGGCCTCTGGCCTATTCATTCATGTCAAAACGGCCTTCGGCCCTTTCATTCATGTTAAAACGGCCTTCGGCCCATCCATTCATGTCAAAACGGCCGTCGACCCATTCATTCATGTCAAAACGGCCTTCAGCCCATCCATTCGTGTCAAAACAACCTTCGGCTCATCCATTCGTGTCAAAACAGCCTTTGGCCCAGTCATTTGGTATAGCAAACATTGTCCACCAATCGAATCAATGAACTTATAGAACTTACATAGAAGTAAGCAATTGGACAACAATATATTTCAGATATCTTTGTTAAGATATTACTCACAGTGATCGGTTGGTTGGTTTGCCCTGGAGCTCGACCCTACACATTCCATGAACACAAAAGGGTCACAAACAATTCAATCCGTTCCTTAATTCACATATTCCTCTTTAGGCTTCATTTTTATCTCTTTGACTCATTTACAATGCTCAATGCATGCCTGAGAGTGCTTACAAGTGAAAGAGGATGGAAAACGAAACACAATACGTATAAACAAAATTTCAGAAAATAGGGTCCCCACTCGAGCATGGACTTCCCCGCTCGAGCGGACCCTTGAGGCCTGCAAAAGTACTGGTTATGCTGAATTTACGCTCGATCGTGCACTCTGGCGCTCGAGCGGAAGGCCTCTCTACATGGCTCCCTGCTCGAGCGTCAACTTCCCCACTCGAGCGGACACCAAAATTCTGGAAAACCCAGAATTGTTCTTGGGCTTCAATTTCGATGTTCAAAGTTTCCAACTCTTGGTGTCAGCCCCAAAAACATATAAACACATTATATTGCATGAGAGTGCAAGGTTATTACATCAAATTGTTCAAATTCAACATCTAATCTTCAAACAACTCTCATTTCTTTAGTGTGAACAAAACCCATGTACCTCAAATTTCACATAAGCTCCATTTCTTCAAAAATCAAACATGCATGTAAGTTTTGGCTCCCAAATCAAGTTCAAATGGTGCAATTAAGGCTTATGATCATGGAGCTCATAAAAACCATACATGCATGTGAGATTTGGGTGCCCAATTCCTCTTGTTCAACATGGCTTATGCATGAATATGCAAAATTATAGCAATCATGCACATGCATGCTCAATTTGACTTCATGTTCACTTCAAATGATGCAATTAGTGCTCATTCCCATGAAACTCAACAAAGACATGCTTGCATGTGGGATTACACTACCAATCTTTTATAATTCATAATTTACATGCTAGATTTTGTGATTCCATAGGAGTTCTTTACATGCATGCACATAACAAGCCTCAATTTCAACAAAACCAACTCAAATCATGCTCTTGATCACAAACAAACCTTGAACTTACAAGATCACAAATTCAAACTTACAAATTCAAGATCAATGCTTACCTAGAGGCTCAATTCTTCCAATTTATGGTCAAATCTAGAGTTAAATCTTCAAATTCCCAAGCTTGAGCCAAAAATTGCACAAGTCTCTCCCTTTCTCTCTCTATAGCCGGCCCTCTCTCTCTCTCAAGGCACCAAAATCAAATTTTGAGCTCAAGTGTAAGAATTAGATGTATAGTGCCTTTCTACATAAGTCCCCACTAAGTCATTATTTTAATATTAGATAATGGAGCACTAAATTGATCATTCTGAATCTAATTATTTTGATCCGAATCAATTTCCAATTAAATTTCACCGTAGGCTCTAAAAATTATGCCAATCACAATGGCGTAATCAATTTCGGATTTTGTGGCTGATAAGGCCTTCAATTTAATTTCCAAAGCAGATAATCAAACAAATATTCCTACGGTGAACAGATAGAAATTCAAAATCACATATTTTCACATAATGGCACACAAAATCATATTAAACACATAATCATACTCATATTAAGGACCAATTAACATATTACGGAACAGGGGTATCACAGAAAGCCCAGTGAATAATATCAAATAAAGAAGGTACACAAACAGTATTTAGAACGACATGCACCAAACGGCCTTGGGCCCAATTCATATTTGTATTTAGTATATATATATAGGTCAAGTAACTGCGGTCCCAAACACATCAGACGGCCTCAGGCCCAATCCATTCATGTCAAGCTGGCCTTTGGTCTAAACATTCATTCATGTTAAACTGGCCTTTGGCCCAACCTTTCCTTCATGTCAGACTGGCCTTTGGCCCAATCATTCATTCATGTCAGACTGGCCTTTGGCCCAATCAATCATTCATGTCAGACTGGCCTTTAGCCCAACCTTTCCTTCATGTCAACCTGGCCTTTGGCCCAATCATTCATTCTTTAGGCATAGCAAACATATGTCCACAATTCAAATTAACAGACTTATAGGAAGGTAAGCAGTTGGACAAATAGCATATTTCAGATATCTTTATTAAGATATTACTCACAATGATCGGTTGGATGATTTGTCCTGGAGCTCGACCCTACACGTAAATCAATCAATTACAAACAATTTAATCCATTCTTAATTCACATATTCGTCTTTAGGCTTCATTCTTATCCTTTTAACTCATTTACAATGCTTAATGCATGCCTAAGAGTACTTAGAAGTGAAAGAGAACGGAAAATGGAACACAGAACACATTTACAAAATTTCAGAAACAGGGGTCCCCGCTCGAGTGTTGACTTTCCCGCTCGAGCGGACCCATTAAGTCTGCAAAAGTATTGGTTGCCTCGTTTCTACACTCGAGCATGAATTCGGACGCTCGAGCTGAAAATCATTCTACATAACTCCCCGCTCGAGCGGACATCCATGTCTGCAAAAAGTCCTGGGAGCTCGTATTTCCCGCTCGAGCGTCGGTTCCCCCGCTCGAGTGGACGTCATAAATTCTGGATTTTCCAGAATTGTTCTTCAAGTTCAAATTCGACCTCCAAACGTCCAAAACCCAAAATCTTGGTTCAAAACATGCAAAATATACTATACCACATGAGAACATGAGTATATTGGACCGAATTGCTCAAAATCACAATTTAATTCTCAAATAAATTCTCATTTCTCTTGTATGGTCCAAACTCATGTGCTCAAGCTTCACTCCAATTTCATAACTTCATCAAACATACATGCATGTCAATTTTTGACTTTATTTCTATTTCAAATGGTGCAAATGGTGTTCAAAATCATGAAGCTACACAAAATTACTCATGCATGTAAGGTTTGGTGCTTAATTCCTCATATTCAACATGTCTCATGCTTGAACATACAAAATTACAACAATTATGCACATGCATGTTTACACAAGCTCCAAATTCAACAAATTCAATTCAAGTTATGTTCTTGATCATCATCAAGCCTTGAATTCACAAAGTTACAATATTAAACTTATGAATTCATAATCAATCACTCACCTAGAAGCTCAATCTTTCCAATCTATGGTTAATTCTTGAGTTTCACTTCAAGATTCCAAACCTCATGATCAAACCTTAGATTGTCTCCCCCCTCTCTCTCTAATTTCGGGTCTCTCACTCCTAGAGAGCTAACTTCAGCCAAATTGAATTAAAATAGAGGAATTGAGTGTATAGTGCTCCAGTTATATAAGTTCCCTTAATTACAATTGTCAACAATAAATAATTGGGCACTATATCATTAATTTAATCTAATTAATCTGATCCGAATCAATTTTCAATTAAATTTCACCATAGGCTCTAAAAATTACGCTAATCACAAAGGCGTAGTCAATTTCGGTTTCTGTGGCCGATAGGGCCTTCAATTTAATTTCCAGAGCAGAAACTCAAACAGATTTTCCTATGGTGAACAGATAGAAATTCAAAACCACATATATTCATATAAATGGCACTCAAAAACATATCAAACACATAACCACATACGCAATTAAGATTAGTTAGCATAATACGGAGCAGGGTTATCACAGTCTTCCCCCCTTTAGGAAGTTTGGTCCTCCAAACTTAATTTACCTTCGTTGGGAAACAAATGTGGGTAGCGTAGTCGCATTTCATCCTCTTTTTCCCATGTGGCATCCGTCCCATAGTGTTCTTTCCATTCCACTTTCACCATTGGGATGGACTTGCTTCTCAATTGTTTCACTTGCCGGTCAACGATTCGTTCCGGCCATTCAGCGTACTCCATATTTTCATCAAGAGCTACACGAGATAATCAATCACATGAAACGGGTCTCGAAGATAACCCCTCAACATCGACACATGAAACACATTATAGATTTGTTCGAATCCCGGTGGCAGGGCGACTCGATAAGCAACTGGACCAAATCTTTCCAGAATTTGAAACGGCCCAATGTAATGGGGCGACAACTTATCCTTCTTTCCAAACCTGACTTGGCCTTTCATCAGAGTCACACGAATGAACACATGGTCACCAACCTCATACTCGAGAGGTCTTCTTCGGACATCTGCATAATTCTATTGTCGGTCCTGAGCCGTTTTGAGCCGTTGCTGAATAGTTTTAATTTTCTCAGACATGTCTTGCACAATTTCAGGCCCAAGTAAAGCTCTATCCCCGACTTTTGTCCAACAAATTGGTGATCTACACCTTCTACCATACAAAACCGATGCTGGAGTGGAAGCTGTTATTGTATGCAAACTCTGCAAGTGGCAAATAGTCTTCCTAACTCCCCTGAAAATCCAAGGCAGACATTCTCAGCATATCTTCTAATGTCTGTATGGTCCGTTCTGATTGTCCATCTGTCTGTGGATGGAATGCAGTACTAAATCTCAGTTCTATCCCCATAGCTTCCTGCAAACTCTTCCACAATCTTGATACAAATTTCGGATCTCTATCCGACACAATAGATACCGGAACTCCATGTAAACGGACAATCTCATAAACATATATTGTAGCCAGTCTATAAGCATTAAATGTAGTTCTAACTGGTAGAAAATGGGCAGACTTAGTCAGTTTGTCAACTACAACCCAAATAGAATCCATACCTCGAGGAGTTTGAGGTAGACCAACAACAAAGTCCATAGTCACATGCTCCCACTTCCATTCAGGAATAGGGAGAGGTTGAAGTAGACCACCCGGTTTCTGATGTTCGGCTTTAACTTGCTAATATTGAAGACATTTGGACACATATTCTGCAATCTCTTTCTTTATTTTAGGCCACCAATAGCTTTGTTTCAGATCCCGATACATTTTATTGTTACCCGGATGCATAGCAAACATTGATTTGTGGGCTTCATCTAAAACTCTCTTCTTTAGTTTCGGAATATTTGGGATACACATTCGGTTCCGAAATCTCAACATTTCTCCTTCAAGGATGAACTCTGCTTTTGGACTTGTCTCAAATTCATCGATCACTTTCCTAAGGAATTCATCCTCTTTTTGTTTCTGTTTAATCTCGTCAATGATTGCCAGCTCAGCTGAAATAGCCGCTATCAATCCGCCCTGTTCACACAATACCACTTCAATTTCAGACTTCTCAAATTCTCGTAAGATCTCTTTCTGTTCAGTAAGCAAACAAGCCACACTCCCTGTTGATTTTCTGCTCAAGGCATCAGCAACTGTATTAGCTTTCCTGGGGTGATACTGAATCTCAAGATCATAGTCATTTATCAGTTCAAGCCATCTCCTCTGTCGCATGTTCAACTCCTTCTGCGTAAAGAAGTATTTCAGACTTTTGTGATCCGTGTAGACTTCACATTTTGCCCCATACAAATAATGCCGCCAGATTTTCGAAGCAAAAACAACTGTGGCCAATTCTAAATCATGTGTTGGGTAGTTCTTCTTGTGTGGTCTCAACTGTCGGGAGGCGTAAGCAATAACCTTTCCATTTTGCATTAATACACAACCCAAGCCTTTATAAGATGCATCACTGAAAATTACAAAATTTTCTGTACCTGTGGGCAATGTCAATACTGGCGCGGTGGTCAGTCTCATTTTCAGTTCATGAAAGGCAGATTCTCTTTTGTCATTCCATTCAAATGATTGCCCCTTGCTTGTCAACTGGGTAAGAGGTATAGCTATCCTTGAAAAGTTTTTCACAAACCTCCTGTAATAACCGGCTAAGCCCATGAAGCTGCGGACTTCTGTCACATTTGTCGGTGTAGGCCAATTCACAATTGCCTCTATTTTCTGTGGGTCCACTGAAATTCCTTCCTTGTTGATCACAGGCCCTAAAAAGATAACTTCATCCAACCAAAACTCACATTTCTTTAGTTTAGCAAATAATTTCTTTTCTCTAAGTATTTGTAGGACAGTTCTCAAATGGTGTTCATGTTCAAGTCTATTCTTAGAGTATATCAAAATGTCATCGATAAAAACCACAACAAATTCGTCAAGGTAGGTTTTAAAAATTCGGTTCATTAAGTCCATAAACGCTACTAGAGCATTAATCACTCCAAATGGCATAACAAGGAATTCAAAATGACCATACCTCGTTCTGAATGCGGTTTTCTCAACATCTTCTGCCTTTACTTTCAACTGGTGGTACCCGAATCTCAAATCAATTTTGGAAAACACTTGCGATCCCTGCAACTGGTCAAATAGGTCATCAATACGGGGTAAGGGATATTTGTTCTTTATTGTTACCTTATTCAATTCTCGATAGTCGATACACAAACGCTAGGTTCCATCTTTCTTTTTCACAAACAACACCGGTGCACCCCACGATGAAGTACTAGGTCGGATAAACCCTTTGTCAAGCAGGTCTTGCAACTGTTCTTTCAGTTCTTTCATTTCAGTAGTAGCCATTCTGTAGGGAGTTTTAGAAATAGGCTGGGTGCCTGGCATAGTCTCAATTGTGAACTCTATCTCCTTGTCCACCAATTCCCCTGGTAATTCATTTGGAAATATATCTGGAAATTCTCTAACAATAGGGATACTATTCAATTCAACATTCACAGATTGTTCAGACAACACATAACGCAGATAACCCTGGCACACTTTCCTGATCAGTTTACATGCCTTCATTGCAGATATTAAATAAGGTGGAGGTACTACCACGTTCCCCACAAACACAATTTCTTCATGTTCTGGTGGTCTAAACACAACCCGTTTTGTCACACAATCAATGGTGGCACAATATGTAGTTAGCCAATCCATGCCTAGAATTACATCAAAGTGCCTAAAGTTCAAGGGCAACAAATCCACATAAAGAATGGCATTCCCAACACGCATGTCACAAAAACGATATACAGATTCACATAATACAGATTCCCCAGATGGAGCAGATACACATAGCAGATATGGCAATAATTCTAGAGGTCAACTCAATCTCGATGCAAATGCACATGTTACGAAAAGTGTGTTGATCCGGAGTCAATTCACACAAAAGCATCCTGATTACATATAGAAATAGTACCTGAGACAACTGCGTTAGCATTCTGTGTATCGCCCGAAACAAGCGCGAAAACTCTCCCTTGCCTCACGGTATCCTCGATGGTAGTAGATCTCATAGTATTTCCTGGCTTTGGGATCGATACAGTGGAACTAGCAGCTATCTTCCCACTATTCTGATTACAATCTCGGGCCATGTGCCCTTGTTTACCACATTTAAAACAGGCTCCCGACACACGGTAATAAACCCCACGATGCCTTTTACTACAAATATTGCACATAGGAGATGTATCTCGAGAAGAATTCAAAGTACTTGAGGAGCTCGTGTTTTTCTTTTTTAAAAATTTCTTCTTTGAAAAGAAGCCTTGCCTTTTGTTGCCTTTCCAGTCAGTTGTTGACTTAGCCTGTCTAGCTATGTTAGCTTCTGATATTATGGCCCGGTCTAGCACCCCAGTATAGGTTTCCAACTTCAAGACATTCACCCTTTCTAAAATGTCGCTTCGAAGCCCACCTTCAAAATGCCTCACTTTCTTATAATCAGTATCGATCACATGTAGTGCAAACCTGGCCAATTCAGTGAATTTGGCCTCATACTCAGCCATTGTCATACTGTCTTGTTTAAGTTCCATGAACTCCGATACTTTCCTGTCACAGACACATTGCGGGAAGTATTTATCATAGAAAATTTTCCAGAAATTTGGTCCAATCAACATCTTTGTGATTCTCATGCATTAACATCCACCATCTCCTTGCCTCATCTTCTAGCATAAAGGTGGCTAGAAGTACTTTCTGTGTTTCCGAAAAAGGAACACTTCAAATAGCTTTTCGATGCCGAGGACCCATGCTTCGTCTTTCAACGGATCTAATCCCCCGTGGAACTGTGGTGGTTTCATTTTCTTAAACTCTTTGGTGAGAGCTATTATTCGGTCATCATTCTGTAGGTCTAGCACAAGTGGTGCTGGAGGTAGAGGTGGAGGTGGAGGATGTGGTTGCTGCAACTGTTGTTGCCACTCCTGTTGTTGCCTCAATGTTTCTGCCATTTCCTAAATCAATCTTTCCATTCTATCCATTCTGGCAGTAGAGGACTCCTCTATCTCATCACCTCTTGTTCTCACCATCTGATTAAACATGCATTATACTTTATACAAAAGATTCACAGATATGCATATACTAAAGAGCATACAGATTTAAATAATTTGCAATACAAGTAAATCACGACTTATAACACATACTCGTTCACATTAAAACATTTAAGCGTATTCTCGTTTCGTTCAGATTCATACTTATCACAAGAATGCATCCTAGATCTTTTCTAGACACTTATTACTCATTTGGACAAATGTGTGAGTTATTAACTCGTGCTCTGATACCACTCTGTCACGACCCGAACCCGCCCCCATGGGTTAAGGATATGACCGGCCAGTAATCCTGAGATTACCTACGGCCTCAAATCAAACCAGACATAACTTATTAGAGTAAAAGGGCCAAACGGAAGCAAAAATTTAAAACTTTGTCCATAGAGCTGTGCTTACATGGCACCTCATAACAATCCACACATATACATGTTAATAACTCACATCAGAATATGTAATAACATAAAGTTCTGTACAAATAGGATTATTCAAGTCTAAGTCATCCAGTCAAAACTATATACAACTGTGATCCAAAGTTCTCGCCAATCGTGACAAAAGATAATGAAAGAGCAAAAGGGCGAAAACAAGTCTCGTTGTAGACACCCCATTTTTTGACCGTCCTCAAGACTTGGACATCACCGCCCGAACACTCGGTGATTACCCATGTTTGTGTTCGTCTCGAGTTCCCGGAGGCCTTGGCAGCGCGCCTCGTCTCAGGACCTCTTGACTCGACTGCTTCGTGCTCGGTTTTGGCACCAAACACCTGTGTTTTTGCCTTGAAGGGAAGGGAATGGCTTGTGAGCCATCCCCGCATCCCACCGGCTGCCCTACCACTTCACCGGCCGCTTGAGGGTGCCACCGGCAGTGTTTTCCTAAAAACAATGGCCGATCGGCACTATATTTAGCCGACCGGCACTATATTTAGCCGACCGGCACTTTATTGTGCCGATGACATTTTTGACCGGCCGGTGACCCTTCTACACCCCTCTGAGGCATGGTGAATGCCAGCTGTGCCAGCTGTATTACACCATCACTCCTCCCCGTGCATAGGTGTGACCACCTTGCACCTTTGACCCCCAAAAGCTTCTAGAAGCTTGAACCTTTGGCCAAGCTTCTTGGAGAAGCTTGGCCAACTGTCTTAGCTTCTCCAAGAAGCCAAGACCCTCTTGCACCCCTTTGCCCCTTTTATTTAGCTTCTTAGAGAAGCCTTGACCCTTGATCTTTGCCTATATAAAGACCATCCCTCTCCATTGCTTTAGGGTTAGCCATTTGAGATAGAAAACCAGAGCTTGTGTATCTATACCTCTGTCATATATCTCCTCTCTCTACATTTTCCCTCTTTCTCCTCTTGTGTGTGTGTTTTTAGGCCTAAAAGTGTGGTTTTACCTTACTTTTGCACCATTACACACACTACTACACCTTAGCTCAAGATTGAGAGACTTGGAGGGTTGTTTGTTGAAGTTTTGGACTGGTTTTGATCACTAGAGAGTGGCTGGATCATCTGTTCTTCAAGGTTTCTTCAAGGGTAAGCATGTTGCTTTAGTTTCCCCAAACTTGCACTAGCTTTCTACCTATCTTGCTTTGTGTTTTGAGCTTTGTGTATAACATAAAAAAATCTTGTTTTTACTTGCTTAAGAACATTCATTAAGATCACTTTTTGATTTGAGTGAAAACTCACCCTTTTAGGCCTTGTTTTGGCCATTTTGGTGCCTTTTCTTAAGGCTTTGTTTGCTTGGTGTTTTTGGTCTTCTCACCACTGAAAACCAGTGGGTTTTCAGTGGTGAGGAAGGTGTTTTGGAGTCTCATATGGGGGAGGGACACCCCTCTCCCCTTTGTCCCTCTTTGGCCTTCACTTTTGGCTCATGAGATAGCATGTGTGCATAGTCTTGTTTGGCGTTGTTTCAGAGTTTTTTTGGGTGTTTTGGAGCATGTTTAACCTCTGTCTAAGGTAGGTTTTGTGGTCCTTAGCATGCATCTTATACTTGTTTTATAATGCTCTCTTATGCTTAGAAGTATGCCATGCACCTAGGCCATGTTCTTTGCATGTTTTAGCATAGTTCCATGAGGACATTAGCTTCATTTTATCATGTGCAAGGGCTGTGAGCCACTGATCTTGCCATGTTTGGCATGCTTAATGTGGTTGTTTTGCATTTTAGGCTTGTAAGCCTTGTGTATTTTGGACTCTAGCATGTTCAACATAGACCATCCTCATGATTTGGCATCATTTAGGATCTTATTTCAGTCCATAAATCATGTTTGTATCTTTGCATATGTGACATATTTCATGCTTTAAGGGTGTGCCCTTTCATGCCTAGGAATAGACCTTATGCATGCTTGTTTGTTTAGGGTATTTTGGGGCTGCCATATCAAGTGTGTGTGTGTATTTTTGCATGCTAAGAATCTGTTTTTGGTGGCCTAATACATGCTATGAATGGTCATGTTGGTGGTAGTGAAAAGCCCCTTGTTTATGCCTTGGTTTTGAGTCCATTTGCTTGCATATTTGCGTGAGAATTGATCCATCATTTTAGGCACTTTTGCCACTGTTTTGGGGAGGTTTGAGGTCTGTCCCATTATGGCTTAAGTCTACTATTGCTTGCTTGAATCATGTTTGTTGCATGCTTAATTTGCAAAGCCTTGTCATATGCTAGTTCTTTTACAAGAATTGTCCATGCTTGCATCATACTTTGCATCTTGCATGCCTAGTATTGCACACTTGCTATAACATGTTGCATTGCATTTGGCATGTCTTGCACTTCATGTCATATTGCATCATTTGAGCCATGTTGTATACATGCATTCCATGTCTTGGTTTGGGGTGTCAAACCAATTGTAAGGGTTGAGAGAAGTTCACACTACAAGTGGTGCAACTTGTCTCAACTCTTGGTCACCAAGACCTTTGATCTATACATGATAAGGTTTTGGTCTCATTTGTGTGTTGCATGCATATTGACATTGAAATGCAATCTTGGTCCCTTAGGCTATCATGCATCAAGATGCATAATTGATGGCCCAAGAACCAAGGGCCATGCTTCCTTGAGTCCCATGCATGATAGGAAGCATTGGCCATGCTTACATATGCCTAAAAATTCATGCCATGCACTGCTGGGCTACTGTTGCTGTCAAAACTGTCTCCTGCAGGGATTTATTGCCGACCGGCAATACAGAGTGCCGACCGGCACTATATTTTTGGCCGATAGCCTCCAGAGCAGCCGGTGGCCATTATGAACAGCCGGTGGACATTCCCTCCAGCCGGTGGTACTTTTCAGAGTGTATAGAAGGTGTCCTCGAACTTTGGCAATTTTCAGAAAGATAGGACAGTGAAAACAGAGGCAGCAGTGCTACGGTGTGGGCTTTCCGGGCAAGTCGGATCGAGCATGCATCATTCGCGCATCCCGAGGCGAGAGGCTGTGGCCTCCCTTTTATTTCGCATTTATTAAGTAATTAGAATTCTGTAATAATTAATTTGTTTATTCTTCGGACTGTATATTCTTTTGGTCCCTCCGTGTGAGGGCATAATTGTAATAAGTGTGTGTGGGTGTGTGTATGTCTTCCAACCCCCATTTCTTTCTTCCCTTTTATTTACCTGCTTATGATGGTAGATTAGGGCACGTTTAAATTAGCATAACAGTATGATAGCATGGGTGCATCCATACATCTGCTATACATGCATCGGGCTTGGCTCATCATACAAACTGCATTGTACTTCAATTCCAAATTGAATACGTGTTATTTGTAGCATTTCACATGCCATGTTTAGGATAGCCGAGCCTGTCTAGATTGCATCTTTGCATGTGTTGCATTAGCCATTTTTTAACACGAACTAGGGACATGCATGTTTGCTAACTAGTTTATTGTTTTGGCACGGAGTACAATGTAAGTATTTATGCTTTAGCATCTCGCATGCGTGTGAATGTTAACATGACAGTATGCTTGCCATGCGGCTAAGTGCTTATATGAGATAAACTGTTTGAATGCCTGTGGGTGGAGGTTGGATTGCTTGAGTTGGAAAAACTCGTTGAAATCCGTGTTTTAGCCTACTTGCGAGTAGCAAATTCCAAAGCGCTTTTCAAAACAAACGGATATGCAATGCTTGTTTCCAAATTAGGCAATCTAGTCTATACTTGTTTGCTGTGCGCATCACATAGTAATTCTAGCTAATTAACCGGAATAAGAACGCATAACGTTTTCAAAATTGGATATCACGGTTAGTAGAGGCCGGTCTTCGGACCGGGCGAGAGGGGGTGCTCATAGCTGACCTTCCCCGATCGTACCCAAGTTCCCGAGCCGAGGCAACTTTGGTGATGACGGACACGTGGCCTTTGGCACCGAGTCAGGGTTTCCTAAATTTCCCAAAATAAAATATTTAGGTGGCGACTCTGTATCTGGCAAAGCAGTCCATGTTTGGCACTTCTTTCAAAAATCTATTTTCTCAAAACGATTTGCCGGATTTGGACTCTTTGGTTCAGATTAAGAACCGTGACACAAAGGAGAGTCCGAACTGTAGCGAGGTCCCCCGCGGACGTGTTAGAGTTTCTGGCGACTCTGCTGGGGATTTAGAGAGCTTGACTCGAACTCGTGATATCCTGTTTTGATTTCATCTATGTGTTTCTTTGCATTGCATGTGCATTGGTGCGCCTAGGACACCGTGTTGGCCATCTGCCATTCCTGAACGGTTTGCCGGAGGCTTGTCTTGTCAAGGCATGTCCATAAGGCTGACCGGTTGTGGGCTCTGACAGCATGGGAACACAAACCCCGGTTTTACCGGGGCACCCTTTTGGACCATTCGACCTAGTGCATATTCGGATCCATAGTGACCATTCCAAACTAGGACAGGTTGCTTACCCGTTTATAGGTTGTTTGAAACTGCTGTGTGCATAGTGAAACCCTAGCTCCTGACAAAAATAGGACAGGGAAACCCTACCCCAACATAGGGGTGTATTGGCTCTCTTTTACATGCTATGTGCTTTCAGAGTGTATCTCTACAGGGAATGCGCATATCAGTTTGCAAGTATCAGGCCCAAGGGCGCCAGTAATAGTATTTTGGGGAATCAGTTATCTGTGGGTACCAGATTCAGACTTGGGGGCAATGATTCAGAAACAGTGATCAGTAATTGAGAAACAGTGTATCCAGTTCAATGGCAGTGTATTATGATATCCGACCGTGTGTTGTATGTTTACTTTGCGTCGTTATGCTGTCCGATTGTCTGTTTATTTATACGCTTTATTTATCTTTTTCTATTAGGTAGTTGAGCACAATTGCTTCTGACCCAGTAGATACTCCCCAAGCACTCTGGATTAGAGGTCGTCGACTCCATCGATCTGAGGATCTGGTAGACGGACAACCAGTGTACTACTCACTACCCCCGGTTACTAGACGGAGGTCAGTCAGGCAAAGGACATCAGTACAGCAGTCAGTTCAGAGGGCCTTATCTACCCCACCTGTGTTCAGTAGGGATCAGGGTTCCGTGTCACCACCAGAAAGAGAATCTACACTGGTAATTCAATCGGAGCAGAATAGTATGGCTAGTTTAGAAGAGATGGTGCGCCACCTCCAAGAGAGCATGAAATCGATGCAACAGGATGCTGTCCGATAGGCAGAGTTCACCAGGCAACAGGCCGCAATTGTGACCGAACAGGCAGAATTAATTGTGAGACTACAGCAACAAGCCGGAGTGTCTACTTCGCAACAAGTCCCTCCCCCGTCAGGGATTCCGAACCTTGAGGAGACAACCAATATTCAGAATGATACAGAACTCCCCCCAGGACCACCCCACCTCCAATCCTACCTCAAATCCAACCTCAGCTATCAAAAACACCCACCAACCTACCGGACTCTCCCTTTGAGTTTGAGACTGATCCTACCGCACTGAAATTAAGCAAGCTTGAAAAGCTGTTCAAGATATCCCAGGGGGTCAAGACTATCCCCGATATTGAAGATGGATACACCGATGCAGCTATGACGCTGCCCGACAGATTCAAAATGCCTCATATTGACCGGTTTGATGGGTCCGGGGACCCTATGGTGCATTTGAGACTATTTTCAGATATCCTAAGGCCAATGGGCCTCAGTAGGCTTCAGAAGTTATCTCTGTTTAGCCGGACCTTGTCAGGTGTGGCGGCCATATGGTATGCCAAGTTAGAAGATGACGTTAAGAGAAATTGGGACGAAATGGCTGAGGCCTTCATCGCGCAGTACTCATACAATACACAAATTGAGATTACAACTCGTGATCTCGAGACGACTAGACAAGAGCCTAAGGAGAGTTTTTCAGAATTTGTGACCAGTGGTGAGCCAAGGCTTCGATGATGACTTTGAGGCCTACAGACAAAGACCAGATTCGGATGATTGTGCGCAATCTTCAGCCGAAGTTGATGCAAAAGATGATTATACTCCCCTTTCCTACCTTTTCGGACTTGCATGAAATGGAGGTACAGATTGAGGACGCCTTAAAGCAAGGCTTGATTGATAACGACCGGGAGCAACCCCGACGAACTTTCAATCGCAGTAGCAATACAGGCCCGAGTGGCGTTACAACTGCAAGAGCTCAGGAAGTGAGCATGGTCACCACTAACCACCCTCCAAGAAATACGGCAGCCACGCCATTCTCTGGTGCGTCCGGAAGCAACCCGCAAACAGCTAAATACCCACCCAGAAACACCAGAACTTTCGCTCCACTTTATATGCCCCTATCCAAAGCTCTGGGGGTGCTGATCAGAAAAGGGCACTTGCAGCCCCTAGAGCCGCGGCCCTTACCAGAAAAACTCCCCCTACCCATAACCCAGCCAAATATTGTTCATTCCACCAGCAGCACGGTCATGACACCAATCAGTGCTTCCGGTTACGTCATGAGGTTCAAGACCTTATTGATAACGGGGTGATTCTGCCTCCGGAGAAACCCAATATTACTACAAACCCTCTCCCCGCACATAACCAAGCTCCACCGCCCAAAAGACTCAATTTCATCCATACTGGGGCCGTGTCCTACGACCCTAGTATCTATATCACACTTACCCACCTGCCTAAACCGGAGGTGTTCCTCCCCGATTGCACCGACTTGTGCATGATAAACATCTCCAAAACCCAGCCCAAGCCAGCAGTGGTAACTGTCGAGAACAGAAGAGAAGAAATCCCAAAGGAAAAGGAGATTGTTGAACTGGAGCCCGCAGGATCTGGAAATTGTACTGAGAATGCATATAGTCCGAGCGACTACATTTCCTCAATAGGCCAAGATGGGCCCGGAGTAGAATTGCCAACAGAGGGAGAGTTGTGTGTGATTCACGGGGACAGTTCGGAACAGGGAACAGATGGTGTAATAGCTGTGGGGAAGGACCTTGCCAATCTCCAGTTCTATAGCGATCAGAACCCAGGGGACGAGACCGTCAACTGGTTCGATTATGAGGATTCAGCAGAAGTTACTGGGCGGTTGGACAATCAACCTGATGTGATAGGAGAGTTTCAGTCAGGACAGGGCTCAGCAGGGTCGAGATCATTATTGACGGCCGGGAGGGTCGAAGAACAGAGTACATCGCCGGAGAGCGCCGGTGTCAAGAATTTCACCCGAGATCGAAGTATTTTGAGTACGGGGATTAATGAACAGTCAGTCATGTCGGAACAAGCAAGTTTTGAAGATTCCGAGAGAATCAGGAAGGCGAAGGCCCATGTGGGAGTTGAAACTGCTGTGTGCACAGGAACCGAGAATGCTGCAGGTATATGGACGGAAAGCGCTGCGAGCACAAGAACAGTCATACCAGAACCGGATAGATGTTTGTCAGCTGCTGATGGTATGTGGTGGGAGGATGAAGACTTATGCCTCGCCCATACAGACGAAGATTGGGGTGACAACCAACCCGATGACACTTGGTACCTTGGAGAGGTCGATCATATGACGCGGAGTGGGCGGTACTTCAAACCCCCACACATAGATCAACCAGAGGCCTCGGGGAAGGATAGAGAGGCTGAGAAGCAAAAGGAGAGGCAACTTGAGGAGGAAGCCGTACTCAAACAGCTAAAGAGGATACAAGCAGACATCTCCATCTGGGGACTGCTCATGGCCTCTCGAGTACACAGGCAGGCTGTCCTTTCAGCCATGGACAAAGCAAAGCTTTCAATAGAAACTACGCCAGAACAGCTGGTGGGATTAGTCTTTCCGGGAGGAGCTGCCCCGACGCTGACTTTTTCCGACAAGGAGTTGCCACCCGAGGGGGCAGAGCATAATAAACCACTCTACATCTCCGTGGAGTGTAAGGATAAATGGATACCGGTGGTTCTTGTTGATACCGGGTCTGCCATCAACGTCTGCCCGGCAAGGACAGCGTATGCCATCGGCTTGAAAGTCGCGGATTTTGTACAAATAGCCCAAGTCATCCGGGCATACGACAATACAAGTAGGGAAGTGATGGGAACCATAAAAGTTCAGACAAAGGTTGGGCTGGGGCAGCACGAGATAGATTTCCATGTCCTAGAAGTTCCCGCAACCTTCAATTTGCTTCTAGGGCAGCCATGGCTGCATCAAGTGAAGGCAGTGTCATCTACTTTACATCAAATGGTGAAATACCCCTATGGGAAGGGAGTAGCCATTGTCTTTGGAAATTCATCAATCCACCCACCACCGGAGGTATCCATGCCTGTTCTAGAAATCGAGCATGGTTTGGAGGATATGTTCATATCAGGTTTTACCCTAGCTGAGGCTCAGGTTGTACAGAACATCATGGCTGCTAACGAAGGGGTATATGTCAGTGCCCAAGCAGTGTATCTCATGAATAAACTCCAATACATCCCCGAGATGGGATTAGGAAGAAGCGGCCGCAAGGGCGTCGCAACATCGGCCGAAGTGCCGCACAACCCCCACACCTTCGGCTTGGGTTATCTGCCCACCAAGGAAGATTGGGTAAGAAAAGGGAAAGAGATGGCTGGGAGAGCCAAAGCAAAACAGATGGGGAGACCTTTTGAGTTGATGCATCGGCCTATCCAGGGTACCCTAAACGGACGCTTCGTCCGGGAGGGGGAGGATTTTCCGTTCTGTGGTTTCTCGGAACCGTGGCTAAACGCAGATAAGAAGTGCGTGCCGGGTTTTGAAATCTTCTTTGACTTGCAGATACTTGGGGATGATGTTGCTGAAGAGTAGACAGACCCGACAGTTAAGGTCGAGCAGAGCAGGGAAATGGAGTCTGAGGACACCAAACTTGAAATGGGGGTAGCACTGGCATGTCTACTTTCAGATCCTTCGATCGACTAGTTGTGCTTGGGGGATAACTCCTCGGTGTCCATGATCGGGAATGGAACGGCTGTGGGCCTACCATCAGCTATTTTGGATGCATCCATTGCACCCTCTCTCGTTTGGCAGTACCAGGAAGGATTTTTGAGCAGCACCGGGTCAGGTAGTGAGCCGGAATCTGATTCCACCGAGTCTTGTGAGTCGGAATCAGGTTCCAGCTCAACTGAGTCTGAGTCCGGTATTCCTGGGAGTGATAACCCGGATGCCACAGTCCTGTCTAGGTCGTCTTTTTCTTTCTCTTTTGAGTCTGTTGTAACAGAAGAACTGGACGGTTTGGAAGCACTTAATGAGAATGAGGTGAATGTGGTTTCCGAGTACTTTTCTGTGCCTTTGATTTATTTCTTAAATCAGGATTTTCAAAATTTTGATGAAAACGACGAGGACGAAATTCCTCCGGTTTTGCAACGACTAATTGAACAAGAGCAGGAGAGGTTTGTTAAACCCTTAATTGATGAAATCACTACCGTGAATGTTGGTACTGAGAAGGACCCGCGGCTGGTCCAGATCGGGTCCACGTTGTCTTCGGAGGAACGCGAGCGCTTAGTCGCTTTATTAAAAGATTTCAAAGATGTTTTTGCGTGGTCCTACGAAGACATGCCTGGAATCGATCCTGAGATTGTACAGCACCGGATCCCTCTTGACCCCGAGACCCGACCTATCAAACAGAAACTCAGAAGGATCCGCCCTGATTGGGCCATTAAGATCAAGGAAGAGGTCACCAAGCAGATTGACGCAGGCTTCCTGCTGGTATCCGAATACCCAACTTGGTTGGCCAACATTGTTCCAGTGCCGAAGAAGGATGGCAGAATCCGAGTTTGTGTGGATTTCAGGGATTTGAATAGAGCCAGTCCGAAAGATGACTTTCCCTTACCGCATATCGACGAGCTGATAGATTTCACAGCGGGGCATGCTTTGCTTTCGTTTATGGATGGCTTCTCAGGATATAATCAGATAGTAATGGCACCCGAAGACCGGGAGAAGACTGCTTTTACCACCCCGTGGGGTACATATTGCTACAGAGTGATGCCATTTGGGTTGAAGAACGCTGGGGCTACATATCAACGGGCTGCAACCACAATATTACATGACATGATCCATAAAGAGGTCGAGGTGTACGTGGACGATATGATTGTCAAGTCCAAAGAAAGAGAGGGCCACTACACCGCCTTGCAAAAGTTTTTTCAAAGGATCAGAGAATTTCGACTGCGGCTGAATCCTCAGAAGTGTACGTTTGGTGTTACAGCGGGAAAAATGCTGGGGTTTCTAATTACACAGAGGGGCATCAAAGTCGACCCTTCCAAAATCAAGGCCATCTTAGAAATGCCACCACCAATGACTGAAAAGGAGGTGCGAGGCTTTCTGGGTAAAGTGCAATTCATAAGGCGGTTTATCTCAAAATTAACCTTGACTTGTGAACCACTTTTTGGTCTCCTAAAGAAAGGCAAGAAGTTTCAATGGGACGGCCGATGTCAAGCAGCTTTTGAACAGATCAAGAAATATTTACAGAACCCGCCCGTGTTGTCACCACCAGAGCCGGGGAAGCCGTTGATATTGTATCTATCAGTAACCGAGACCACAATGGGCTGTATGCTCGCACAAGAGTCAGAGGACAAAGTTGAAAGGGCCATATACTATCTGAGCAAGAAGATGCTGGGTGACGAGACCCGCTACACTCCGCTGGAGAAGGCTTGTTTGGCCTTGGTATGGGCTACCAGGAAGCTGCGGCACTACCTGTTAGCTCATTCAGTAATGTTGGTTTCATGACTCGATCCCATCAAATATCTTTTCAAGAAACCAGCACTTACGGGTAGGCTAGCTCGTTGGCTGCTGTTGCTATCCGAATTTGATCTCAAGTATGTGACACGCAAGTCAGTAAAAGGGAGAGCGGTAGCAGAGTTCCTTGCCGACCACCCGGTTGAGGGGGATGAAGCAGTTGAGTATCTATTCCCAGATAAAGCCATTCTGCACATCGAAGATGAAACTTGGACGATGTACTTTGACGGAGCGTCAAATCAGTATGGGTATGGGATAGGGGTGTTGCTGATAGCACCTGACGATTCCCGTATCCCTTTAGCATTCGAACTCCGGTTCAAAGTCTCGAACAATGAGGCAGAATATGAGGCATGTATTACCGGTCTAGAAGCAGCCCTAGAGCTTGGGGCAAGGCGGTTGGACGTTATTGGGGACTCGAACCTTGTTGTGTCTCAAGCAAAAGGAGACTGGAAAGTCAAGGAGGAAAAGATGATAATTTACCACCAGACCTTGGATTTGTTAATTCCTCGGTTTGAGAAACTAAATTTCACTCACCTAGTGAGAGAGAACAACAGGTTCACAGACTCTTTAGCAACTCTATCTTCCATGATAGACATCCCGTCCGGAGTCCGGATGCGTCCAGTAATCATTGATCAAAAGTTTGCGCCAGCATACGAGTCAATCTCTGCCATAGACAAAGTTCAGGACGAAAACCCCTGGTATTACGACATTTGGAACTTCTTAGAGGAGGCGTATCCACCAGGGGCAAATGCCAAGGATAAAAGGGCAATTAGAAGAATGGCTGTTCAGTTTATCATCTGCGGGGGTAAGCTGTATAAGAGAGGTCATCTGGGAATGCATAAGCTCTGTGTAGAAGCTGAAGAGTCGAAGCGCCTGATGGAGGCCATCCACAGGGGAGAATGCGGAGCACATACAAATGGGGTAATGCTGGCACGGAAGATCCTCAGGCAGGGCTATTACTGGTCTACCATGGAGGAGGATTGTATCGGCTTTGTTTGGCGATGCCACAAATGTCAGATCCATGCAAATCGCATGAACTTCCCGCCGTCAAAGCTGTACAATATGACTTCGCCATGGCCTTTTTCAGTCTGGGGAATTGATGTGATCGGGGCTGTCTCGCCAAAAGGGTCGAATGGGCATGAGTTTATCCTAGTGGCAATAGATTACTTTACGAAGTGGGTCGAGGCCCAATCTTATGCGGTGTTGAAAGCATCGCATGTCGCAAAGTTTATCAGAAACAACATAATCTGCCGTTATAGGGTCCCAAACGAGATTATTTCAGACAATGGTTCCCACTTCAAGAAAGAGGTGATTGATTTGTTGGAGAAATACAATGTGGCTTTTCATAAGTCGTCCACATATCAGCCGCAGACCAACGGAGCAGTTGAGGCCGCCAACAAGAACATCAAACACATATTGTGGAAGATGGTGGAAACCTACCGGGATTGGCCAGATAAGTTGCCGTTTGCTCTGTGGGGCTACCGAACTTCAATTAGAACTTCTACCGGGGCGACTCCGTATTCCTTGGTTTATGGGATGGAGGCCGTTCTACCTATAGAGATTGAGGTTCCGTCATTACGGGTATTGGCTGAGTGTCAAATAGCCGAGGCAGATTGGTAGCAGAGCAGATTTGAGGAACTCAGGCTTTTTGATGAAAGAAGGCTGAAAGCACTATACCATGTTCAGGGTTATCAACGCAGAATTGCTCGGGCTTTCAACAAGAAGGTTAAGTCCAGGAATTTAAAGGAAGGAGATTTGGTGCTTAAAAACAACCGAGCTTCCATCCATGACCCAAGGGGCAAGTTCAGACCCAATTGGACTGGTCCCTACATCATCAAGTCAATCTGGTCGGGTGGAGCTGTGGTTCTGATGGACCTAGATGGCCTAGAGTTCTCCCAACCGATCAACATGGACAAGTTGAAGAAATATTACCCCTGAGCGGCTCGCTAGGCCGAAAACCCGAAAGGGCGACCTAGGCAAAACTCAGAGCACAAAAAATTAGAAAATATAAAAACTGAGCTCGCAAGGTTGAAAACCCGCAAAGGGCGGCCTTGGCAAAAGTTAGAGCGCAAAAGGAGAGCAAAAATACTCGAGCGAACCCAAGCCTGAACTACGTAAGGCTTGATTCCCATCTTTGGGATACGTAGGCAGCTTCATCCTGAAGTTCAGCCATAAACTTTTCCCCGATCAACTTTGTCCATTTGATCCTCTTGTTCATCTTTGTCCATCAGCATTTATCGCAATCTCCGGTGCAGTGCTATTCAGACTAGGGGCAACTTTCCGTTGCTGTACAGTGCCGCGGCGCCGTGCAGACTAGGGGCAATTTTCCAATTGCTAGAATCCGGGGTTGTGCATCTCAGTGACAGATCTCAGGCATGTCCAGTTCTAATCCATATCGAAAATAGTTTTGAAAAGTTTTGATAAAAGTTGACTCTTGCTCGAATTAATCTTTTTACAACTAAGATCATCTTTGGACCAAAGTGGAGAATTTTTAGTACCATAACTTTCAATCTCATTGATTTCAAACAGAGTTCTCTTGCTCTTGCATACAATTGAAGTTGCTTTTTTATTACATTCATAAAGAAAACTTGAAAGTACTAATAAAGCAATAAATCCGGGGCATAGTCGAGTCAGGTGTCCCTGCGCCCCCTCCCAGAGCTAGTCGAAGCCTCCGATGCCAAGCTGGGCCCGAGCTGTGCCTCCTCATTAAGCCAATCCCAGCACTCGTCAGACAAAGTGCAACTGAAAATGGGAGCCGGGGCCAGGAGCTCTCTAGTCCTCCACGCTGCGGCCTGTCGAACAAGATGTGTGCCTCGGGCCGGGAATGTAGACGGGTACTCTATCCCTTCCGGCGGGCAGGTCTGGTCATGACCAAACTGGCGCAGGATGCGGAATGGAAAGTAGAAGACACAGTGTGTCGTACCAATCAACTGAATCCCGGGCTGACGGGTCATGCTATAGCCCATTGCCGGAAGGTTGAGCCAGGGACATCGCCAAGCAATACGATCTGCGGACAAGCTGCACATCCAGTCAAACCACCAACCCTCATCAAGGGCGTCAACTAGGCGTTGCCTGAAGAAATAGCCGCGAGCTGAGTAAACTGGGCAGGAGTCCACAACTTGCAATTTATCCATCAACCATATCTGGGGAGGGATGAAAAATGAGAGAATAAAGAATAGAGAGATGTACGATGAGAGAAAAAGTAAGAAAAGGGTTTTGTGAGAAAAACCGAACCTGAGGGGCCGAGTGATGTGAGCAAATATACATGTGAGATCGGGCGGGAAACATTACCTATAGTAATAACGTACTCCCGGTTAGCCTGGTCGTCTCTCGACGATAAAAAGCGTCCAAGCCCAGCAACGTCTCAGCCAAAATCATTGCAATGCAACTTTTGCCCTCCTTCAAGCCTTGGGCAACCTCAATCAACCGGACACTAGTCTCTCCGGAACCTGAAACAAACAGAAAATAAGATAGCATGCACAGGCAAAGGGCGTGCCGCCGAAAACCTTGCCAATGATGGTCACCGCGGTCGCCGGCATCGGAAAACCGGTAAATCAAACTCGGAACATCCAGCATCCGTCGTAAATCAAAGACCGAGCATTATATATAGCAAGTCCACACATCCGCCCTAAGGCTTGGGCATGACCAAAATTGAGTTGAGGCAAGATTTCCTCGTCGCGCTCGGACTCCATTAGAGCTTGGAAATCTTCAAAAGTGGGGACACACCTCTTGGCCCGCTAAAGCTGAAGACATGTGTTACCAGGTTCCAAAACCTTGTCGCGGCATGGAGGAATGGAAAATGCAGCGGAGTACGACGCAAAGTGAATAGTGCGTTTATGCCGAAAGCCCGGAAATTTAGCTTTTCCGAGCCATCCAAATTGTTAATCCAAGTGGTGAGATTTTGGGCAAGAAGTTCTTCCATTGGGAGCAAATCAGTGTGGAAATGAGGGAAATCACGAAGCTGAGACCCTTTTGAAGAAGATAAGGTTGAGTAAAAGACAGATGTCAATATTCTGCTGGTATTGACAATTTAGTGCCGACCGGCAAGTATAGGCCGACCGGCCATAAATTTTGGCCGGTGGATTAATTCCGCGGCAAATGGCCATTACTCACGGCCGATGGCCTTCCTATGGGGCCGGTGGTTCTCCCCCTTGTCCCCTGAGTTGTTTGTGCTAAGAAGTTGGGGAACCCCACCATTTCCAATACCTTCCAGTGATCAATTCTTGCGAGGGCGCGCCCATTTGCTTATCGAGTTGTTGTATATTTGCTTATCGAGTTGTATTTCACTTTCTTTAAGTTTGCGTATCAAGTTGTACTCGCATTTGACTCATTTGCCGAGTCTTTGTTTTGCTTATCGAGTTGTAATTGGTTCACTACCTGATTATTACGATGCGATGCTTTGTTCTCGAAACACAGTATCAATTTCATTCACATTGTTATGTGATGCCTTGCGATGCGATGCGTAGAACGTGCAAATGTAACCCCTTTAAAAAAAAATAGCTGTTTCATTTCCGTCATGTATTTTGTAAAAATATGCAATTTCAAAGAATAGAACCTGCCTGAGGCAATGCAATGTACTTAAACTCCTAATAAAAAGGAAAGTAAAGCAGGAAAATAACAGGGTAGCAGGGTACTGGAATGGATACCGGTAACTTCCCCTTACGGTCATTGTACCTTTCGCGCCCTTGTTCGGGTCAATTGTATGGTTTGACACCTTCATCACTCAAAGCAATACAAGAAGATGCACTGTCAGAATGCAAGTGGACCTTCGAGTTGACCGCAGGCCATGACTTTTGTCAGCGATGCTCGGTACATGCGAAGGACGCTCCTTCCCGTATCCTTTCATATCTTGTGAATTCCATAAATTAACTTCAAATATACTGTGTTGCAGTACGTTGCATTTCAACATCATGTTTTACCATGTTCAATCTCAAGTCCCTCTATATACACATTGCTTGCATGCGTGCATTGCTTTACTGATATGTGTTCAAGTTCCTTTTTATACACATTGCATTGCATGCGTGCTCTGCTTTACTTACATGTGTTCAAGCTCCTTTTTATACACATTGCATTGCATGCGTGCTCTGCTTTACTTATATGTGTTCAAGTTCCTCTATACACATTGCTTGCATGCGTGCTCTGCTTTACTTACATGTGTTCAATTGCCTCTATACACATTGCTTGCATGCGTGCATCGCTTTACTTACATGTGTTCAATTGCCTCTATACACATTGCTTGCATGCGTGCATCGCTTTACTTACATGTGTTCAATTGCCTCTATACACATTGCTTGCATGCGTGCATCGCTTTACTTACATGTGTTCAATTGCCTCTATACACATTGCTTGCATGCGTGCATCGCTTTACTTACATGTGTTCAATTGCCTCTATACACATTGCTTGCATGCGTGCATTGCTTTACTCACATGTGTTCAATCCCACTATTTTGCTATACACATTGCTTGCATGCGTGCATTGCTTTACTCACATGTGTTCAACCCCAATATTTTTCTATACACATTTCATGCGTTGTCACGCACTTCCGATTGCATTGTCATGCATATTGCTAACGATATTGTACCTGTTAAGTTTGTTTTCTTTGCAGGCACGATATTGTATGTACGGTTCATTTGAGACTGGTGCAACCAGACGAATCGGACAGGTATTGTATCCTCCGCGTGAGACGTATCGAGAATTACATAATTCTCTTACATCCTTTCTGCATTGTAGTGTAGTCTGGTGTGTGCTAGCTTAAAACTGTCGCATGTGTGCTTCGTTATAGCTCTCTTTGCATGATCATAAGTTATGCTCGGCTTCTTGCATTGTTTTGCATTTTGCCCCTGCCTTCGGGCGCATATCTTGTTTGTCTTGCATGTTTGTCTAAGTCTTCGGCCTTGTCAAAAATGGGTCGTCTCTGGGCTTTGACATTCACTCCCGTCATTATTATGACTTCCGAGTTCTGTCAAAGAGGGGCAACTGTAGACACCCCATTTTTGACCGTCCTCAAGACTTGGACATCACCGCCCGAACACTCGGTGATTACCCATGTTTGTGTTCGTCTCGAGTTCCCGGAGGCCTTGGCAACGTGCCTCGTCTCAGGACCTCTTGACTCGACTGCTTCGTGTTCGGTTTTGGCACCAAACACCTGTGTTTTCGCCTTGAAGGGAAGGGAATGGCTTGTGAGCCATCCCCACATCCCACCGGCCGCCCTACCACTTCACCGGCCGCTTGAGGGTGCCACCGGCAGTGTTTTCCTAAAAACAATGGCCGATCGGCACTATATTTAGCCAACCGGCACTTTATTGTGCCGATGACATTTTTGACCGGCCGGTGACCCTTCTACACCCCTCTGAGGCATGGTGAATGCCAGTTGTGCCAGCTGTATTACACCATCACTCCTCCCCGTGCATAGGTGTGACCACCTTGCACCTTTGACCCCCAAAAGCTTCTAGAAGCTTGAACCTTTGGCCAAGCTTCTTGGAGAAGCTTAGCCAGCTGTCTTAGCTTCTCCAAGAAGCCAAGACCCTCTTGCACCCCTTTGCCCTTTTATTTAGCTTCTTAGAGAAGCCTTGAGCCTTGATCTTTGCCTATATAAAGACCATCCCTCTCCATTGCTTTAGGGTTAGCCATTTGAGATAGAAAACCAGAGCTTGTGTATCTATACCTCTGTCATATATCTCCTCTCTCTACATTTTCCCTCTCTCTCCTCTTGTGTGTGTGTTTTTAGGCCTAAAAGTGTGGTTTTACCTTACTTTTGCACCATTACACACACTACTACACCTTAGCTCGAGATTGAGAGACTTGGAGGGTTGTTTGTTGAAGTTTTGGACTGGTTTTGATCACTAGAGAGTGGCTGGATCATCTGTTCTTCAAGGTTTCTTCAAGGGTAAGCATGTTGCTTTAGTTTCCCCAAACTTGCACTAGCTTTCTACCTATCTTGCTTTGTGTTTTGAGCTTTGTGTATAACATAAAAAAATCTTGTTTTTACTTGCTTAAGAACATTCATTAAGATCACTTTTTGATTTGAGTGAAAACTCACCCTTTTAGGCCTTGTTTTGGCCATTTTGGTGCCTTTTCTTAAGGCTTTGTTTGCTTGGTGTTTTTGGGTTTTCAGTGGTGAGGAAGGTGTTTTGGAGTCTCATATGGGGGAGGGACACCCCTCTCCCCTTTGTCCCTCTTTGGCCTTCACTTTTGGCTCATGAGATAGCATGTGTGCATAGTCTTGTTTGGCGTTGTTTCAGAGTTTTTTTGGGTGTTTTGGAGCATGTTTAACCTCTGTCTAAGGTAGGTTTTGTGGTCCTTAGCATGCATCTTATACTTGTTTTATAATGCTCTCTTATGCTTAGAAGTATGCCATGCACCTAGGCCATGTTCTTTGCATGTTTTAGCATAGTTCCATGAGGACATTAGCTTCATTTTATCATGTGCAAGGGCTGTGAGCCACTGATCTTGCCATGTTTGGCATGCTTAATGTGGTTGTTTTGCATTTTAGGCTTGTAAGCCTTGTGTATTTTGGACTCTAGCATGTTCAACATAGACCATCCTCATGATTTGGCATCATTTAGGATCTTATTTCAGTCCATAAATCATGTTTGTATCTTTGCATATGTGACCTATTTCATGCTTTAAGGGTGTGCCCTTTCATGCCTAGGAATAGACCTTATGCATGCTTGTTTGTTTAGGGTATTTTGGGGCTGCCATATCAAGTGTGTGTGTGTATTTTTGCATGCTAAGAATCTGTTTTTGGTGGCCTAATACATGCTATGAATGGTCATGTTGGTGGTAGTGAAAAGCCCCTTGTTTATGCCTTGGTTTTGAGTCCATTTGCTTGCATATTTGCGTGAGAATTGATCCATCATTTTAGGCACTTTTGCCACTGTTTTGGGGAGGTTTGAGGTCTGTCCCATTATGGCTTAAGTCTACTATTGCTTGCTTGAATCATGTTTGTTGCATGCTTAATTTGCAAAGCCTTGTCATATGCTAGTTCTTTTACAAGAATTGTCCATGCTTGCATCATACTTTGCATCTTACATGCCTAGTATTGCACACTTGCTATAACATGTTGCATTGCATTTGGCATGTCTTGCACTTCATGTCATATTGCATCATTTGAGCCATGTTGTATACATGCATTCCATGTCTTGGTTTGGGGTGTCAAACCAATTGTAAGGGTTGAGAGAAGTTCACACTACAAGTGGTGCAACTTGTCTCAACTCTTGGTCACCAAGACCTTTGATCTATACATGATAAGGTTTTGGTCTCATTTGTGTGTTGCATGCATATTGACATTGAAATGCAATCTTGGTCCCTTAGGCTATCATGCATCAAGATGCATAATTGATGGCCCAAGAACCAAGGGCCATGCTTCCTTGAGTCCCATGCATGATGGGAAGCATTGGCCATGCTTACATATGCCTAAAAATTCATGCCATGCACTTCTGGGCTGCTGTTGCTGTCAAAACTGTCTCCTGCAGGGATTTATTGCCGACCGGCAATACAGAGTGCCGACCGGCACTATATTTTTGGCCGATAGCCTCCAGAGCAGCCGGTGGCCATTATGAACAACCGGTGGACATTCCCTCCAGCCGGTGGTACTTTTCAGAGTGTATAAAAGGTGTCCTCGGACTTTGGCAATTTTCAGAAAGATAGGACAGTGAAAACAGAGGCAGCAGTGCTACGGTGTGGGCTTTCCGGGCAAGTCGGATCGAGCATGCATCATTCGCGCATCCCGAGGCGAGAGGCTGTGGCCCCCCTTTTATTTCGCATTTATTAAGTAATTAGAATTCTGTAATAATTAATTTGTTTATTCTTCGGACTGTATATTCTTTTGGTCCCTCCGTGTGAGGGCATAATTGTAATAAGTGTGTGTGGGTGTGTGTATGTCTTCCAACCCCCATTTCTTTCTTCCCTTTTATTTACCTGCTTATGATGGTAGATTAGGGCACGTTTAAATTAGCATAACAGTATGATAGCATGCGTGCATCCATACATCTGCTATACATGCATTGGGCTTGGCTCATCATACAAACTGCATTGTACTTTAATTCCAAATTGAATACATGTTATTTGTAGCATTTCACATGCCATGTTTAGGATAGCCGAGCCTGTCTAGATTGCATCTTTGCATGTGTTGCATTAGCCATTTTTTAACACGAACTAGGGACATGCATGTTTGCTAACTAGTTTATTGTTTTGGCACGAAGTACAATGTAAGTATTTATGCTTTAGCATCTCGCATGCGTGTGAATGTTAACATGACAGTATGCTTGCCATGCGGCTAAGTGCTTATATGAGATAAACTGTTTGAATGCCTGTGGGTGGAGGTTGGATTGCTTGAGTTGGAAAAACTCGTTGAAATCCGTGTTTTAGCCTACTTGCGAGTAGCAAATTCCAAAGCGCTTTTCAAAACAAATGGATATGCAATGCTTGTTTCCAAATTAGGCAATCTAGTCTATACTTGTTTGCTGTGCGCATCACATAATAATTCTAGCTAATTAACCGGAATAAGAACACATAACGTTTTCAAAATTGGATATCACGGTTAGTAGAGGCCGGTCTTCGGACCGGGCGAGAAGGGGTGCTCATAGCTGACCTTCCCCGATCGTACCCAAGTTCCCAAGCCGAGGCAACTTTGGTGATGACGGACACGTGGCCTTTGGCACCGAGTCAGGGTTTCCTAAATTTCCCAAAATAAAATATTTAGGTGGTGACTCTGTATCTGGCAAAGCAGTCCATGTTTGGCACTTCTTTCAAAAATCTGTTTTCTCAAAACGATTTGCCGGATTTGGACTCTTTGGTTCAGATTAAGAACCGTGACACAAATCGAGTCCGAACTGTAGCGAGGTCCCCCGCGGACGTGTTACACTCGTGCGTGAGACACATGGGCTGACTCTTTAAAACCTTGACTGTTTCTCACAAACTTCACTGAGGCTGGGTTTGGACCTCCCTTGGCTCACCTATAGACACATGAATGAGCGTGAGCGAAAGCCCAGTGAATAATATCAAATAAAGAAGGTACGTAAATAGTATTTAGAACGACATGCACCAAACGGCCTTGGGCCCAATTCATATTTGTATTTAGTATATATATATAGGTCAAGTAACTGCGGTCCCAAACACATCAGACGACCTCGGGCCCAATCCATTCATGTCAAACTAGCCTTTGGCCCAACCATTCATTCATGCCAGACTGGCCTTTGGCCCAACCTTTCCTTCATGTCAGACTGGCCTTTGGCCCAATCATTCATTCATATCAGACTGGCCTTTGGCCCAACCTTTCCTTCATGTCAGACTGGCCTTTGGCCCAATCATTCTTTCATGTCAGACTGGCCTTTGGCCCAATCATTTATTCATGTAAGACTGGCCTTTGGCCCAATCATTCATTCATGTCAGACTGGCCTTTGGCCCAACCTTTCCTTCATGTCAGACTGGCCTTTGGCCCAATCATTCATTCTTTAGGCATAGCAAACATTTGTCCACAATTCAAATTAACAGACTTATAGGAAGGTAAGTAGTTGGACAAATAGCATATTTCAGATATCTTTATTAAGATATTACTCACAGTGATCGGCTGGATGATTTGTCCTGGAGCTCGTCCCTACACATTCCATGAACACAATGGGTCACAAACAATTCAATCCGTTCTTAATTCACATATTCCTCTTTAGGCTTCATTCTTATCCTTTTAACTCATTTACAATGCTTAATGCATGCCTAAAAGTACTTAGAAGTGAAAGAGAATGGAAAATGGAACACAGAACACATTTACAAAATTTCAGAAACAGGGGTCCCCGCTCGAGCGGACCCATTAAGTCTGCAAAAGTACTTGTTGCCTCGTTTCTACGCTCGAGCATGAATTCGGACGCTCGAGCTGAAAATCATTCTACATAGCTCCCCACTCGAGCTTGAACTTCCCCGCTCGAGCGGACGACATAAATTCTAGGTTTTCCAGAATTGTTCTTCAAGTTCAAATTCGACCTCCAAAGGTCCAAAACCCAAAATCTTGGTTCAAAACATGCAAAATATACTATACCACATGAGAACATGAGTATATTGGACCGAATTGCTCAAAATCACAATTTAATTCTCAAATAAATTCTCATTTCTCTTGTATGGTCCAAACTCATGTGCTCAAGCTTCACACCAATTTCATAACTTCATCAAACATACATGCATGTCAATTTTTGACTTTATTTCTATTTCAAATGGTGCAAATGGTGTTCAAAATCATGAAGCTACACAAAATTACTCATGCATGTAAGGTTTGGTGCTTAATTCCTCAGATTCAACATGCCTCATGGTTGAACATACAAAATTACAACAATTATGCACATGCATGTTTACACAAGCTCCAAATTAAACAAATTCAATTCAAGTTATGTTCTTGATCATCATCAAGCCTTGAATTCACAAAGTTACAATATTAAACTTATGAATTCATAATCAATCACTCACCTAGAAGCTCAATCTTTCCAATCTATGGTTAATTCTTGAGTTTAACTTCAAGATTCCAAGCCTCTTGATCAAACCTTAGAATGTCTCCCCTCTCTCTCTCTAATTTCGGGTCTCTCACTCCTAGAGAGCTAACTTCAGCCAAATTGAATTAAAAGAGAGGAATTGAGTGTATAGTGCTCCACTTATATAAGTTCCCTTAATTACAATTATCAATAATAAATAATTGGGCACTATATCATTAATTTAATCTAATTAATCTGATCCGAATCAATTTTCAATTAAATTTCACCGTAGGCTCTAAAAATTACGCTAATCACAAAGGCGTAGTCAATTTCGGTTTCTGTGGCCGATAGGGCCTTCAATTTAATTTCCAGAGAAGAAACTCAGACAGATTTTCCTACGGTGAACAGATAGAAATTCAAAACCACATATATTCATATAAATGGCACTCAAAATCATATCAAACACATAATCACATACGCAATTAAGATTAGTTAGCATAATACGGAGCAGGGTTATCACAATAGGATCTCCAGAACCGTCAAAACGGTCTATATGTGGCATCTTGAACCGGTCTGACAATGTCATTTCCCAATCCGTGTAACCATCCTTTATGTCTGCAATGGAGTTAACGCCTTGAGCCCTCTTGAACAGCTTTTCAACCTTGCTTACTTTTAATACAGTCCCCTCAATTGGGTAGGCCTGTGCTTTGGATGTCTAAGGTGGAATTGGATCCACCGGAATGTCCGTATTCTCCTGAACATTAGATGTAGGGGCAGGGGCCCAGAGTGCAGGAATTTCTACTGGAGGTGGGTGGGATGCGGAAGCTGTCACCTATTGTGGTTGTTGCTGTTGCCATTGAAGCTTGGCAATGAGTTCAGCTTGCTGGGCCACAACCTCAGTCTGGCGAGCGATAACCTCCGCTTGACGGGCAACATCCCGCTACATGGCCTCTATAGTCTGTTGGAGCGGACGCATCATGTCTTCCATACTCATACTGACTGAGGAGTGTTGATCTATCGGTTTCGGTATATTCTCTCTTTTTGAGATGGAAGCGGGAATCTGAGCCCAACTGCACACAGGTGAGGTAGATAATGACCGCTGAATTGGAAACTGTTGAACTGGTGATCTGTGCCTGACTGACCTTTTTGGCTTGCCTCGGCGAAGGAAACACTAATTCCCTTTGAACTGAATCTCTGACCTGACAAAGTCTATCAACACAAGTCCAATGTACCTGGGGGATATTGGAGCCTTCTGAAGCTATGGTTCCAGGACTACCTTGCAAAAGAGAAAACAGAGAGCATCTCAGCCTGGTTTCACCAGAACATGTATGAGCATAGCTGAATGACTGTACTCTTTACTGAACTTTACCCCAAAAATTTCTACCTCAAAACTAATCTCCCGAAACACTGATGTCCTCAGACTGATACCTAGACTTACAACTGATACATGCATTCCTATAGAGTCACACTCTAAAAGCACATATCAAGCAAGTAGAGCCAAAACACCCCTATGATGGGGTAGGGTTTCTCTACCCTAATTTCGTCAGGAACTAGGTGTTCGCTACGCAAGCAAACAGTTTCATACAATCCTACATTCAGGTAAGCAACCTGTCCTAGTTTGGAACAGTCTCTAAGGCTTCCGACATACAACTAGGCCGATTGGTCAAAAAGGGTGCCTCAGCAAGACCAGCTAATATACCTTTCGCTCCCAACACCAAAAAAGTGAGAGGAGGATGGTACAACGGTAGTCCAGATCCAAGGTTTGTGTTCCCATCATGGCAGAGCCCGTAACCAGTCAGCCTTATGGCACACTTTTCTAAGCAAGCCTTCGGCAAACCGTTCAGGAATAGCATATGGAAAACACTGTGACTTAAGCACACCAATGCAAATGCAATGCAAAGAAACACATAAGTGTAAATAAAACGACATATCATGAGTTCGAGTCAAGTTCTCTAAATCCCCAACAGAGTTGCCAGAAACTGTAGACCTCCCGAACTTCCTCCGCGCGCCCCCATTTCGGAGAGAGTGCGAATTAGGTCCTGCAACTTGTAGACACCCCATTTTTGACCGCCCTTAAGACTTGGGCGCTACTGATGGTTTACTTGTTGGAGAAAGGTGTGCAGTGCACAGGTTCAGTTTCTTCAGCAAGGAGAGAGGCAAATCTCAACTTCATACCCTATTTTGGACCAAAACTATTTTGGATGGTTTTTAGACCTTAAAACCCTCTCTTTCAAAACATTTTTGAAATAAAACTCCTACGATGTTCTGACGCTCGCATTTCGGTAAATGGTGCACTTTTCGGTAAACCGAGCAAGGACAAAGTGGAGATGAATGAGAGAGAGATGAAATCTTTGAAAAATCTTTCAAAACACTTTGTTTAGGGGTTTGGAGTTGAAGAGAAGAGGGGAGAAAACAAGTTGGAGAAGAGGTTCGGCATGAATCCGGGTAGAAGAGAGTCGAGCAGTCCTCGCTAAATCAAGCTCATCTATCTATACACTTGGATTTAAGCTATGAGGCCATCATCGTTGAAAAGAAGACTTCCGGGGCTTCATTTTGCACTCAAGAATCTCTCAAAGCCAAGTCCGGGTGCGGGAGATATAGTTGGTTGAAGTAGGGGATCAGTCCGGTTGGATCGAATCTGCGCGGCTTCACCAAAAATGGCATAACTTTTTGCACAGGAGGAATTTTAATGCAAGGTTTGCGCCATTGGAAAGCTAACTTCTGGGGCTACAATCTGGACATCCACCGGCACTTTTTGACCTCACCAGCTTCCGACCGGCACAAAAGATTGCCGATCGGCACAAAAGATTGCCGGCCGGCCAAAAGTGCCCAGAAATCAGATTTTTGATAGATATTTACCATCCAGCTGTTGAACACTGCAGCAGATATTTTCACTTGGATATTTCGACCAAAAGCTCTTATTTTGATATATATAGAGTCATATATCTCATATCTTAGGGTTAGAACACAAAAGCAAGTTTTGGGGAGCTTCTCACTCTAGAAAATCCCTCTCTCTCTACACTTCCAAGTCCCAAACCTCTCAAATCCTTGGCCCTTTCTCCACCATCACCTAGCACCACCACCACCACTCCATTTCCAGCAGCAAGGGGAGCTTTTCAGAGGCTTAAAAGCAACATTCCTCAAGCCAAGAGGTAGAAAAGAAGTGGTCTTCAAGGGTAAGTCTCCATTTCCCTCTTTTGTAGCATTTTCTTGCCTCATTTCTTAAGCCTATTTGCTTACTGTTTTGGGCTCTGACCCTAACTGAAAGGGTCATTATTTTGAGCCATTCTTCATATTTGTTTAAGGGCTCAACCCTGTTTGAGCTCTCTATTTGATACTTGCTTCAATACCATCTTGTATGCCATTATTTTGCATGAAATTTCTAGCCTATGTATGATCTATTTTCGAGCATAATGTAAACTGTAAGAGGGCCTATTTTGAGCCCCTCTTCAACATTGAAGAAGGGCTCAACCCTTTTTGGGCCCCCTATCTTGCACTTACTTCATAATCCCTCCTATTTACCGTAAATTTGCATGATTTGTTTGGCCTACATGTAAATTGTTTTGGAGTTTGTCATGAACTGTGAGTAGGCTTATTTTGAGTCCCTCTACAATATTGTAGAAGGGATCACCACTATTGGGGGCCCCCATGTTGTGCTTGCCATTATACCCCTCTTTGCCCTTCATTTTTGCATGCTTTGTTAGCTCATTCTAGCTTCTGTTTTCGGCCATGATCAGAACTGAAAGGAGTCATATTTTGACCCCCTGGACATATTTCATTAAGGGTCTTTGCTTGTTTGATGAATTTTTGATGTACTTCATGTTATAGCCTCTTGTTGGCCTTAATCTTGCATGGCATTTTTAGCATGTTTGTATACTGTTTGGGGGGTTGTCATCTACTGTAAATGTTCATATTTCTAGTCTCTCTTCAGTGTTGTAGAAGGGTATTTTTCCATTTGGGCTTTTCATCTATCACTTGCTTCATAGCCTCCCTTGCGGAGCCATTTTTGTATGCCATTTTTTCCCTACTTGTGATTGCTTTCTTGCCATGTTTTATACTGTAAAAATTCTTATTTTGGGGCTGCCTTTCTTCTTCATTTTCATGTCATGTTCAAATTATGTATGCCTCGTACAGCTGTAAGCCATTTCGTGCACTTGATTTTGCATTTCGGGAGAGATTTCATGCATTGGGTATTATTTCGCCTCATTTCAGGGCTTTTTTGCCCCTCATTTTGCCACTGATTTTTGCATGTTTGCATATCATATTCCATGTCTCTGCCATGTCTCATTAGAGTGGCATTTCGGTGCCTGAGGGTCTGTCCTCGGTTTGCGTGCACGCATGCACGCATTTCGAGGTGTCTTGTTTTCATCTAATGGCCTCCTTGTATTGGTGTAAGCCCATCTTGCATTGTGTATGCCATGTTCAATGCATTGTGCATGTTATGTTGTTAGCATCGTGTATGCCACGTAGTTGCATCACATGTTTGCATGTTTGCTTGCATGCTTAGGTCGCATGTGCATTGTTGTGCATTGCCTTGCCTCTTGATCAACCATGATTGAGGTTGGGTCCTTTGTATGTTTTGTATGCATTGCATTTGACATTGAAGTTGCAAACTTGGCCTCTTAGGCCATCATGCATCGAAATGCACAATTGATGGCCCGAGGGTCGAGGGCCACACTCCCTTGAGTCCATAACATGATAGGGAGTGTGTCCATGCTTTCATTGTGCTTGAAATTCCATGCCATACACTGCTTGTCCTCTGCTGCTGTCAATTGCAGGTTCTGCAGCAAGTTTTTGCCAACTGGCAACATTCAGTGCCGACCGGCCATTGGTGAATGGCCGATAGCTTCATCAGCAGCCGATGGACATTCCTCATGGCCGGTGGGCATTTCCTCCAGCCGATGGTATTCTACAATGTGCAAGGAACATGTCCCAGGACTTTGGCAGTCTTCGGAGTGGCAGGGCAGTGTAAACAGAGGCAACAATGGCATGGTACGGGTTTCCAAGCAAGGCGAGCCGAGCATGCATCATTCACGCATCCCGAAACGGGCGGCTATGGCCACTTTTCTTTCTGCATTTATTTGATTAAGTAATTAGAAATTTTGTAATAATTAATTTATTTATTATTCGGACTGTAATATTTATTCGGTCCCTCCGAGCGAGGGCGCATTTGTAATAAGTGTGGGTGAGTGGTGTGTATGTCTTTCAACCCCCACTTCTTTCTTCCCTTTTATTTACCTGCTTTGATGGTAGATTAGGGCACGTTTATTTTAGCATACCTTATGCTATGCATGCGTGCATCCATGCATTTGTTTACATGCACCGGGCTCGGTACATCATACAAACTGCATTGTATTTTCAATTCCAAGTTGAATACGTGGATTGAATGATTGCATTTCACATGCCATCTTAGGGTTAGCCGAGCCTATCCTAATCACATGCTGTATGTGTTGCATTAGTCACTTAACATGAGCTAGGCCATGCATGTCTGCTAACTAGTTTATTGTTTTGGCACGGAGTACGATGTAAGTATTTTTATGCTTTAGCATCTCGCATGCGTGTGAATGTTGACATGATAGTATGCTTACCATGCGGCTAAATGCTTATGTGTTAAACTGCTTGAATGCCTGTGGGTGGAGGTTGGATTGTCTGAGTTGGAAAAACTCGTTGAAATCCGTGTTTTAGCCTACTTGCGAGTAGCAAATTCCAAAGCGTTTTCCAAACCAACAGATATGCAATGTTTATTTCCAAATTAGGCGATCTAGTCTATACTTGTTTGCTGTGCGCACAACATAGTAATTCTAGGCTAATAACTGGAATAAGAACACATAAAGTTTTCAAAAATGGATATCATGGTTAGTAGAGGCCGGTCTTCGGACCGAGCGAAAGGGGGTGCTCATAGCTGACCTTCCCCGATCGTACCCAAGCTCCCGAGCCAAGACCACTTTGGTGATGACGGACACGTGGCCTTCAGCACCGAGTCAGGGTTTCCTAAATTTCCCATTTTAAAAATATTTAGGTGGCGACTCTGTATCTGGCAAAGCAGTCCATGTTTGGCACTTCTTTTCAAAAATCTGTTTTTCTCAAAACGATTTGCCAGAGTTGGACTCTTTGGTTCAGATTTAGAACCGTGACACAAAGGGAGTCCGAACTGTAGCGAGGTCCCCCGCGGACGTGTTACAGTTTCTGGCGACTCTGCTGGGGATTTTAGAGAGCTTGACTCGAACTCGTGATATCCTGTTTTGATTTCATTTATGTGTCTCTTTGCATTGCATGTGCATTGGTGCGCCTAGGACACAGTGTTGGCCATCTGCTATTCCTGAGCGGTTTGCCGGAGGCTTGTCTTGTCAAGGCATGTCCATAAGGCTGACCGGTTGCGGGCTCTGCCAGTATGGGAACACAAACCCCGGTTTTACCGGGGCACCCTTTTCGACCATTCGACCTAGTGCATATTCGGATCCATAGTGACCATTCCAAACTAGGACAGGTTGCTTACCCGATGTTAGGTTGTTTGAAACCGCTGTGTGCGTAGTGAAACCCTAGCTCCTGACAAAATAGGACAGGGAAACCCTACCCCAACATAGGGGTGTTTTGGCTCTCTTTTACATGCTATGTGCTTTTAGAGTGTATCTCTACAGGGAATGCATATACCAGTTTGCAAGTTTGGGCATCAGGCCTGCGGGCACCAGTATTTTGAGAATCTGTCATATCTGCGGGTATCAGACTCAGTGTTTTGGGGCAGTAATTTTGTGGAACAGTTATCAGTATTGAGTACAGTCGTTCAGCTTTGCTCGTATCCGTTCCAGTGAAGTTGAGCTGAGATGCTGTCTATTTTCTCTTTTGCTAGGTAGTCCTGGAACTATTGCTTCAGAAGGCTCCACTATCCCTCGGGTACATTGGATTTGTGCTGATAGACTTTGTCAGGTCAGAGACTCAGTTCGAGGGTAATCAGGGCCAGAAAAGGCTAGTCAGGCACAGACCACCAGTTACCAGATCAGTAATCTTTGAGCAGTCGGGCTGAGATTTCCGAGCCTACTGCAGACACAGATATACTAGTTACTCAGTTAGATCAGGAAAATATGTCGGGTCTAGAAGAGATGGTGCGCCAACTCCAAGATAGTATGAAATCCATGCAGCAAGACGCTGTCCGTCAAGCGGAATTCACCAAACAACAGGCTGTGGTCATAACCCAACAGGCAGAGACAATTGCCAGGCTAGAGCAGCAAACTGGAGCATCTGCTTCGTATCAAGCTCCTCCACCACCAGGGGTTCAGACACCCAGGGAAACACCCAATGTCCAGGATGATACGGACATTCCAGTAGGGCCGGCTCCGCCCCCAATTTTACCCCAACTATCCAAAACACCTATCAACCTGCCAGACTCTCCCTTTGAGTTCAAGACGGACCCCACAGCGTTGAAGGTGAGCAAGCTGGAGAAATTGTTTAAAAAGTCTCAGGGGGCCCACTCTATTCCTGATATAGAGGATGGTTATACCGATTCAATGGTGACATTACCGGACCGGTTCAAGATGCCACATATTGATCGATTTGATGGCTCTGGAGACCCAACGGTGCACCTTCACCTGTTTTCCGATATTTTGAGACCAATGAGTTTGACCACAGCCCAGAAATTGTCACTATTCGGCCGAACCCTGTCTGGGATAGCCGCACTCTGGTATGCGAGATTATAGAACTCTGTGAAATAGAATTGGGAGGAGATGGCCAAGGCCTTCAGTGATCAATACTCCTACAACACACAGATTGAGGTCACAACTCGTGATCTTGAAGTCACCCACCAAGGGCCAAAGGAGGGTTTCTCAGAGTTCGTGACGAGATGGAGAACAAAGGCCTCAATGATGACTACAAAACCTTCCGACAAAGATCAGATCAGGATGATTGTTCAGAATCTGCATGGCAAGTTGCTGCAAAAGATGGTCGTTCTACCTCTGTTTACCTTCCCAGCCCTTCATGAAATGGGGGTTCAAATCGAGGATGCCATCCGACAAGGGATCTTTGCAGAAGATAATGAGCCTTTGAAGAGGAATGTTACTCACAGTTCCAACGCTACTACTGATGGTAGCACAGCTGCGAAATGCTCAGAAGTAGACACTATCACCACTTCCCTCAATGGCCAAGAACCAACCACTTCGACTCGGCCCCAAGCCCGAAAATTCCATCCTCTTTACATGAGTCTCTCTCAAGCTTTGAAAAAGCTGCGAGAAGAAGGGCACCTAGAACTCCTAGAACCCCAACCCCTTCCAAACCCTCTTCCACCAAGATATGACCCGGCTAAATACTGTGCCTATCATCAGCAGCACGGTCATGATACGAACCGTTGCATCCGCCTCCGTCATAAGATTCAAGATCTTATTGACGAAAAAACCCTAGCTCCACCAAAAGGACCTCAGGTTAGTACTGACCTGTCACCCCCACACCTCAATTTAATCCATACAATGCCATCCGGCTACAACCCCAGCATATACATCACCCCAGCCCATCTACCCAAGCCTGCGGTGTTCATTCCAGAAAGCACGGACTTGTGCATGATGGGTGCGTCTGAACCCCAATCATCCCAAACCCATGAACCCACTACTTCTGAGCTGATGAGAATGATCGAAGATCTTCAAAAAACTGTGACAGATCTGGCCTTCGAAGTTTTGGCCCCGTCATCAACCGCATCACATACCAGGGAGTTCATGTCAAGAGGCCCCCCAACCTTGGGACGGGCTGCATTGGAAGAAGGCCAACCTCTTAGCAAAGTGGAGGCCAGTGATAAGAACAAGGCGGGGGCAAGCATTAGTCCCCATGAACATCTTCAGTTGGCTGTTGAGGCTTTGAAAGCCGAGGGATTGAACGAAGAGCAAGTCCTCGTAGTTATGGCAAAAACTGTGGATGACACTTTCGCCACTCAAGTTAGGGGCAGTCTGAATCAAGGGGCAAGCCGGGAGAAGGGCCTTTGTACCAGGAATATTCCTTTCAGCTCTAGTCCCGTACTCGGAAGAGACCAGCAAACCCAGTCAGCACCTGTCAATCCCTTTGCTGGTGTATCCAACAAAAAGCCACAAACCTCAAAATACCCACCTCGGGGCCAGAGGGTGTTCACCCCACTATACATGTCACTATCAGCGGCCTTGAGGGTCCTAATTAAAAAGGGGCACCTGAAACCCCTAGAGCTGCGGCCACTGCCAAATAAACTCCCTCCCTCCCATGATCCGGCCAAGTACTGTGCCTTCCATCAGCAAGTCGGCCATGTCACTGATAAGTGTTTCCGTCTTCACCACGAAATACAAGATCTGATTGACAATAAGGTCATCGTCGCACCAGCCCCTGCAAAGTCTATCGGCACCGGATCGACGAACTTGGGGGATAATGTGATGTGATCAGGAGATGAACCACCTGCGGGCGGCGTTCAGTTGACTTCAGATGTGGTGAATGGCATGCACTGTTTTGAGCAATGTACAAGTGCTGTTAATTTTGCATTCTGACTCGGGTATTGGGTCAGTCTTGTTGTTTTGTTTTGAGTCTGTCTTTTTGTTTTGAGTCAGTCTCTTTTGTTTTGGGTTTGTCTTGTTGTATCGAGTCAGTCCTGTTATATAGGAGTCGGGTGATTCCAGGGGTGTTACCTCGGGCGTTACCATTTTGTTTTGCGTTTGTCTTTTCGTTTTGAGTCTGTTTCTGCCTTGGAGCTAGTTATGCCAACAGATCTGAATGGAACAACAGTGATTTTCACACTCTTGTGTTTGCTTCTGCCGTGTGCCAGTTGTGCCAGAAGTTCTAAATGAGATGACAGAATTTGACTAGAAGCTGTGTCTTTTCTGTGCCTTGAAATCATTGTAATAACCTGAGTTTTTCAAAACTTTTTGAACACTGCGATGAAAACAAAGAGGGAGGAATTCCTCGGGATTTGCAAAACTTTGATCAAACTGAGAGGAAGAGAGGCGTGCTAAGCCCTTAATGAATGAAATCATGCTTGTTAGCGTGAGTACTGAGAAGGACCCTGGCTTGATCTAGACTGGTTTCGCACTATCTTCAGCATGAGCGATTTGTCGTGTCACAACCCAAACTTGCCCCTAAAAGTTCGGGCATGACCTATACATAAAGGGACACTTAACCTGATATATAAACTATATGGGGCCTGAACGGAAGTATTAAATATCAAAATTTGACAATTGAAACAAACTCCATTGAGCTATTTCTACATGCCAGGATCTCATGCATCACATGCATTATAGTGGATAGATAAAATTCCAAACTATAACCCGGAGCTTACACATACACATTTACAGTCCCTGCCCTATAACTGGGCATATACAAAAGTAAATATGGAAATTATATACAACAACCTTGAATGGACACTCATAAGCAACCCAACATCTTAACTGCTTAACAAAATCAATGGCTGGTATAGTGCCTGGTCATATGAGGGTTGACAAAGAAAGCGGGCGTCTTGGCTAGAACTGACCACCTGTTTGGTGACCTACAGAAACAGACATAACAGATAGTGAGCCGGGCTCAGTGAATAGTAATACATAAATAAAAAGACGCTTAACTTGGAACATAATACATATCAGTGCATTCAGTGCATATAAAAATGCAGAGTTCAAATGGTTAGTCTGAATCTGTGCTAAGTACATGGCGGCCTCAGGCCCAATCCTGCAACATAAACATAATGGTTACATGCCCTTATTTCTACAACATAAGTGTCATAAACACAATGACTATAAGCCTTTAATCCTGTAATATAAACATATTAGCTTGAACTTCTTAAAACATATAGCGTGAACATCTTAAACATAACAACTTGAATATCTTGAATATATTAGCTTGAACATCTTAAACATATCAACTTGAACATAACATTTTGGCTTAAAGCCCTTGAGGGTTGGCACAAAGCCCTTGGAAGTTGGCATAAAGCCCTTGCATACTTGAAAGTTGGCATCAAGCCCTTGAAAGTGGCATAAAGCCCTTGTAACTTGTAATGGCGTAAAGCCCTTGAAATGGCATAAAGCCCTTGTAACTTGTAATGGCATAAAGCCCTTGAAAATGGCATAAAGCCCTTGTAACTTGTAATGGCATAAAGCCCTTGTAAATGGCATAAAGCCCTTGAAAATGGCATAAAGCCCTTGTAACTTGTAATGGCATAAAGCCCTTGTAAATGGCATAAAGCCCTTGAAAATGGCATAAAGCCCTTGTAACTTGTAATGGCATAAAGCCCTTGAAAATGGCATAAAGCCCTTGTAACTTGTAATGGCATAAAGCCCTTGAAAATGTATTACATATATTGTCATATCATAATTGGAAATAAATCATACATGTTCTTTATGAATATTTCTTATGCTTGAACCATACACAGAAATTATAAGTCATACCTATAACATACTTGATCTTGTAACATACTTGGACTGGTAACCTGCTTGAACTTATGACATGCATGAACTTGTAATGTACTTGAGCTGATAACATACGTAAACTTGTAATAGACTTAAACTTGTAACATGCGTAAACTTATAACATAAACTTGTAAACTTGTAACAAACGTAACATACGTAACTTGTATATACTTGAACTTATAACACTTATAAGCTTGTACCATACTTGAACTTGTCACTCATAGTGAACTTGTAACATACTTGTATTTGAAACATACATGGACTTGTAACATACGTAAACTTGTAAACTTGTAACATACTTGACTTATCTACTTGAACTTATAACATGTGTAAACTTATTTCAGGGTCTTACAGAATTCCAGAATCATAGGAAGGTTGTTTCGTTCTTTCTCTTACTTATTTACCTTTCTTGAATTATCTACCCAAATATATAGCATTTATCTTCCTCGATACATTTACTTAACCATATAACATTTATCTTCTTTGAATCATTTACATACATATATCATTTATCTTTCTTGAATCATTCACACACATATAACATTTATCTTCCTTGAATCATTCACATACATAAGTAACGAAATTAACAGAATACTAATGGCAATCATTAGCGGTGATAAAGCGTACTACTACTCACTGTGTCGTGATAATGTGTTAGTTCCTCCCTGAGTGTGTCCTGCACGCAATCATAACTTGTAAATTAGTTCCCTTTCCCCTTAAATCATTGAAAGCCAATCCTTGTGTCATTACACTTCACATGAATTTATAATCATCTTAAAGTTATCAGAAACATATTCTAAAAATACCAGAGAGTCAAGCACACAAAACTGGACAAACAATATTTTTCCTGAAAATGAGTCCCCCGCTCGAGCGCCACTTTGGCCGCTCGAGCGGACTGAACAAATTACAAAACTGCTGGAAGGTCGTTTTCCCCGCTCGAGCGGGACTTCCGCCGCTCGAGCGGACCAAGCAAAGTCCTGAAATTCTGAATTTCCAATTTGATACCCTAACTCCACTTTCATGCCATTTTCATGCAGCCCAAGGTAAAATTACAACAATATTTCAACCTAACATCACCATAACATGGATTCTACCTTGAGCATAACAAATTAAACAAGATTAGAAGCTTCAACAAGCCATTTCTCTCTCAAATTCCATTCTTGAATTCAAGTTCTTCATGTTCTTGAAACATAACACATATATAACATAATTCCATGATATATAACCAAAGAGTGAAGTATAATTGCATACAACACTACATATAGTGTCAAAATAATTAATTAATGAGAAACCCTCATAAATCAACCATGAATCATTCATAACAAAGTTCATTCGCAAATTTTAAATGTAATTTTCAAACATTTCCCACATATAATTCAACACCTCAATTTCATTTTGCTTCTTTCAATTTGGGCCAAATCATTGGGTATCATCATTAATCAAGCTAGGGTTTCAAGAAAAATGAGGATTTTTAACAAAAATCAAACTTCTTAAATCGTCACTTCTAATTCCAATTTTTCCCATGATTCTACATCTAGGATTCATAATCCATCATTTAAACCCATTAATTTAACTTCCAACATTTTCAAACCATTAAACCCCAAATCTCATTCTATACACTACATGCTCCAAATATGAAAATTTTTGCATTTAAATAATAAAATGCCACAAATCTATCTATGGATGTAAATATTGGTGAGTATTCAAACCCTTACCTCAACAATCAAGCAAAGGGGTGAGCTTGAGAAGAAGCCTTCACAAATCCAAGTTCTAATCGGGTAAAAACATTGATCCTCCCTTATTCTCCATCCTTGATGCCAAAAACCATGGTGGATCGTAATCAAAGTAAAGGAATTCAAGGGTTTGGGGCTAGGGTTTCGGACTTAGACAAAGAGGAAGGAAGAGGGAAGAAGAAAAATGCAAGAAATGATCCAAAATCTCGGTTTTAAAGCTGCTGTCCCGAAAATCCCGCTCGAGCGTCCATATGCCCGCTCGAGCGGACCTGTTCCAGCACAGATTCCAAAACTTCAAACATGCGTAACTCTCCCATCCAGACTCCGTTTTAGGTCGTTCTTGTGTCCAAATTGAAGCCCCGGAAATAAGCTTTCCAATGGTTCTAACCTCACATTCAAATTCAAAGTGTGGAAAAAGAAGAGGGCAAATGAATGACGGCTGGTCGTAGAATAACTATCCGGATTATATTCCTTGGTCCAATCTTATTTTGCCATCATACCACCACCTCACTCAATACCCCAAAATAAGATAAAACATCTCAATTCCAATAGATATAGGTGAATTAAAATACATTAACCCCTGATTAAATAAGGATGACTTTTGGGGTCATTACATGTCGCTTTCTTAAAAATTTTCAAAAACAAAATGTTTTGCGCGGTCCTGCGAAGACCCGTGTGGAACCGCTCTTGAGATTGTGTAGCCTAGGATCGCTCTCAGCCTCGAGACTCAACCCCTTTGCTTCCAAACCTTGAACTTGAATTCAGAATGTTCAATGGTCAACTACAATATGAGGCCTGTGTGGCCAGATTTGAAGCAGCCCTCGAACAAGAGGCACCGAAGTCAGATCAAGAAGCTTGCAAAGCTAGATTAGAAGCACCCCTCGAACTAAGGGCAAAAAATATCCGATGTGCTCGAAGAACCAAAGGTGGATCTTTCTGCAAATCAATACAACAGCCACTCTCCTAGATACAGAGAGCTTCAATCTCAAAACCATTTGGCATGGACTTGTTACACTTTTACCCTTTGAGAGGCTCGCTGGGCCGAAAACCCGGAAGGGCGACCCAGGCAAAAGTTAGAGCAAAGAAAAGAATGAAAAAAGAAAAAAGAGAAAAAATGCAAAGATACAAAAATGCAAAAAGAAAAGAAAAGAAAAATGCAAAAAAAAGAAGAAGAAAAAGGAATGAAAAGAATAGAAAAAAAAGAAAAGAAAGAAGAACAAAGCTCGCAAGGTCGAAAACCTGCAATAGGCGCCTTGGCAAAAGTTAGAGCATAAAAAGGAGAGGTTAAATACCCGAGTGTACCTTAACCCCGAACTACGTAAGGCCTGATTCCCATGTTTGGGATACGTAGGCAACTTCATTCTGAAGTCCAGCCATAAACACTTCAAATTCAAGTGTATCCATGTAATGGTTTTGATCATCTTGGCCTTCTCTGTATCCGAGAGTTCGGTTGCAATCATCGCTCTGAGGACTGATTACAATGTGCTGCGGTGCAATCCAAACAAGGGGCAACTTTCCGTTGCCATTCAAAACGCCGCAGTGTCATTTCAAACAAGGGGCAACTTTCCGTTGCCATGTAGTGTCCTTCAGACAAGGGGCAATTTTCCATTGTTATGGGTCCGAGGTTGTGCATCTCAGGAGTAGGTTTCATGCTCATTGAGCAAGTGGCCGTTTGCAAAAATAGTTTTTGAGAATTTTTACTGAGGTTGACTAATTTTCTCGAAAATTGTTCCATCTTTTCCAAAAACTGGACCATTTCTTGGACCCAAAAAGGAAAATTTTCAGTGCTCATAGCCTGACTTGCATGATTTCAAATCAAAAATTGAACAAGCATGTTAATCTAACTCTCATGTTGGTCAAAATTGTTTTAGTAGAAAGCAAAAACAAAAAATGGTCAAAATGATGAACTAGGGGCACAGTTGAGTGAGGTTCTCTGTCTTTTTCCCCATTGTCAACATACTTGCCAAGAAGGGCATCATACTCGCCGGAAAAGGGCACCACAAAGGGCTGAAAGCTCCCTCATCCTCCGAGCAACGAGGTATCAATCCCAGTGCGAAGCACGAACTGGAATGGGGCGAGATGTTCCACTCCCTCATCTTGACAGATCTGATCATGTCCAAACTCCCCAGCAGAGCATCATCAACCGATGTCAGCTGCGGATATGCTACATACCCAGTTGTAGCGCAGCCCCTCTGTGGAAGAAACTCACTGTTGTGAACAAAAAGAAGAATCTGGCGGAATGCTAGGGGCAAGACCCCGCAACTTTCTATTTATCCATCAACCACCCAGGGGAGGGATTGAAAATGAGAGATTAAAGAATGGAGAGATGTGCGATGAGAGAAAAAGTAAGAAAAGGGCTTTTTCAGAAAAATAGAGCTTGAGGGCCGAGTGATGTGAGGATCACAAATGAGAAAGGGTGGGAAACAATACCCAGGGAAACAGGCTCCCTGTGCATGTCTGAGTATCGTGTCCTTTTGTTTTATCTCGATTCTTGTTTTGAGTCGTTTCAAGTGTCTGTGTTTGTGTTTAGGTTGTTGCCTTTTGTTTTCCGTTATTGAGTCTTTTTCCCTGTGTTCAGTCGTAGGCTCGATACCCAATTGATAACTCATTTCAATTTCAAAAAATCATTTTGTGCTCAGAGTGCTGTGCCATTCTCCACATTTGTGCAAAACAAGATTTTGTCCTTTCAAAAACCGCGGGGTTCAACCCAGGTCATGTGAGAACAGTAAAATCAGGATCTATCTGAAGCTATATAGGTTCTGGACTGCAAAGCAAAAGAAAAAAGGGAAAATCGAAGCATCTGAGTGTGTTTCGCCTTCAGCAAATTCCGTGATTGTACTCCGGATGTACTTCTTCAGGGCCTTGCCAATACTCCGAAATATGAGTGTACCTCTACCTCAGGCGCAAGATCAATCCTACTTCAAGGTTATGCACCCTTCCATCTGCATTGTTGTGCACTCTTCCACTTGCATTGTTATGCACCCACATCACTTGCGTTGTGATGCACATTCTAATTGCATTGTTATGCACCCACTTCACTAGCATTGTTATGCTCATTCATCCGCATTGTTATGCACATCTATCTTGTATTGTCATGCACATCTTACTTGCATTTATTTACATCTTGTGTTATCTTCTATCGCTTACCCGTTCCTTACGCGATTTCAGCGTGTTTGGAATCTATCCCAGGTTGCGTTGTAGACGCGCTGGGCGGTTCGTTGGACCTCCTCTCACGATTTCAGCGTGGTTTGAGTGTCCCGTTCCTTACGCGATTTCAGCGTGTTTGGAATTTATCCCAGGTTGCGTTGTAGACGCGCTGGGCGGTTTGTTGGACCTCCTCTCACAATTTCAGCGTGGTTTGAGTGTCCCGTTCCTTACGCGATTTCAGCGTGTTTGGAATTTATCTCAGGTTGCGTTGTGCGCGCACCTGGGCGATTGTTGTTGTGACCTCTTCTCACGATTTCAGCGTGGTTAGAGTGTTCCGTTCCTTACGCGATTTCAGCGTGTTTGGAATCTATCCCAGGTTGCGTTGTATACGCACTGGGCTGTTTTTGGACCTCCTCTCACGATTTCAGCGTGGTTTGAGTGTCCCGTTCCTTACGCGATTTCAGCGTGTTTGGAATTTATCCCAGGTTGCGTTGTAGACGCGCTGGGCGGTTTGTTGGACCTCCTCTCACGATTTCAGCGTGGTTTGAGTGTCCCGTTCCTTACGCGATTTCAGCGTGTTTGGAATTTATCCCAGGTTGCGTTGTAGACGCGCTGGGCGGTTTGTTGGACCTCCTCTCACGATTTTAGCGTGGTTTAAGTGTCCCGTTCCTTACGCGATTTCAGCGTGTTTGGAATTTATCTCAGGTTGCGTTGTGCGCGCACCTGGGCGATTGTTGTTGTGACCTCTTCTCACGATTTCAGCGTGGTTAGAGTGTTCCGTTCCTTACGCGATTTCAGCGTGTTTGGAATCTATCCCAGGTTGCGTTGTATACGCACTGGGTGGTTTGTTGGACCTCCTCTCACGATTTCAGCGTGGTTTGAGTGTCCCGTTCCTTACGCGATTTCAGCGTGTTTGGAATTTATCCCAGGTTGCGTTGTAGACGCGCTGGGCGGTTTGTTGGACCTCCTCTCACGATTTCAGCGTGGTTTAAGTGTCCCGTTCCTTACGCGATTTCAGCGTGTTTGGAATTTATCTCAGGTTGCGTTGTGCGCGCACCTGGGCGATTGTTGTTGTGACCTCTTCTCACGATTTCAGCGTGGTTAGAGTGTTCCGTTCCTTACGCGATTTCAGCGTGTTTGGAATCTATCCCAGGTTGTGTTGTATACGCACTGGGCTGTTTTTGGACCTCCTCTCACGATTTTCAGCGTGTTTTGAGTGTCCCCTTCCTCACACAATTTCAGCGTGTCTGGAATTTATCTTAGGTTGCGTGAAACGCGCCTGATTGGTTTTCTTTGTTCTCTCTCCTCTCACGATTTCAGCATGATTGAGCCTCCCCTTCCTCACACAATTTCAGCGTGTTTGGAATTTATCTTAGGATTGCGTGGAACGCGCTCCTGATTGATTTTCTTTGTTCTTCCTCCACTCACGAGTCCAGCATGGTTGGAGTATGTCGCCCTTTGCATCTATTCTACTCTCTGTTGCATCGCATCTATTATCTATTACATCATTCTCTTACATCCTTTCTGCATGAAGTGTAGTTAGACCTGTATTCACTTGCTTAAAAAGTTGCACTTATTTTGCATAATTGCTTCATCACAGCATCCTTTGCATGATCATAAGTTATGCACTTGCATTGTGCATCACTTTGCATCCTGCCCCTGAACTACGCTGGTTTGATTCCTTGCAAAGGGATACGTAGGCAGCCTGCGGGCACAACCATTTATTTATCAGTATTTTGTTTGTTTGTCCAAGTCTTCGGCCTTGTCAAAAATAGGTCGTCTCTAGACTTTGACATTCACTCCCGTCATTGTTATGACTTCCGAGTTCTGTCAAAGAGGGGCAACTGTAGACACCCCATTTTTGACCGCCCTTAAGACTTGGGCGCTACTGATGGTTTACTTGTTGGAGAAAGGTGTGCAGTGCACAGGTTCAATTTCTTCGGCAAGGAGAGAGGCAAATCTCAACTTCATACCCTATTTTGGACCAAAACTATTTTGGATGGTTTTTAGACCTTAAAACCCTCTCTTTCAAAACATTTTTGAAATAAAACTCCTACGATGTTCTGACGCTCGCATTTCGGTAAATGGTGCACTTTTCGGTAAACCGAGCAAGGACAAAGTGGAGATGAATGAAAGAGAGATGAAATCTTTGAAAAATCTTTCAAAACACTTTGTTTAGGGGTTTGGAGTTGAAGAGAAGAGGAGAAGAGGGGAGAAAACAAGTTGGAGAAGAGGTTCGGCATGAATCCGGGTAGAAGAGAGTCGAGCAGTCCTCGCTAAATCAAGCTCATCTATCTATACACTTGGATTTAAGCTATGAGGCCATCATCTTTGAAAAGAAGACTTCCGGGGCTTCATTTTGCACTCAAGAATCTCTCAAAGCCAAGTCCAGGTGCGGGAGATATAGTTGGTTGAAGTAGGGGATCAGTCCGGTTGGATCGAATCTGCGCGGCTTCACCAAAAATGGCATAACTTTTTGCACAGGAGGAATTTTAATGCAAGGTTTGCGCCATTGGAAAGCTAACTTCCGGGGCTACAATCTGGACATCCACCGGCACTTTTTGACCTCACCGACTGCCGACCGGCACAAAAGATTGCCGATCGGCACAAAAGATTGCCGGCCGGCCAAAAGTGCCCAGAAATCAGATTTTTGACAGATATTTACCATCCAGCTGTTGAACACTGCAGCAGATATTTTCACTTGGATATTTCGACCAAAAGCTCTTATTTTGATATATATAGAGTCATATATCTCATATCTTAGGGTTAGAACACAAAAGCAAGTTTTGGGGAGCTTCTCACTCTAAGAAATCCCTCTCTCTCTACACTTCCAAGTCCCAAACCTCTCAAATCCTTGGCCCTTTCTCCACCATCACCTAGCACCACCACCACCACTCCATTTCCAGCAGCAAGGGGAGCTTTTCAGAGGCTTAGAAGCAACATTCCTCAAGCCAAGAGGTAGAAAAGAAGTGGTCTTCAAGGGTAAGTCTCCATTTCCTTCTTTTGTAGCATTTTCTTGCCTCATTTATTAAGCCTATTTGCTTACTGTTTTGGGCTCCGACCCTAACTAAAAGGGTCATTATTTTGAGTCATTCTTCATATTTGTTTAAGGGCTCAACCCTGTTTGAGCTCTCTATTTGATACTTGCTTCAATACCATCTTGTATGCCATTATTTTGCATGAAATTTCTAGCCTATGTGTGATCTATTTTTGAGCATAATGCAAACTGTAAGAGGGGCTATTTTGAGCCCCTCTTCAACATTGAAGAAGGGCTTAACCCTTTTTGGGCCCCCTATCTTGCACTTACTTCATAATCCCTCCTATTTACCGTAAATTTGCATGATTTGTTTGGCCTACATGTAAATTGTTTTGGAGTTTGTTATGAATTGTGAGTAGGCTTATTTTGAGTCCCCTCTACAATATTGTAGAAGGGATCACCACTATTGGGGGCCCCCATGTTGTGCTTGCCATTATACCCCTATTTGCCCTTCATTTTTGCATGCTTTGTTAGCTCATTCTAGCTTCTGTTTTCGGCCATGATCAGAACTGAAAGGAGTCATATTTTGACCCCCTGGACATATTTCATTCAGGGTCTTTGCCTTTTTGATGAATTTTTGATGTACTTCATGTTATAGCCTCTTGTTGGCCTTAATCTTGCATGGCATTTTTCGCATGTTTGTATATTGTTTTGGGGGTCGTCATCTACTGTAAATGTTCATATTTCTAGTCCCTCTTCAGTGTTGTAGAAGGGTATTTTTCCATTTGGGCTTTTCATCTATCACTTGCTTCATAGCCTCCCTTGCGGAGCCATTTTTGTATGCCATTTTTTCCCTACTTGTGATTGCTGTTTTGCCATGTTTTGTACTGTAAAAATTCTTATTTTGGGGCTGCCTTGCTTCTTCATTTTCATGTCATGTTCAAATTATGCATGCCTCGTACAGCTGTAAGCCATTTCGTGCACTTGATTTTGCATTTCGGGAGAGATTTCATGCATTGGGTATTATTTCGCCTCATTTCAGGGCTGTTTTGCCCCTCATTTTGCCACTGATTTTTGCATGTTTGCATATCATATTCCATGTCTCTGCCATGTCTCATTAGAGTGGCATTTCGGTGCCTGAGGGTCCGTCCTCGGTTTGCGTGCACGCATGCACGCATTTCGAGGTGTCTTGTTTTCATCTAATGGCCTCCTTGTATTGGTGTAAGCCCATCTTGCATTGTGTATGCCATGTTCAATGCGTTGTGCATGTTATGTTGTTAGCATCGTGTATGCCACGTAGTTGCATCGCATGTTTGCATGTTTGCTTGCATGCTTAGGTCGCATGTGCATTGTTGTGCATTGCCTTGCCTCTTGATCAACCATGATTGAGGTTGGGTCCTTTGTATGTTTTGTATGCATTGCATTTGACATTGAAGTTGCAAACTTGGCCTCTTAGGCCATCATGCATCGAAATGCACAATTGATGGCCCGAGGGTCGAGGGCCACACTCCCTTGAGTCCCTAACATGATAGGGAGTGTGTCCATGCTTACATTGTGCTTGAAATTCCATGCCATACACTGCTTGTCCTCTGCTGCTGTCAATTGCAGGTTCTGCAGCAAGTTTTTGCCGACCGGCAACATTCAGTGCCGACCGGCCATTGGTGAATGGCCGATAGCTTCATCAGCAGCCGATGGACATTCCTCATGGCCGGTGGGCATTTCCTCCAGCCGATGGTATTCTACAATGTGCAAGGAACATGTCCCAGGACTTTGGCAGTCTTCGGAGAGGCAGGGGCAGTGTAAACAGAGGCAACAGTGGCATGGTACGGGTTTCCAAGCAAGGCGAGCCGAGCATGCATCATTCACGCATCCCGAAGCGGGCGGTTGTGGCCACTTTTCTTTCTGCATTTATTTGATTAAGTAATTAGAAATTTTGTAATAATTAATTTATTTATTATTCGGACTGTAATATTTATTCGGTCTCTCCGAGCGAGGGCGCATTTGTAATAAGTGTGGGTGAGTGGTGTGCATGTCTTTCAACCCCCACTTCTTTCTTCCCTTTTATTTACCTGCTTTGATGGTAGATTAGGGCAACGTTTATTTTAGCATACCTTATGCTATGCATGCGTGCATCATGCATTTGTTTACATGCACCGGACTCGGTACATCATACAAACTGCATTGTATTTTCAATTCCAAGTTGAATACGTGGATTGAATGATTGCATTTCACATGCCATCTTAGGGTTAGCCGAGCCTATCCTAATCATATGCTGTATGTGTTGCATTAGTCACTTAACATGAGCTAGGCCATGCATGTCTGCTAACTAGTTTATTGTTTTGGCACGGAGTACGATGTAAGTATTTTATGCTTTAGCATCTCGCATGCGTGTGAATGTTGATATGATAGTATGCTTGCCATGCGGCTAAATGCTTATGTGTTAAACTGCTTGAATGCCTGTGGGTGGAGGTTGGATTGTCTGAGTTGGAAAAACTCGTTGAAATCCATGTTTTAGCCTACTTGCGAGTAGCAAATTCCAAAGCGCTTTTCCAAACCAACGGATATGCAATGTTTATTTCCAAATTAGGCGATCTAGTCTATACTTGTTTGCTGTGCGCACAACATAGTAATTCTAGGCTAATAACTGGAATAAGATCACATAAAGTTTTTCAAAAATGGATATCATGGTTAGTAGAGGCGGTCTTCGGACCGGGCGAAAGGGGGTGCTCATAGCTGACCTTCCCCGATCGTACCCAAGCTCCCGAGCCAAGACCACTTTGGTGATGACGGACACGTGGCCTTCGGCATCGAGTCAGGGTTTCCTAAATTTTCCATTTTAAAAATATTTAGGTGGCGACTCTGTATCTGGCAAAGCAGTCCATGTTTGGCACTTCTTTTCAAAATCTGTTTTTCTCAAAACGATTTGCCAGAGTTGGACTCTTTGGTTCAGATTTAGAACCGTGACACAAAGGGAGTCCGAACTGTAGCGAGGTCCCCCACGGACGTGTTACACTACTACATTCCGGACTCTTGTCACAGTTTTGAATCTAATTTCACAAAGTGCAATGCAAGACTGATAAATCACCAAGAGTCCAAATCCAGCAATCGTTTTGGAAAATCGATTTCCAATCAAATAATGCCAAAAATGGACTACTTTGCCAGATTATAGAGTCGCCACCTAAATATTTTTTATTTTGGGGAATTTAGGAAACCCTGACTCGTGCCTAAGGCCATGTGTCCGTCACCACCAAAGTTGCCTCGGCTCGGGAACTTGGGTACGAGGGGGGGAAGGTCATGAAATGAGCACCCCCGCTCGCCCGATCAAAGGATCGGCCCTCTATTAAGCATGATATGTTGTTTTATAAACACATGTGTTCTTTTTCCGGTTATTAGCTAACTTACTATGTGATGTGCACAGCATACAAGTATAGACTAAAATCGCAAGAATTGGAACAAAATAACTCACATTTGTTTTCGAAAATGGTTTGAAAGTGCCACTCGCAAGTGCGCTAAAGCATGAATTTGCCACCCTCAAGTGGGCTTAAAACATGATTTTTGCCACTTCGCAAAGTGGGCTTAAAACTCACATTTATCGAATTATTCCAATTCAAGCAATCAAGCCTTCATCCACAAGCATTCATGCAGTTAATCATTTAAGCAAATAGCCTCATGGCAAGCATGCTATCATGGCTACACTCACAACTCATGCAAGGATGCTAAAGCGTAACACTTACAGTGTACTCCGAGCCAAAATAGAGAACGAGTTAGAAATCAATGCATGATCCTAACTATGCAAGATGCCACATGCAATAATGCAACTAAATAGGCCTCGGCTATCTAAGATGGCATATGAATGCAACACTTGATAACATGCTTTTAGACACGTATTCAAGTAAGTTGTATTGAAATACAACGCAGTTTGTATGATGCGCCGAGCCCGGTGCATGCAAGACGAATGAATGATGCAAACATGCAAGCATAATGTATGCTAATCAAATCATGCCCTAAAACTAACCATCGAAAGCAGATAAGTAAAGGGAGAAAGACGTGGGGTTGGAAGACATGCACACACCACATGCACACTTATTACAACATTGCCCCTCGCGAAGGAGGGTCTGAATAAATAAGCTAACTAGCTACGCTAATTAAACTAATTATTACAAACTCACTAATTAACTATGCTAAGCTAATTAATTATTTACAAAATCGAATTGAATAACTAGCTAACACTAAGCTAATTAAATAGTACAGACCAAATTGAATAGTCAACTATGCTAAGCTAATTAAAATAATAAAATGGCCTCGAAGGATGAGGGAGACATGCATGCTCGGTTGGCGTCTGCTCGGAAATCCATCACTTTGACAAAGGTTGCCTTTGTTTACATTCGCCTTGACCTCTGAACATTAAACCAATCCTCCAGACTGCCTCTGCCTCAAAACAGAATCATTTTTTACACAAAATTGGGCTGGTGGCCGGTCAGCCACAAAAAGTGGCTGCCAGCCACTTTAACTGGCCAGTCGGCTAGTTAGAGTGGCTGGTCAGCTACTTCAAGTGGCTGGTCGGCCACTTATTTTCCAGGCTGCTGGTTTTGCTGCAACAGAGAACAACAGAGGCACAACAATGTATTTGCAAGGAAATGTGTGTACTGCCACTCTCCTTATCATCTCTTAAGCTCAAAGGAGTGTGGCGCTCGACTTTTAAGCCACCAACCAAGCATCTCAATGCATGATGGCCCAAAAACCAAGCTTGTACAAGCTTAGTGAATGCACAAACAATACACAAAAAGCCTCCACCCTATCATGCATGATCAAGGGTGTTGGCGACCAAGAAATTTGACACGTTTCATCACTTCGAGTATGAAACGTCCCACATTTCTTGTGTTTGGATTAACGTCCGATCCAAACATATGCAATGCAACACAAATGCTTATTTTGCACATGTTTTACTTGGTCCATTTCTTGTTTACACATTTTAGCTTACCAATTAGTCCTTTAACCGGTTAAGTCCAATGTGAAAAGTCCTCTAATAGGAAAGATGGCCTCAGCCACAAACACCTTGAGCATGAAAGAAGCCTCATGCTTTTGGTTAGTAGGGAGCCCTCAAAAGAAGGCTAAAACCATTAGGCATGAGAGCCTTAATTCCATGCTCAAGCTAACAAGAGGCTTAAGACTTTTTTCAAAGCAAATAAAAGAGTGAAGCATGGAGGAAGATTGCAGCAATTCAGTGCTGATATGGCATGAGAAATAAGACTATAACACGCAAACAACTCATGTACAACATGTTAAGAGCCAAAAACATCGAAGCTAGTGAATTGTATTACACTAGAAGCATGCAATATCAAGCTCAAACCACCAAACCAGCTATGGACAGACCTAAAACATGCCAAATCAGTGGCCTAAACATGCTGAAATTAAGGCACAAAAGAATAGAAGATCATGCGCACATGTTGGCTCACAAGCAAGGCATAAGGCACAACTCTCAAAAGCTATGAAATAGTGGAATATGTGAGAGTGTGACAATGATATATGCTCTGAAATCACATGCTAAATGATGCCAAAACATGTAAACAAACCAACAAAAGCATGCTAGAAGCCTTAAATCACAAAAGCTAGTAAAGGCCACTTACATTACAACCATGCAAAGCAAACCTCAAAGGACCAAAATCACTCAAAACGGAGCTTAATCATGCTAAATCAATAGCAAAAATGTGTTGGAGTTAAGCTAACACAAGCTAGAATTATAGGCTAAATCATTAGGCATGTTAAGCTAGTAAGCAAGATTACACTACAAGTGTAAGATATAAGCAACAAGTGGCCAAACCAACCAAAAAATAGATTGGAGCAGGTCCAAAAAGTAACAAAAACATGCTTAAACTAAGCTTTAAAAAGGTAGAAATAGGAAGCTCACTTATTAGGCCATCAATACATGCAAACAAAACACAAGGAGGGGAGGCCACCCTCTCCTACTTGGGACCTCAAAACCAACTTTCCACCACTGAAAATCCCCTGGATTTCAGTGGTTAAAAGGCCAAGAAGAGCTTGTTTTAAAAGCTTTAAAAGATGGCACAAAGTTTAGCAAATAAGCTACAAAAGATGGTGGACCACCCCTAACTCCAAAGAGGCCTCAAACTAGCAGTTTTAACACTAAAAAATAAAGGTTTTTTGTAGTTAACAACTAGGCCAAAAACAGCATGCAAAGGTGGCCAAGATGGTGTACAAAAATAAGCTTAAAAGGAGAAGATGCTTACCCTTGAAGAACAGCAGCAAGACAGCAACTTCTAAGCCAAAAAACCGACCTTCAACAGTCCAAGTAGGACCCTCAAGCACCTCAACAACAAGGTAGTCTATGTTGGCTAAGAGGTTGTGTGCAAAAATGCAAAGAAAGTTCACTTTCAAGCACAATATAGCACAATATAGAGAGAGAGGGAGAGAATTCTAAAGAGAGAGAGTGAAATTTTGTCTCTCCAATTTCTGAACCTCAAACAAGGGAGAGGGACCTCCCCTTATATAGGAAAATCAAGCAAAAGCTTCCTTGACAAGCCAAAAGTTGCTTGAATCCATCCATACACGTGTATGGAGGATACATTCAGTGTGCAACAGCTGGCTCAAAAGATCTGAAAATATCTGAAAAAGGAGAAAATTGGCCGTCAGCCACTTTAGGTGGCCGGTCGGCTACTTTTACTAGCTGACCGACCAATTCAAGTGGCTGGCCAAGGAGAAAAAGTGGCTGACAAAGAGAAAAAGTGACTGACAAATGCCAAAAGTGGTCGGCAGGGCCCTTCTCCCCTCCAGGAAAGAGGCACCAAGGTTTGGCCCAAAAACAGGCCAAAACACAAAGGGTTTAGAGGCTCAATGACAAGGCACTCAGCCGAGAACTTTGGGCACTCAAAACGAGCACAAATATGCACAATCATCGCGCGCACAAACGATGACGTCTGATTCTTAAGGTCGGTCAAAAATGGGGGTGTCTACAGGTAGCATAGCACATGTATAACTTCAGATAGGTTTTACTTTTGCTTTTGAAACTTGTACTCCTCATGTAAAAAAAAAACATGATCGGAATAAAACCTCGCAATTTTTATGAAAAGTGTTGTTATTTTTGCATCATGAGCACCATATTTGCATGAAAATGAAAATGAAATTGAATTTGAATTTGAAAATGAAATTTTGCATTGGCACGATGTTCTTAATCGGGTATGAGACAACCAATGACCAAAATACAAAATACAACTCAATAAGCAAAGCAAAACAACTCAAACACAAATATACACACTTGCTAAGACCAAATGACTCAAAATAAGACCTCAAAACACAAAGATCAAGACAAAAACTAGGCTGCCAACACTGCCCAGCACACAAGTGGACGGCAGGCCATAAAGGGAGTTGCTGGCCACAAAAGGTGGGGTTGCACAAATGTGAGGATCACCAGATTGCTAAAAGCTGGCCTCCACTCACAGCCTTATCTTCTACAAAAGGTCCTCCTTCATGATTTCTTCTCCAAAACCCCATTTTAGCTGTTGTTTCTTCTACAAATAGAGATATTCCTTGCTGAAAAGCTCACGGATTGGATAGCCACTTTAGACGACACGGAAAAGATAAATTTTCAGCATTTTGGCATAAATACACTTTTTTCGTTGAGCCATACTCCACTTTGCTTTTCGTTCTTCCATGCTGCGGCCCGATGCTGGGACCTAATTACGCATGTATTTCGCTTCGAAACACAAGAAATGTGCCGACTCTTAAAGAATTCGAGCACTGATGGAAACCCGGTGCGATGAGGAAATCATGCCTCAGCCCCGTTTTGGCTACGCCCAAGCTTTTGGACGAATGTGTGAGCTCACTTTGCACGAAGCTCGATCTTTGGCCCGTGACGAAGAGCTAGACATACCCAGCTTGATTCATCGATTTTCTGACATTGGTGACAGGGGTGACCTCCTCTGGCGAGGTTTTCAGCAACATGCCCTCTGTTTATGTATGCTTACGCATTTCCTTCTTGCCCCTAGTTTTGGCGGAACCAACATATGGTTGATCGAAATGGCCCAATGTTTGAAAGAAGGTAAAAGCTGCATCGGTTTGGCCCTGGCCGAGACCCTGATGGGCTTTAATGCTTTTCATTGGTGAGAGACCACCAAGTTTGCAAGGAGTCCACTACTTCTTCAGTATTGTTTCCCACCCTTTCTCATATGTGTTTCTCACATCACTCGGGCACTCATGCTCTATTTTTCTCTCAAAGCCCTTTCTTTACTTTTCTCTACGTTCTCTCTATTCTTTAATGTCTCCTATTTTTCATCCCTTCCCAGGTATGGCTCATAGATAAGCTGAAGGTGGTGAACTCTTGCCTCGAGTACTCAGTTCGAGCTTATTTCTTCTGCCAACGACTAGTGGATTTTCCCAACGAGGGACAGTAGGTCTGCAACTAACATAGCTTGGCGCTGCCCCTAGCTTCATCTGACTGAGATGAGTTACAGCATGACTCGATAGCCTGGCATACAGTTGATTAGCCTCACGCACTGCGTGTTCTACTTTCCCTTCCAGTTCAGACGCTAGTTTAGGCATGATCAAACCTGCCTAGAGGAAGGGGTAGAATACCCGGCTTCATTCTCGATTCGTGCTTCACACTTGGCTAGGTACCTCGCTGCTTGGAGGACAAGAGAGCTTCTGGTCCTTGCCTCTAGTTTCAGTTATGCCCTTTCTGGTGAGTGCTTGGCTTGGCTCGGCTCGAGGATAAGGAACAAACGGGCCCACTTTGGGCTTCAGAAACTTCCGCAAGCATAAGCGGAGACGCAGGAGCACTTGACTCGCCTATGCCCCTAGTTTATTGGTTTGACCTTTGTTTTCAAGTTTTATGATGTAAAAGCAACTTTAATTTGTATCAGAGAGTTAGAGAACTTTATGTTGAAATCATTGGAATTAAAGTTGTGATCACTAAAAATTTTCTTTTGGTCCAAAAATGGTCTAAGTTGTAAAAGGTAAAATTTTGAATAAAATCAACTTTTATTAAAACTTTCCAAAATCATTTTCGAAGTGATCACCACCTGACATGCACGGAATCAATCCTCAAGATGTACAACCCCAAATCAAAAGATCATAACTGCCCCTGATTGAATACATTTCTGCTTTGGATTGTAACCAGCTCTTCTTCCCAGAATAAAGATCACAACCAAGCTCTCAGATAATAGACAGACAAAGATGACCTGATCAGACACATGGACAAGGCAGTTGAGTTGGAGGTGATTACGGCCGAACTTCGGGATGAAGTTGCCTACATGTCCCAAAGATGGGAATCAGGCTTTACATAGTTCGGCTCAGGTTCACTCGAGTATTAACTCTCTCTTTTTGCGCTCTAACTTTTGGCAAAGTCACCCTTTTGGGTTTTCAAGCTTGTGAGCTTAGTTTCTCCTTGTTTCAAATTTTTCATACTCTAACTTTTGCCTAGGTCAACCTTTTAGGTTTTTGGCCTGGCGAGCCTCTCAGGGATAGTATTTCTTCAACTTATCTATGTTGATCGGTTGTGAAAATTTCAGACCATCTAAGTCCATGAGATAAACTGCTCCTCTTGACCAGATAGCTTTGATGATGTATGAACCAGTCTAATTGGGTCTGAACTTACCCCTAGAGTCATGGATGGGAGCTCGGTTATCTTTCAACACCATATCTCCCTCCTTGAGATTCCAGGACTTAACTTTCTTGTTAAAAGCCCTAGCAATTCTGCGTTGGTAGCCCAGAACATAGTACAATGCCTTCAGCCTTCTCTCATCAAACAGTATCAACTTCTCAAATCTGCTCTGTTGCCAATCCATCTCTGCTATCTGACACTCAGCCATAACTCACAGCAACGGGACTTCTATTTCAATTGGCGGCTTCCATCCCGTAGACGAGAGAATAAGGGGTTGCTCTTGTAGATGTCCGGATTGAAGTTCTGTAGCCCCGAGTGCGAATGGCAATTTATCTGGCCAGTCCCTATAGGTCTCACCATCTTTTACAAGATGTTCTTGATGTTCTTATGGCGGCTTTGACAGCTCCATTGGTTTGCATCCTATATATAGATGACTTATGAAAAGCCAAAATATATTTGTCCAACAAGTCTATCACCTCTTTCTTGAAGTGGGAGCCATTATCTGATATGATCTCCTTCGGAACTCCGTACCGGCAAATGATATTGTTTCTGATAAACTTAGCCACATGCGATGCCTTCAACACTGTATAGGACTGAGCTTCCACCCACTTTGTAAAATAATCAATCGCTACCAAGATATATTCATGTCCATTTGACCCTTTTGGCGTGACTGCACCAATGACGTCAATTCCCCAAACTGAGAAAGGCCATGGCAAAAGTCATGTTGTACAGTTTTGACAGTGGAATATTCATGCGATTGGCATGAATTTGACATTTGTGGCATCGCTGCACAAAACAAATACAATCCTCCTCCATGGTGGACCAGTAATAACCTTGCCTGAGAATCTTCCGAGCTATCATCACACCATTTATATAGCCTCCGTACGGCACTTTGATTCCTCTTCTTCCACACATAACTTATGTATTCCTAGATGACCTCTTTTATACAGCTTACCTCCACAGATGATAAATTGGACGGCTATTCACCATATTCCCTGTTTGTCCTTGGCATTTGCCCTTGGTGGATATATCTCTTTTTCCAAGAAGTTCCAAATATCGTAATGCCAGGAGTTTTTGTCTTGCACTTCATCTATCATGGCAATAGTTTTATAAGCTGCATGTATTTCTGCTTGATGATAATCGGGCACATCCAGACTCCAAGTAAGATGTCTAGCATGGAAGATAGAGTTGCTAAAGCATCAGCGAACCTGTTGTTCTCTCTCAGTAGATGCTTGAAAGTCAACTTTTCAAACCTAGGAATTAGAATATCCAGGGTCTGATAGTAAACCTTCACCTTCTCTTCTTTGACTTTCCAATCTCCGTTTGCTTGAGAAACAACTAAGTTTGAGTCCCCGATAACATCCAATCTTATTGCCCCTAGTTCTAGGGAGGCTTCTAAACTAGCAATACAAGCTTCATATTCTGCTTCATTATTGGACACCTTGAACTGAAGTTTGAAGGCTAAATGTATATGAGAGTCATCGGGTGCTATCAGCAACACACCTATCCCATAACCATACTAATTAGATGCCCTGTCAAAGTACATCGTCCAAGTTTCCTCTTCAACTTGCAAAATCTCTTCATCTGGGAATAAATATTTCACTGCCTCATCTCCTTCTACCGAGTGGTCTTCTAGGAACTCCGCTACAGCTCTTCCCTTGATCGACTTGCGGGTGACATATTTGAGATCAAATTCGAAGAGAAGAAGCAACCAACGGGCTAGCCTACCCGTAAGTGCTGGTTTCTCAAAGAGATATTCGATGGGATCTAATCTTGAAACCAGGATTATATAGTGAGCAAACAAGTAGTGCCTCAACTTTTTGGTAGCCCATACCAAGGCTAGGCAAGCTTTCTCCAGTGGAGTATAGTGGGTCTCGTAATCCAGCATTTTCTTGCTCAAGTTGTAGATGGCTTTCTCCACCTTATCTTCATATTCCTAAGCGAGCATACATCCCATGGCCATGTCTATTACTGACAGATACAGAATCAAAGGCTTTCCCGGCTCTAGCGGCGACAACACAGGCAGATTCTGGAGGTACTGCTTAACCTGCTCAAAGGCGAATTGACATCGATCATCCCATCGGAATTTCTTTCCATTCTTCAGAAGACCAAATAGTGGTTTACAAGTCAAGGTTAATTTGGAAATAAACTGTCTTATGAATTACACTTTACCCATAAAGCCTCGCACCTTCTTTTTAGTCCTCGATGGTGGCATTTTTAGGATGGCCTTGATTTTGGAAGGATCTACTTCAATACCCCTCTGTGTGATTAGAAAGCCCAGCATTTTTCCTACCGTTATGCCGAAGGTGCATTTCTGCGAGTTTAACCTCAATCTATATTCCCTGATCCGTTGAAAGAATTTCTTCAAGGCAGTGTAGTGGCCCTCTCGTTCTTTAGACTTGACAATCATGTCGTCCACGTACACTTCAACCTCTTTGTGGATCATGTCATGTAGAATGGTGGTCGCAGCCCTCTAATAGGTAGCTCCAGCATTTTTCATCCTAAACGGCATAACCCAGTAGCAGTAGGTACCCCACGGCGTAGTGAATCCGATTCTCTCTCTGTCCTCGGGTGCCATCAGAATCTGGTTGTACCCGGAAAACCAGTCCATAAACGATAACAATGCATGGCCCGCAGTGAAGTCCACTAACTCATCAATATGCGGTAGAGGGAAGTCATCCTTCGGACTGGCTCTGTTCAAATCCCGAAAGTCTACACACACCCGGATTCTGCCATCATTCTTCGGCACTGGGACAATGTTGGCCAACCAAGTCGAATACTTAGATTCTAATAAGAAACCTGCCTCGATTTGCTTGGTGACCTCTTCCTTGATTTTCAGCACCCAATCCGGATGAATTCTACCCAACTTCTGCTTGACTGGTCGGGCCTTAGGGTCAAGAGGGATCCGGTGCTGTACAATCTCAGGATCAATTCCAGACATGTCTTCGTATGACCACATGAAAACATCTTTGGAATCTTTTAACAAAGCAATTAAATGCTCACGCTCCTCCGAAGACAACATGGACCCGATCTGGACTAGGCACAGATCCTTTTCAGTACCCACATTAATAGCAATGATTTCATCAGCACAGGGTTTAGCAAACCTCTCCTCCTTTCGATTAATCAAGTTTTTCAAAGCCAAGGGAATTTCTTTCCCTCCATTTTCATTAAAGTTCTGAAAATCTTGGTCAACACAATAAACCAACGGCACAGAGAAGTACACAGAATCTACAGAGTTCTCATTCAAAAGGTCCAAATCTTTGGTTACAGACTCAAAAGAAAAGGTGAATGAAGAACTAGACAGGACTTTGGTATTTGGGTTACCACCCCCAGAAATACTAGACTCAGACTTAAAAGAACTTGAATCTGATCCCGACCCCACAGACTCAATGGAATCAGATTTTAGCTCATCACCCGATTTAGAACTAGATAGATGGCCTTCCTCCAACTGCCAGATAAGAGATGGTGCCACTGATGCATCCAAAATGCCGCTGGTTAGGTTCACACCCGGTTCTTCCCCGATCATGAAGATGGTAAGGTTATCTCCCAAGTTCTCTAGGTCGGCCACAGGATCTGTCAGGAGACTAGCCAATGGTATCCCCTACTCCAAGTTCGCTACCATCTAAGTCACCTTTCATGCTCTGTTTAGCTTCAATGCTTGGTTCAGGCCTTTCTTCATCATCATTGTTCTGCAGCTGCAGATTAAGGAAGATCTCGAACCCAGGAACACGTTGCTTCGAGGAATTCACCCAAGGCTTGGGAAAGCCACAAAAAGGGAAATCTTCTCTTTCTGAACAAAGCGGCCATTCAGTGTCCCCCAGATTGGCCTGTGGATGAGCTCATAGTGCTTCCTGGCTTGCTTGGCCTTGGCTCTGCATTTTATCTCTTCTCCCTTCCTGATCCAGTCCTCTTTGGTGGGCACATAGCCCAGACCAAAGGCATGTGGGTTGGGCGGCACATCTATTAGTGTAGGAACACCTTTCCGACCACTTTTTCCGAGTCTCATTCCACGAATATGCTGTAGTTTGTTTATGAAATAGATAGACTGGGCGCTGACATATATGCCTTCCTCTGTGGCCAGTAGGGCTGCTCACGGGTCGGTTTTGGCGGGTTGCGGGTCAAAACCGACCCGACCCGCACTTATGCGGTTGGGGAAAAATGGACCCGCAACCGCCCGCGATGCGGTTCGCGGTTTGTGCGGGCGGGTGCGGTTCGGTTTGCGGTTTAGATTTTTTTTTTTTTTTTTTTTTTTTTTTTAAACTTAAGCAAATTTGACATTTTTCGTTACTTTCTAAACACTTTTTTTTTTTTTTAGAAGAGTTATAAATTAAATTACAAGATATACAATTCATGATCATAATAAATAGTCCACATGTTAGATAAGATGATATGGAACCATACTTGAGGATAGTGGATTAATCTTCCTCCTTAACTTGCAAAAACAAATCCTTAAAAGTCAAACTAGTAACACTAATTTAAATATGCAAAAACAAACCCTTAAAAGTCATACTAGTAACACTAATTTTAATAGTGGATTAATCTTCACTATTTAGTTTTTAATATGCAATAATGTGATAATAGAATGACAATTCAAAATATCATATTTAACTGTGTCTACTAGACTAATGGAATATAATGATTTTTTTTTTATATATATATAAATAAAAGTCAAACTAGTAACACTAATTTAAATATCATTAGATTATGATAATGTATATAAGTACCCATATAATAAATTTTACTTTCATCCAAAATGTAAAAATAAAAATAATAACTAGTTATCTCCATCTATCCAAAATGCAAAAAATAATAATAATAACTAGTTATTTTTTCTTTAAAAAAAAAAAAAACTGCGGGTTGCGGGCGGGTCGGGTTCGACCCGAACCCGAACTTTTGTGAATTTCTTGACCCGCACCCGCCCGCCTACCTACATCGAAACCGCCCAAAGCACTGCAGGTAGGGTAGGGTCGGGCGGTTTGTGCGGGCGGGTGGGTTGGTTGCCCAGCCCTAGTGGCCAGGATGTTCTGCACTACCCGGCCTTCAGCCAAAGTGAATCCCGAGAGGAATACATCCTCCTCACCATAGGTGATCTCCAGCGCTGGCGTAGTTACCTCTGGCGGTGGATGGATGGATGAATTCCCAAAAACAATCGCCACTCCTCCCCAATAAGGGTATTTCAACATCTGATGGAGAGTGAAGGAGACGACCTTTACATGATGCAACCAGGGCCTCCCTAACAAAAAATTAAAGGTAGCCGGCACGTCCAAAACATGGAACTTGACCTCCTGCCCAGCTGGGCCCACCTAGACTCTGACTTACGCTGTGTCCATGACCTCTCTACTCATATTATCATATGCCCGAATTACTTGGGTTATGGGAATGAAGTCTACTGGTTTGAGGCCTATTACATAGGCAGTGCAAGAAAGATAGACATTAATGGCCGAACTGGAATCTACCAACACCACCGGCACCCATTTCTCCCTACACTCCACAGATATGTACAAGGGTTTGTTATGAGCCGAGCCCTCTGGCAGTAACTCTTTGTCAGAGAAGGTAAGGGTTGGCCTAGCACCACTTAGAAAAACCAAACCTACCAGTTGTTCGGGCGTGGTGTCAATGGACAATTTAGCCTTGTTCATTACCGACAACATTGCCTGTCGGTTTACCTGGGAGGCCATGAAAAGACCCCAGATGGAGATGTCAGCTTGGATTTTCTTCAGCTGTTTCAACACTGCCTCTTCTTCTAGTTGTTTCTCTTTCTGTTTCTCAACGTCTCTATCTTTTCCAGACGCCTCTGCTTGATCCAAGTGCGGCAGCTTAAAATATCGTCTGCTCCTTTTTAGATAGTTAATTTCCTCGGCATACCACGAATTGTCTGGAAGGCACTCGCCCCAGTCTTCATTGGTGTGGGCCAGATGCAGATCATCATCGGCCCACCATTCACCCTCAGCGGCCGACAAATAGTTGTCCGACTCTGCTTGTATCACTTTCACATTATAAGTATCCCCCATAGGGTGTTAGGCCATTATAGCTTCCTGGTTGTCTTCAACCCTTTCTAGTTCAAACTACCTCGGTGCAGCTTCTTGTTCAGTGTCCACAGTGTTCACAGCGCCCAGTTCCTAAGCTGAATTTTCCACGCCAGCATTCTCTAGCAGCTTTCCTTTCTCATCGGCCCTTCCGGCCACAATAGTGATCCTTACTTTCTTTCCCTCTGGTTTTATTTCAGTTTCTTCTTCCTTATCTGGCTTATCACTTAGCCATCCAGAGTTGTCAGTTGATCTGTTCAAGTCGAACCAACCGATCTGTACATCTCCCTAATCCTGCTCGTCAAAGAACTGCAGATTGTCCAAGACCTCCTCGAGTTCTGCTAGATTATCCAACCCTTGGCTAGGGCCATCTTCCCTGACCACATTGATGTCTACCAAGGCTGGAAGCACCAATTCAGGCTTGGTTTGACTAGTCGGCACAATGTAGCAGCTTAGGTCATACACCCCATCAATTAAGTCCTCAGAACACTCCATCAACGGACTAGTACCTTCCTCCAAGGTCGACTCCCCTTCCACTGTAAGCATCACCACAAGCTTGGATTGAGGGTTGGACGTATCCATCATGCACAGATCTACACCTTCTGGAATGAACAACGTCGATTTGGGTAGGTGGGAGGGGGTAATGTATACGCTGGTGTCGTAAGGGGTGGTCAGGGTATGGATCAAGTTGAGAATTTGAGGTGGAGGAACTTGATTGTGAGCCGAGAGTGGGTTTGTAGTTACATTTGGTTTTTAGAGTGGTGCGATCACTTTGTTGTCAATGAGGTCCTGAATCTCATGATGCAATAGAAAGCACTGGTCGGTGTCATGACCATGCTGTTGGTGAAACGCACAGTATTTTGTAGGGTTGTGTTTGGCTGGGAGGGGATCTGGCAGTGGGCGAGGTTCTAAAGGTTTAAAATGCCCTTTCTTGACTAGCACCTTCATGTCTTGTGAGAGAGTCATGTATAGTTGGTTGAAGGTCCTCTAGGATCGATTAGGATTAGACGATGTTTGTGAGCTTATGTTGGCAAAGGGGTCGGCAGTCTTGGTTGTGGTGACAACGCTTACATCTGATGGCCTCGCAGCTGTGCGACCACTGGCAGCATTGGAACTGCAGACAAATGACCTTTTTGCAGGCTCCTTCTCATCTATGATCTGCCCTTGTTTCATGGTGTCTGCGATTTACACCCCCATTTCATGGAGTTCCGTAAATATGAACAGAGGTAGGACGATCATCTTTTGCAGTAACTTGCCGTGTAGATTCCGGACAACCATCCTAATCTGATCCTTCTCGGAAGGCCTTGTGGTCATTGGATATTCGCTTGGTTTGGCTTGATTTTGTTGCCTAAATTGCATCTTGTCTTCAAGAGGTAGAATACTTGTATTTTAAGCTTAAGTTAAATACTTGTTTTGCCATCTTTTCATATTGTTTTGAGGCTAGTTTCAACCTCTGAAAATCTCTATTTTTAGGTCTAAAATGGTGGTTTGAGGTTTGATTGGAGTTAGGGGTGGTCCACCCTTCTTGTAGCTTGCTTGCTAAGTTATTGTGTCATCTTTCAAAGTTTTTTAACGCAAACTTTTTGGCCTTTCTAACCAATGAAAATCAGATTTATTTCAGTGGCAAAAACTCTGTTTTGAAGTCCAAAAGTGGAGGGGTTAGCCTCCCCTCCTTGTGTCTTGTTTGCTTGTATAGATAGCTTAACATGTGACCATGTTTTTCTAGCATTTTGTGACTTGATCTCAGCATGTTTTTGCTAGTATTTTGACTTGTTTTACCTCTGTTTGGGGCTGGGTATGTCACTTGAGGCTTGCTTTGTATGCTTGTAGTGCAATTGTGCTTAATAGTCTAGATTGTGCTATGTGTTGGCCTGTTATTCTAGCTTTTTTTAGCTTACTTCAAGCATGTTTTAGGACTCCTTTTAAGTTGTTTTAGGACTGTTTTGAAGTGTTTGTACCTTGTGAGCTTTGTATTGCATGCCTATAGTGTAGTGATCTTCACTAGTTTGGTGTTTTTGGCTTTCAAACATGGTTTGCATGAGTTGCTTGCATGTTGTAGTGTCATTTTGCATGTAATTTCAGTACATACAATCTCTGCAACCTCCCTCATTTCATCACTTTTTTTCATTCGCTTTGAGGGTTGGTTGACCTTAGGGTTGTGTTTAAGCTTGAGATTGAGATTTGTGCTTAATGGTTTTAATCCTCTTTTGAGGGTTTCTACTAACCAACTGCATGATCTCTCTCATGCCTTAAATCATCCCTTGGTTGACCCCGCTCTCATTAGAGGACACTCACCTTGGAAAAATTCACAAAAGAATGGTTTGGTAACTTAAAATGTGTAAACAAAATTTGACAAGTAAAACTTAAGCAAGTTAAGCATGTTGTGTTGCATTGCATGTGTTCAATCGGATGTTATATTGAACACAAGGAAGATTGGAGCATTTCATACTCAAAGTGATGAAATGAACCAATCTCCTTGGTCTCCATTGCCTTTGATCACACATGATAAGGTGATGGCCTCGAGTCTTATTTTGTGCATTTATTGAAATTGTACTCCTTGGATCTTTGGCCATCATGCATTGAAAATGCTTGATTGGTGGTTTTGGATCCAAGAGCGTCACTCCTTTGATGTTTTGAGATAATAAGGAGGGGTACAGTACAAACATGCCCTTGGAAAACCCTCCCTTCTCCTCTGTTTGTGCTCTGTTGCAGTGTGATGATTCAGAACACCAGTGGCCGGCAGTGGCTCATTGGTGGCCGGCAGTGGTTCACTCTTGGCCGGCAAGGCACGTTTTTGGCCGGCAGGGGGGCGGCAGCAATCAACCATGGTCGACAGGCCACTGGTGTAATCCTCAGCATTGAATTGGTAAGGTGGAGCAGAAGGATTCTGAAGTATGTTCAACCCAGTAAGCAGAGCCTCTCAAGAGCAAAACGAGGGCTTTTTGGGGTGAAAACCGAGTGCATGCATCCTCCACTTCCCGAAGCAGAGCTGAGGCAGTGTAGTTTAAATATTTTGCATGATTAGTTTATGTACATTTGTGTTGAAATTTAATTAATTAGTTGCTAATTAGTTAAGTGTTGTAATAATTAGTAATTAGTTTGCTAGTTATTCTTTTGATTTGTAATAATTAGTCTAATTAGTTTAATTAGATTAGTTTGCTTAGCTTAGTTTAATTGGCTTAGCTCTTATTCATTCAGACCCTCCTTCGCAAGGGCACAATGTTGTAATAAGCGTGCGTGTGTGTGTGCACGTCTTCCAACCCCGCGTCTTTCTTCCTTTTATTTAACCTCTTTCGATGGTTAGATTAGGGACATTTCCAATTAGCATATCTTATGCTCGCATGTTTACATCCATTCATCTGTCTTGCATGCACCGAGGCTCGGCGCATCATTCAAACTGCATTGTCATTTCAATACTCTTCTTTGAATACGTGTTTAATCGCATGTTGTTCAAGTTGCTTCATATGCCATATTAATAGCCGAGCCTATTAATTTCATATTGCATGTGTTGCATTACGCATCTTGTATAGTTAGGGTCATGCATTGTTTCTAACTAGCTTTTGTTTTGGCTCGGAGTACTCGGTAAGTTTTATGCTTTTACATACTTGCACGAGTGTGATTGTCATGTTGCCATGATTCGCATGCTTGCCATGAGGCTATTTGCTTAAATGATTAACTACATGAATGCCTGTGGATGAAGGCTTGATTGTTTGAATTGGAACGATTCAATAAATATGAGTTTTATGCCCACTTGAGGTGGCAAAATCATGTTTTAAGCCCACTTGAGGTGGCAAATCCGCGTTTTAGCCCACTTGAGGGTGGCAAATTCAAACCATTTTTGCAAACAAACATGAGTCGAATTATTCCAATTCTTGCAATTTTAGTCTATACTTGCTTCTGTGCGTCACATAGTAAAGTTAACTAATAATCAGAATAAGAACACATGAGGTTTATCAAACAACATATCATGATAGTAGAGGCCAATCTTTGATCGGGCAAGTGGGGGTGCTCATTTCAGGACCTTCCCCTCTCATACCCAAGTTCCCAAGCCGAGGCAACTTTGTTGATGGTGGACATGTGGCCTTTCCCAAAAACAAAATATTTAGGTGGCGACTCTGTAATTTGGCAAAGCAGTCTAGTTTTGGCATTATTTGATTTAAAATCGATTTTTCCAAAATGATTTGCCGGATTGGACTCTTTGGTGATTATCAGTTTCACATTGCACTTGTGAGACTAGATTCAGAACCGTGACAGGAGTCCGAACTGTAGGACCAATTCGAGCTCTCCGAAAGGGGGCGTGAAAAAGTCGAGCTACACTCACCTAGTACTCCAAGCCAAAAATATGAATGAGTTAGGAAAAATGCGTGATCCTAACTATACAATGTGACTAATGCAACGCATGCAATATGCAATCTAAATAGGCTCGGCTACTTAACATAACATGTAAATCAATTTGATAACATGCGGTCTAAGCACATTTTCAAAGAAGCGTTAAACTAACAGTGCAAGTTAGAATGATGAACCGAGCCATAATGCATGCAAGACAAGTGGATACAAGGCCTGAGAGATGCTAAACAAAACATGATGCCCTAAACTAACCAACATAAGCTAGTAAATAAAATGGAGAAAGGCGTGGGGTTGGAAGACATACACATTATTACAAGTTTGCGCCCTCATGCAGGAGGGTCCGAATAAACTAACTAGCTAAACTAATTACTACGAACTAACTAACTATTGCAAAAGGAATTAAACTATGCTAGCTTAATTATTACAACAACAAATTAAATAACTGGTCTAGAAATAATTAGAACACAAAACTAACTAGATATTTACAAGACAAAATTAAATAGCTACAACTAATTAATTACAACACTCCACAAAAATTAAAGGAATGACCAAGCTAAGTAACTAAACTAAACAGCCCCGGCAAATGAGGAGTGCTCATGCATGCACGCGGATTTCCACCCGAAAAAGCCACTGTTCTGCTGCCAGGAAACCTCTGTTGCATAGTTAAAACACTTGCACTATTTTTCACCTCAAAACCAACCCTGTTCTGTTTCAAAATGGCACTGCTCAATTTGACTAAAAGTGGCCGGTAGGCTATAAGTGGTGGCCTACCGGCCACAAATTGTAGCCTGCCATCTAGAAACGATGGCCCGCCGGCCTCAAAATCTTGGTTCCTCCTGCTACAACAGAGAGCAAATAGAGCACAACCAAGGTATTTTCAAGGGTTGTTTGCACAACGTACCCTTTCTTATCATCAAACAACTCAAAGGAGTAGTAAATTTGATTCACAAACCATCAATCAATGCAATTTCATTGCATGATGGCCTATGAACCAAAGTGCACAAGTTCAATAAATGCAACAATAAAATACTCTCAAACTGCCTCCCTATCATGGATTGATCAAGGAAAGTGGTTGACATTGACTCTTGAACCATTTACTTCACTAACAAGTATGAAATAATTCAAGACTCAAGGGTTCAATTAACGTCCGATTGAACCCTAACCAACCAAGTTATTATCTTGCATCATTTTTAGTCCTCATTTTATTACTCCAGTTTAATTACCAACCATTCCTTAGTAAATTAAGTCCAAGAGTGAGCTTTAAGTCCTCTAATGGAAAGGAATATCAAACCAAGAGTTATTTTAGGCATGAGAGAAGTGTCATGCCGTTGCTAATGAACCCCTAAAGGGATTAAACCATTAAGCACAAGACCTCAATCTCATGCTTAAACAAGTAACTAGTTTGAACCAACTTTCATAGCAAAGCAAAAGCCAAGAAAGGAGGGAGGTTGCAAAAGTGATTAGGGGTGAAAACAAGTATGGAAAGCCATAAACAAATGCTATCAACTCAAATAGGTTGGTAGCTAATGCCTAAACCACGAACCTAAGAGGACTATTACACTACAAGCATGCAAAACAAGGCTCAAATACAATGAATAGCTAAAAAAAAGTCCTAAAACAGTGCTAAATCAGTCCTACAACATGTTGGAATTAAGACAAAAATAGCTACAACAATAAGCTAAAACATGGAGCTATGTAAGCTAGCAAACAAAGCATAAGGAGGGGAGGCTACCCCCTCCATTTTTGGACTTCAAAACAACATTTTAGCCACCGAAAAAGCTCAGAAATTCAATATTTAAAAGCTCAAAGAAAGTGGACAAAGAGGTGGGAAACAAAAGAGTAAAGGCCTTGGAAGCTAGGTGGAAGGAATGGTGAGCCACCCCTCCACCCTTATTGGCCTTAAACCACAAGTTTCAGTTCAAAATTTCAGAGTTTAAACAGTCCAAAAACAGCCCAAAAATAGTAGGCAAAATAGCAATTAAAGCAAAACAATAAACCAAGACTTATACCTCTTGAAGAGGAGAACACTTTCCACGTGTTAAACCAACACTTATACATCCTCAAGAGCTCAAAGTAGGCTCAAAAGTACCTTAGCTCAAAGATCACAAGGTTTGGTTTAGAGTGTATAGGCAAAGGCTCAAGAAATTTGCAAGAGAGAGAGAGAGAATTGTAGAGAAAGAAAATATTTTGCTCCAAAATTTTCTAACCTTAAAAATGGAAGGGGAGGTCTCCTATATATAGACAAACATCAAACTCCCTCAGAAATATCAATACATACATGTGTAAGCAGATGCAAGCATCAGTGGAAACAGCTGGCATAGTTGGCAAAAATATTTTCCAAAACACACTTGTGGCCGTCAGGCCACTAATTCTAGCTGGCAGGCCACACAAACGGCCGGCAGCCAAGATCAGTGGCCGGCAGCCAACAGTCGTAGCTGGCAAGTCCCAAGGTTTTTCAGGCTTGAAGAACTATGGTTATAGTCCAAAACAAGGCAAGAGCTGTATAGGATTTTGAAGGCTCAAAGTTGTGGCATTCTGCTGAGGACTTTGAGCACTTGACAAGCATATACACATTCATCATCGGCTGTGAAAGTGGTGACGTCCAAGTCGTAAGGGCTGTCCAAAATGGGGTGTCTACACCTTGCCCTCTATTTTGGAGCTGACTCTGAGATCGGTTAGGTGGTGGTGGTGGTAGTGGTAACATCTGCTGCCCTTCTCCTTTTTGTGGGTAGAAAAACGCCTTGTAATCTGGTTGGCCACACTTGAAACATAAAAGGCTACCCGGTGCACTCTTTCCTAGGCCCACACTAGGCAAGGGAAAGGTAGATCTAGACTGTTGTGGTTGAGACTGGAATGAAAGGTGCCCCTGTTCTTCTTACTGGGTCTAAAATCTCCCAGTGACTCTTGGCCCATAGACCTCGAACCCCGAAATCTCTCCTCATCGGCCTGCACGGTAATCTCTATATGTGTCGCTGCCTCCACAAGACGATCATAGTTCCAAATCATATTCCTAGAAACTTTGAACAAAATTTTAGTCCTTAACCTCTTCTCAAATTCTATGCAACGGCGATCTTCCGTTGCCACCAACTCCGGCGCAAACGGGGATAAACTAGTGAAGGCCACCTCAAATATAGCCACAGATAAGTTATGTTGCTTGAGGTCTTGAAACTCTTGCCTCAATCTCTCCCTAGCAGTGGGAGGTAGACACTTGTCTTGGAAAGCAAGCACAAAGGCTTCCCATGTCGGCTCCACCCTACCCTTGGTGTACTTCCACCATTGGCCCGCGTCCCCATTGAGGTAGTAACTCGCTAGAGTCACCCGTAACTTTCTATCCTTAATGTGAAGCATCTCAAATGTCTTCAACGTTTGCTCAAGCCACTCATCCGCTTTCTTGGGCTCGGGGCCACCATGGAACTCATCCAGTTTGGCCAGCAAAAACTCTCTAGTAAGGAAACTCGTTCTTATCTCTACAGCGTTCTCTCGAGCTTAGTTCTTCACCCTCAACAAATTCATTGATTCTCTCAAAGCCCCTGCCATTTCTCAGGCTAGAGCCCCCATTGCGGTTTGATGTGCTTGTTTCGGAATCCCCACTTGCCCCATTTGCTCAGCCACATTAGCTCGACCGCATTAGCTTCGCCGAACCCTTCCTCTTGCACCGGAACCTCATGGACCGGTACCTCATGTACACCTCGGCGAGGCCTACCATGCCTCCCATGTAATAACCCGACCCTCTTATATGCCTTACATCCCTAGTTCTATGAGAAATTACATGTCTAATGTGAAAATTTCATGCAAAGTTATGCTTACATGTGTGAATTGTTTAATCATGTTTTCTATCTGTTGATTATTGGAACACATCTGTTAAAATTAAAATGTTAACTTGAAAGTTAAAAGCCGTAGAGGCACGATAAACTGAAATTGAGCATGTGCATATGCTAATGGGAATTTTTAAAGATACTTGGAAGGTTTAATTGAAAATTTATTTTGTCTAATTCGCTAAGGCTTGTTTGGAAAGTCTAGAAATTAAAGACTTACTTATGTGTTATATAAACCCCGCTTTGAACTCATCACTTTATATATATATATATATGTTAAGTGGAAAATCTTGAGAACCTTGAAGAAAAGAGAAAGGAAAAAGGGAGAATAGAAGAGTCAATAAGATTTGGAGGTTAAAGAACTTGCTAGGAACAATTGAAGAATCCAACTTAAGGTGAGTATAGATCATTAGTAAACTCTCAATTTCTCTTCAATTGGTTGGAATTCAGTTTTGACTTGAAGTATTCTTCCTCCATAAAGCTAGGGCTATGATTGGGAATAATTGAATCTCATAAATGACCATGTATCTCTTGAATATGTATGATGGGAAACTTAGTCACTTGATTTCTCTATGTTTTGCCTACTCTCACACTTTTGTATGTTTGAATTCACATAAATGGAAAGCTAGACATTGTACATGTATATTTACAAAGTGTGAGTGAGGGAATCGTGGAACTTTTGAGGTGTAAAGTCCAAAGGGCTAGAATTTCATGTTTATATGTTTATATGCTATGATTTTAGTGTAAATCTATCTTGCTTTTGGCTATGAGACTACCCCTTGTGAACTTGGAATTGTTGAAGTTTCGGACAGAAAAACAGGGCAAACGACCGCACGTGCGGGGCCCATGGCCACACGTGCGGGGATCATAGCCGCACGTGCGGAAAACAGGGGAGAAAGGTCAAACTACACTACTAAAAAGACATGTGCGGCCCGCACATGCGGCACACCTGTCCGCACGTGCGGCGCGGACTTCCGCACGTGTGGCCCAAGTTTGAAATTCTGTAATTCTCTTTCGCTCTTCTCGACTCTCTGAACATGTTATTATGTTCGTTTGATGCTCCTATAATGCCTTTAATTATGAAACATAGCGAATCGAATAATGAGAAATAAAAGGCAATTATGAAAAGGTAATGTACTTATGATTTATGTGCTATGTGTAGGGCATCCGCAAGAGGGAACCAGTGTTCACCCACGTCACAGTGAGTGGTAGTAGCGTACTACGATGCTCTATTCACGTTTTTTGCATATATATGTTATCCGAAATATTATTCACTTTTGTGAGTACTTTATGTTATATACGATATGTCTGATATATGCTTGAACCTTGACATGTGAAATATGGACCCGAGGTCGTACGTTCTGTATTATGATGGGCCTAAGGCCGTTCTATCTTATGTGGGCCCGAGGCCGTTTAGGAAAGGAAAGAAACGAGAGAGATTATGATTTGTGAATATGCACTATTAACCATGTTCGTACTTTTGATTTATTTGTACTATTATCATTCACTGAGCTTTGCTCACTCTGAATGTTTTGTAGGTAACCAGCTTACGGGTCAACCTTAGGTCAGCCCAGAAGCCTGTAGCTGAAACCGTTTTGATGAGTCACCCGAAGTGACTCTTTTGTTATAATTTTGAAAATCCCTATGATGGCATGTTTTATTATAATGTTGGGACCAATGGATATGTATATAGATATTGTTAACACTTAACTTCTGAGTTGATCCCTTTTGTGTTCAATAATATAAATGGTACATGGAATGTTATGTATGTAGAGTAATACAACGTGATCCTGGCATTTAGACACAGCTCAATGAATGGTATTCTTCTATTATTTTGCTTCCATTCAGGCCCTGAGATTAAGTAACATTTAACGAACGAAGTTTAGGCATTGATGGTCATGTCCAAACTTTTAGGGGCAGGTTTGGGTCGTGACATCCCACCTCTACCACCATGGGCTTGACCCCTTCCTGACATCCTAATTAAGGAACAAGATAAACAATTTAGCACATTATCTCAAATATGCTCGCAACTTGCCTCACACGTTTGACCACAACAATCATATATATCTCTCTATCATATAAACAAGTTAGTTTCACTCCACATAAGCACTTAATCACGTAAACACATACGGATTATTCCTTTACGATGAAATTTGTCCCATGAAATACCAAGAATTACAAGTAAAATGAGTATTGATCAGGTACCCTTCTAATAAGGCCTCAAGGAATTTAATAGGCGCGAACCACATCCCAAAAGTCCAACCCCATATCCATCTAGTCATATAAACATGTTATCACATAGTCACAAAATACACAACATCTCCTAATCATGAGAAATGAACCCACTGTGGTAAAATAACCACTTCCCACGAGCCCCAAGTATTCAAACCCAGTAGCTTTGATACCAAGTTATAACACCCCAAGAAAAATACACAATTAAAGTACATCAACCATCGCTTTTTATGATAACAGAAGTAATTCTCCAATATTTGAATACATGATCGTAAGGTGTTTACAAAATAGTTCCACATGCGGATATATATTTAATGACTTCAGTACATGAATCTATAGCATGTAAAACATCTAGTCAAAATAAATAAATGCCATTAAGGGGCTACAAAGTCCAAAACTTAAGCCCAGTTACACAGAATGGTTGCTCGAACCCATACAAGTATAGCCCTTGGCTTACAAAAATTACAATCACAACAAAACAAGAGCCTTATGCTCTCAACACATGTATCCACGCACTTAGTTTAGCGGAATCACCACATCTTTTCCTGCACTAAAATCCCATAGGGTGAGCATAAAGCCTAGTAGGAAATTCTTAACAAAATATATACATTTTGTACAAGTCTCATGAAATGAAATGCACATGCCATGCTATGCTTTTAAGAGAAAGTCGCATCTTTATTTTCTTTGAAATCTTCATGCACAATGAGATATTGAAATTTCAACAATTCAATAATTTCACGTCAAGTTCACGGGGCGGTAAATACGACTCAGGTAATCCCTAGGTTGGTGTCTGCAAATCGGCAAAACTAGCACTACCCAAACCCCACTTTACCGGTAGCTAACCGGAAGGCACGTGGTACCTCCTTCACACATGTTTTCGGTCTTTCACCCTGGACACTTAGGCCAACTTAATCAATTTCATCTACACCCCCTATCCGGACTAACCTACGTGTTTACCCCAAGAAATTCAATGAAATCTTATTTCACAAACCTTCTTTTCTCAATGCGAAAGTTTCCAAATCTCAATTCAAAATTTGTAACAACCAAATGAATGGATATGCCCATGCAACAATTATCAATGCCATGTAACGGTCTTCCGTTTTTAATTCTTCCACACAATATTTCCATTGTGATCACAATTCCCATTTCTCTTTCCAATGCAATTTCACAACATAAACAAACTTTAATTTATATTTAACCAAGAGTAGCGACACTCCCACATTTCCATGCATTCTCAACAAGTTAGTCATTTCATGACTCTATTCCCATTTTGAACAACAACTTCAAAACCAACATTTCCTCATATTCCATGAAATTCTTTTCATTCAACGTTGTCCTAATATTTGTCAAAAGGCAATTTCATAACATCATCATATTTTCTTGAAAACATTTCCAAATTTCTAGGGTTTTCATATTCTAGGTCTTCTCTTCATTTGAAAGAAATAGTTTCAATGTAGTACTCCTCTACAACAAAATAAACCAAAATCTCAAGGCTTTTTAGAAAAACATTATGGAAACCCTTTTTCTTTTCTTTTTTTGGATTATTCACAACATATAGTCAAACCCAAATTTAATCATCCCATGAAAAGGTCCCAATAACAACATACATTGTAAAAATGAATATATAACTCAAAGAAAGTCCCTACCTCAAGTTTTTGAAGGAAAAAGAGACAAAAGCCCTAAATCCAACGGTGTTGAAACCCGATCTCCACCGCACACAACGAAGCCCTCGCTTAGCTCTCCAAAATTAGTGAAGGATGTTGGTTCAAAACTCCAATGAATTGGAAGAAATCAAGAGTTCATGTTTGGTGGAGGTTTTTAGAGAGAAGGGGGAACAAAAGATGATTTTAGAGTGAGAGAGAGAGATGTATAGAAGTGATATACACTCAACCCAAGAAGAAAGAAAAAGCAGATTTTTGGACTTGGCTTTATCTCGCACGTGCGGCACCCATTCTTGCACGTACGGCAACCCACTCTGTACGTGTGGCTCTCACCCCCGCACGAGGGCACTCTCCCCGCACCTTCTTCCACACTTCCTTCAGCACCTACATATAATGCAGTAACCAACCCAGAACTTCCCTACCTCGCTATACGTGTGGCCTTTCCTCCCACACATGCAACCCAAGCCCCCCGCATGTGGTGCCCTACTCCCAGCCAGAAAAATTCACCCACTTAACCCGTAACACCCCGGATCCAACCTTGCACCTCCCGATCCAAGTGAACTCAACATCGAAATAAATAAGAACGAGAATTTTGAGAAAAGTTTTTAAAAACAACGAGCCCAAATAGTTGACGCGACTTCATATTTAAAACCCGACACTCTAACAAGAGTAAACCCAGCATAACTCAAAACAACGAGATGATTTACGTACTCGGTCATCACACACCCCTTCCCTAGATACCACATGGCTTAAGAACTTAACTTCTCTTAGCCAGAATTCACATTTTCCAAACTTAACATACAGCTTGTGGGCTCTAAGTAACTCAAGCACTACCCGCTAGTGTTCCTTGTGTTCCTCCTCAAAGGGTGAGTAGATTAGGATGTCGTCCACAAAGACGACTACAAAACAGTCTAGGAACTTACGAAAAATCCAATTCATCAAATCCATAAACACGGCCGCGTGCGGAATGCCGTCTTCGGGATGTCCTCCCCCCTCACTCTCAACTGGTGATAACCCGATCTCAAGTCTATCTTAGAGAAGCAACAAGACCCCTTCAATTGATCAAACAAATCATCTATACGGGCCATTGGGTACTTGTTCTTGACAGTTACTCGGTTCAACTTTCGGTAATCTATACAAAGCCGCAACGCACTATCTTTCTTTTTGGCAAACAAGGCCGGTGCTCCCCAAGGCGAAGTACTAAGGTGGATGAAACCCTTATCTAACAATTCCTGGAGTTGAATCTTCAACTCACTCAATTCGACAGGAGCAAATCTATACATTGCCATAAAAATTGGCGTCGTACCAGGCACTAAGTCAATAGAGAACTCAATCTCTCAGTGAGGTGGTAAATTAGTAAGATCCTTAGGAAAGACATCGGGGTATTCACAAACCACCCTTGGCAACTCAACTCAGACCTCATCACACTCACTATTCAAGAAACTAGCAAGAAGGCAACTAAGTTTGCTCTGCCCATGCGGATCATATACTGGTGATAAGATTCTATCCACCCAGTCCCCCAAGAAGTAAAAACAAGCACCGCTCAAGGTATATACAGTAACCCTCTGACGACAGCAGTCTATAACAGCCCGATACGGAGACAACCAGTCTATACCCAATATCACGTCAAAACTAGACATATCAATCAATACAAATGCAAATGGGAGTTCCCCCTGTGTTTGTGCCAAGGGCCTATAAGCTGGAGCCTGTGGAAACACCTCTTAGGGATCTGGGATCTAGGGATTTTCCACTGGTGGAGGAAGATCAGGATTTGGCTGAGTAGTAGGAGTTGGATGTACTGTAGATGCAGATGCCCCAGATGGGCGTCACAAATCAGTGATGACCTCATCATGTGCGGCCATCCGTTCATTTACGGTACCCATGGTTCTCTGAACAGCTGTCATCATGGCAGCAAGTTCTTCTTCATTTTGTGCCATTCTTGTTCTAGGTTGGTGAGATGGTGGTGAATTATGTGCACGAACAGGTGTCGGCGAAGCGCTCTGTATCGATGCTGATGCTTGTTTGTTCCTTCTTCGTCGAGTAATTGGCGGGAGAGAAACTAACACTGGTTGGCCGTTAACAAGATCTTGAGTTTTACACAGTCTGCGGGAACAAGTCCATACAACTTGAGGAATATCAGGTCTTTTCTAAAGCTATGATGAAAAAACTACGTAGCAAAAGCAAGAAAAAAAAAACAAATCAAAAATCGGATAGCACTTCAGCCTTAAATTTCAACACAACACGCTGCTGAACTGTGAGCCCTACTAAACTTTTGTTGACTGCTCATTTGTAACACTGATATGAACCACCCTATAAAGTTTCACTGTAAAAGCACATACCACGTAAAAGAACCAAAACACCCCTATAGGGTTACCATGTCCTAGATTTTGACATGGTCTAGGTTGTACTATTTCAAGCAAATGGTTTCATAACATCTTGTCCTAATTTGGAATAGTCACTAGAGCGTACTATATGGATTAGGTCAAATAGTCACAGAGGGTACCTCAGCAAGACTACCTAATATACCTCTCACACCTAACACCGAGAAGTGAAAGGAGGATCAAACGGTACGGCGGTAATCTAGATCCAAGGGTTGTGTTCCTAACATGGCAAAGCCCATGACCGGTCAGCCTTTTGGCAAGCTTTGTAGGCAAGCCTCCAACAAATCGTCTAGGAATAATAGATGGCAAACTGGAGACTTATGGCCCAGCTGACCACACTTAAAACAAGTGAAATCCCCCTGACCACCTCTCCCAAAACCCAAACTCGACACTAGAAAGGTAGACCTTGACTATGCTCCATGGGACTACTGGGGGTTAGGATCTCTCTGCCTCTTATTGTCCCCCTGGGCATCCTGACTCCTCTTGAAGCCCCTCATCCTCTCCTCCTCCAACTGCATTACAGTCTCCAAATGAGCTGTAGCCTCCACAAGGCGTCCATAATCCCTAATCATCGAACCGGCCACTTTAAACATTAGTCCGATCCTCAACCGCTTCTCAAACTCCAAGCAACAGTGTTTCTCAGTCGCCACAAGCTCGAGTGCAAACCTTGACAAACTAGTGAATGTGGCCTCAAACTCGGCCACCGGTGTGTTCAACTGCACCAACTTAGTGAATTGGTCTCTCAACTTCTCCCTAACCGTAGGAGGCAAGAACTTGTCCTGGAAGGCATCAACAAAAGCCTTCCAAGTCCCTCCAATGCGCCATCATGCATACTTCTACCATTGACCCGTGTCTCCCTTCAGCTGGAAGGATGCTAGGGTCACTCTCAAACCTCCGTCTTCAATGCCGAGCATCTCAAACGTCTTTACCATCTGCTCTAGCCACTCATGCGCCTTCAGTGGCTCTTTGGGATCACCCAAAAACTCATCCGGGTTCGATTGGAACTCCCGCTTTAGAAATGATGGCCCTATGTAACTCGGCTTTTCGCACCCCCTTTCAGAAGGATGAATAGCCCTTACAATTCGGACTCCACTTGTGTTGGTTCTGAATCTGATTTCACAAGTGCAATGTGAAACAGTGGAAACACAAAAAGAGTCCAAATCCGGCAATTGTTTTTTCAAAATCAATGTTTTGAATCAAATGCCAAAAATGGACTGCTTTGCCAGATATCAGAGCCGCCACATAAATATTTATTTTAGGAAATATAGAAAACCCGTGACTCGTGCCAAAGGCCATTAGTCCATCGTTACCAAAGTGTCTTGGTTCGGGAACTTAGGTATGAGAGGGGAAGTTCAATAATGAGCACCCCACTCACCCGATCAAAGATCAACCTCTACTAATTATGATGTGATTCTTATGTACAGTATATGTTCTTATTTTATCCTTAACATACAAGTATAGACTAATTTCATGAACAGTTGGAACGTTTGATTTCGTGTTTGTTTTGAAAAAGTGTTTTGAATATGTACCACTTGAAAAAGTAATCTCATTAATCAAAGTATCCCAATGTCAATGAATAGCCTTCATCCACAAGCATTCAAACAGTTTATCATTTAAGCAATTAGCCTCATGGTAGTATGTTTGATGCGACAACAATCACACTTATACAATATGCTAAAGCATAAAAACTTACCTTGTACTCCGAGCCAAAAAAAAAGAACTAGTTAGAAAAAAAAATGCATGATCCTAACTATGTATTATGACTAATGCAACACATACAATATGCAATTAATAAGCTCGGCTACTAGCATGGCATGCGAGTCAATTCAAGGCATGTGATAGCGCATGTATTCAAATAAAGAGTTTGAATTTGACATTTGAATAATATGATGAGCCGAACTTTTATGCATGTAATACAAGTGGATGCAAACTTGAGTATGCTAATTTAAACATGATGTCCTTAAACTAACTATCATAAGCTGGTAAATAAAAGGGAGAAAGACGTGGGGTTGGAAGACATACAACTTATTACATATTTGTTCTCGCGAAGAAGGGTCCGAATGTCCAAGTGTCCGAATAAATAAATATTACAAATCCGAATGAATAATTAATGAAAAGGGGTTGTCTAATATTTTACAACAAATAATATGTAATGATCGCGCGATGCTCCTCAGGAATTACTCTGCCTGCCTTGTTGAGATTTGTTCTGTTTCACCTTATCATTGCTTTCGACAAAAAGTGCATTGTTCACAATTTATTGGAGCCTTGCTGACCCAAAACAAGACTTAATCGAGCCCCAAATAAATCCAAGCATATCTTGTTTTCTTTGCGGAAATCTATTTTTTGTGCTTGAGGTGAAACAGTGCAAACATGCAGACAAGGTATTCCTAGCCATGTTTGTCTTTTCTACTCTTTTCTATCATGGAAAATACTCAGGAGAGGAGCGAACTCGGTTCCCAAACCATCTATGGTTGCAAGTTGATTTGCAAGATGATTTTGTACACGATAGGACAAAGATCAATAAATGCAATGCATAACAACCACCCCTCCCTTCTATCATGAAGCAATTTCAAGAAGGGAAGTAGAGACGCTTCAAGGTTCATCGAATTATCATGAATTGATGTAAAATACACCTTGACACAATAATAGACTCCGGCATAACGTTTGGCCGTAAAGACGCTTCAAGATTCATCAAAACATTATGGACTAATGTAAGACAAGCCTTGACACATTAAACTCAGTATAACGTCTGACCGAATTCAATCAATCATATTGGTTCTTGTCACGCCCCAAACCCGCCCCTAGAAGTTTGGTGACGAGACCGGCCAGTAATCCTAGATTACCACAGGCCTTACTGTACATAACATAATTAATAGGGGCTCGCGGAAGCGACAACATACAACAAATAGTCCAAAGAGCTGTGCATAAATATGAACAAGTATATACATGCCAAAATGATGTTAATTACCCACTACTGTACATAACATGATCATCCACCATATATACAGCTCAGTTGCAATGTTCACAAAGTACAACAAAAACAAGACAAAAGCTCACAAAACGGCCTTCCAGGCCTAGCCCCAGCTCTGAGGCATCAAAACTCAGGTAGGCTTTCAAAATGGCGGCTCGACTCGGACTCTGCCTAGGCTTGACTTCCCGGCTGCTCACCTATAAATACATATATACGGGGGTGAGCTAAAGCCCAGCAAGTAACAGTAACGTAAAGGGGTTAGTGAATGAAGTCAAACATTTATATAAAACCGTAATAAAACATTTCATAATCATAATCAGTCCTCATATAGAACATACGTAATGGCATACTCCATAGAACATAACATAACATAACATATCATGTGTCGACGAACGACTAGAGTAACCGGTCCCGGACACCGATTAAACACATACCGAGATCTCGTAAACTGGTCGTGGGCTTGTCCCTCCATGCCGTCCCCCATGACTAAAGCGCATGGGCCTGCATGTTCTCGCCCCCACGACTTCAACTAACTATGGATGCCATACTAGATTCGCAATCAAGACATTCATTCACGTAAAACATCATCATTGAAACATATCATAACATTTATCTTTGAACATAATTCATAATAACATATCTTTACGAAAATGTTACTTACAGTGATTCTTGATACCGAGTGCACGGTCTTCACGTTGTCCTGTAACATCAACAATATAACATATTTCTTAACTTTCATCATCATTATACATTAAATCATACATGCCTTAACATTCTTTCACATTCATTCTCATGCTCAATCTAATCTTCCTTTACTTCAATTCATGCTCATAAGATGTTAAATAAGGCCATTAATACGTTAAAAATCATGTGGAGCAACTTGCCAAACTTTCCTGAAAATAAGCCTTCCCGCTCGAGCGCCCACATGTCCGCTCGAGCGGACAGTACATTTTCCCCAAAACTGCTGAGAGATGGATTTCTCCGCTCGAGCGGTCTCCCCTCCGCTCGAGCGCACCCTGCGAAATTCTGAAACTCTGGTTCTTCTTCTTCATCTCATCCTTTTCTTCCCTTTTGCAAAACCACTCCCAATTTCATCTCAAGATACTTGATAAACATCATAATTTAACTATTAAGTCTTCAATTCACATCCCACATAGCTCATAACAAGATCACTCATAAATTAAGATGAAAATCCATGAACATATACATACAAACTTGCTATCTCTATAGCCATGGAGGTTTTACCTCAAAACATGCCAAATAAACTTGATTCATAACATATAGGCTCAAATTCAACATAACTTCTCTTTCAAAACCATGATCTTGAGTACATCATGCAAGAATTAACAATCTATGTCAAGAATTTCTTACCTTGATTGCTAAATTAGAGAGACTAAGTTTGAGTTCCTCTCCCTTTCCTCTTCTTTCCTCTTCCCCGAATTCTCTCCTCCTCTCTCTCTCTCTTTCTCTAGATTTTTCTCTTGTAGGTCTTGAGTCAAATGGTCAAACATCCTTATCTATATAACATAACCCATTTATGCCAAAATCTTTAGCCAAACAAGGCCCTTATTCTAATCTATACACAATTATGTCATAACTCAAGCCAAACGGGACTTAGCGATTCAGACGAAATTCGGTCTTCAATTTATCGTTTCAGATAGTTCTAAAAATTCCCGATAGCACATAGACATGTTCAATTTCATTTTCTGAATTCATTACGGTCATCGATTTCAGTCCCGAAGTTGTCATTTCAACAGATGTTTCCCAATTCCAACAGATATTCTTCAATTAAATCATATAAACACATAATTAGGTACTGGTAATTACGTCATACAGGTCCGGGTCATTACAGTTCTTTATGTTGGTTGATTCATTTTAAGCTCAATTTTATTAGCCTCTTTTACATTACCTTCCCTTTTCTTTAACCCATGAAGTCCACGGTGATATTTACATCCACTAAGTCCGAAATGCAATAAAGGAAAATAAGTGTCGACTTAACCCAAATAAATAAACCTTACTTTCTTCAGAGGAAATTACAAAAGAAGAGTCAAACTTATTCACAAGTTAGGGATTTCAAGTCAAACTCAGAAGAGTGATAATGACTTAGAAAAACCCATAGCGAGTGATAATAACTTGAAATCCAAACTTGATAATGAGTGATAATGACACTTTCCTTGGCGATTTCCAAGGGTCAATTAATTCTTCGGGGGAAATTACAAAGGAAGAGTCAAACTTATTTACAAGCGATAAGGGATTTCAAGTCAAACTCAAGATGTGCAACAAGGACTAGTCAAACTCCAAAGAGTGATAATGACTTAGATAAACCCATAATGAGCGATAATGACTTGAAATCCAAACTTGATAATAAGTAATAATGACACTTTCCTTGGCAATTTCCAATGGTCAATTAATCCCTTAAAAGTAGACACACTGGTGATAAAAAGAACTGAAAAATACATGATTGTACTTTAGTATAAGAAAGTTTTTATACCGTTGGTAATGAACCTCCAGAGAGATTAAACCATTAAGCATGAGAAAGTTTTATGCCTTTGGTAGTGAACCTCCTAAGCGATTAAACCACTAAGCATGAGAAAAGCTTCTTTCTTATACTTGAACCACAATCTTAATTTTTCACAACTTTTTAATCAAAAACATCAAAGAATGGAAGGAGGTTGCAGAGGTGGTTATGCAAGGTTGATTAATTGGTTAATATAACACAAAAAAAATATGTAAAACAAACTTATTGAAGTAATTAAATAGCCCCCAAATAACATACAATAGTGCTGAAATTAAACTATAGAAGGTGCACAATCATAGAGACATTAAAGCTAATATAATTATGAGGAAGGGTGGCTAACCCCTCCCCACTTTTACAACTTCAAATCACATAGTTTAGATGTTGAAAAACAGCCCCAAAACAGTGGCAAAAATGGATGAAAACAAATGGGAAACACAAGGATTTAAGCTAGGAGTAAGGTTCAAGCAAGGGAGATTAACCCTTCCACCTTTGGGTAGCTTTGAATCACAAGTTTCAGCCCTCAAAACAGTCCAAAAATAATATGAAAACACAAGAAAAAGATGAACAAAGATTGAAATAAAAGCAAGAAAGCTTTACCTCTTGTAGAGAAAGGTGTTTTTGTTGTAAATCAAACTTGATTCCAAAGCACCCTCAAGTTTGAGTATTATGTTTAATTCTCAAACCAAGTTCAAGTTCAAGTTCAAGCTCTTGTATGGTATGTATGGATGATATGAGAGTTTCAACGCTTGTGGAAGAACAAGAAGGGTGATAGTTTTGATCTTTTCTACCTCTTGAAATTTCTAACTCACTCTTGATATTTCTAACTCACTCGTATTGATTTGATCTCTCTAACCAAATTGTATATGTGTTTTTCAATTCTATATGTGTTTTTCAACCTCCTTACAGTAGTCTGAACCCTGCTATATATAGGTCCTGAGTAGGTTTGATCAAAATATCTGCAGAATTGGGCAGCTGGCATAACACTATTGTATCTGTGTGAAAGGTCAAGATGTCCAGCCGGATTTTGGTATCTCCGGCCAGATATCACTTAGGTCCGGCCAGACTTCAATATATTTCCACTATCTCTTACTTTCAGGTTCAATACAAGTTGATACAAGGCGCAATACTGAAGTTCCGGGGTAGAAATATAGTGGGTATGGCAGGTAGGAATTGTTTACAGCTTGAACTCAGATTCTTTTATTAAGAATTTAAACCACTGACTCAATGTAATCGTCATCATCGAGTGCTCCGAATCAAGCGCCTAAGTCTTACGAGCAATCAAAATTGGGGTGTTTATATCCTACCTCAGCTACTTGGGCCTGGACTTGATTCTCAACCCTGAGAATGTCCATAAATTCTCTCAATGCTCCAGCCATTTCGTGAGCTAAGGCGCCCATGGCCTGCTGACCAACTGGTTCGGCCACATTGGCCTGACCAACACCCTCCTCCTGTGCCGGAATATCATCCAGTATCCGCATCTCCTACCGTCTAGGCCTACCACACCTACCACCATGTCCACGTCCTGACATCCTAATAAAGGTAACAAAAGAAATTAGCACATTTACACATGTGCCGAAGCTAACTCACTCACGTCCTAATACAATGGACAACAGTAATTCACTCCACGTAAGCACGTATTCACATAAACGCATACGAATTTCATTTCCGGATAATGACCGTCCCGCAACGTTGCCAGAGTTTCGATTAGAAACAGCAGTGATCAAGTGCTCTTCTAACAAGACTTCTAGAAACCTGTGGACTCAATCAACATCCTAAAAATTTAATCCCATACTCATATAATCACACAAGCATGTCATCATATAAGCACATATCGTTCACACTTAAGTCTCTTAGCAAGCGAGACAAACACATTGTGGTACTAACCACTTCCCACGTACCCAAAGTATTCAAACCCCATACACTCTGATACCAAGTTGTAACTCTCCCAAAAATACAACTAATCCAACTCTTAAGAGAAGTAAGTATAATAGAATTAGTATACTTTCATTCATCAGAGTTCGTATTACAAAAGATAATACATGCAATATACATTCATAAATGTTCATCCTAAATTTATAGCATATAATACCTGTTAGTAATCAACAAAGTAAATGCCCTATGGCTTACATCTTTCTAAGACATTGCTTGGTTACAATAAAAGGAAGAGTCTAACTCAATACACCTTAGCCCTTGGCTATACGAAATAAATAAAATAAAGGAAGCTCTTGCTCCAAGTCTCCCCAAACTACTGTCTCGGCAAAGGCATGTCTCCAACACCTGAAAATGGTTCCCAAATAGGGTGAGCCAAAGCCTAGTAGAAACATACTAACACAATATATGAGAACCAACAATATATGAGTATGATGCACATGTTCATTGTCCTATGACAAAATCTTTATAACTCCTTCAAAAACCATGATTGTGCCAAACTCGCATATCAATTCATTCATTTTAGTTCAATAGGAACATCCACTGCATTCAACCCACCAACAGAGGTTACACCTCACAAGTTTCCAACAGATGAAATCATCATACAAATACATTCACTTCCATTTGTCATTTCATGAAAATTTCATCCGTGGGAATCGTCACCCATGTATACAAATGGTTTTCAGGACTTTCACCCTAGACACACAGGCTAACTTAGTTTAATGGAGTCCATCTCCTTTCTTCTCCTCAAAAAATGGAGTACATCTCTTTTCTCCTCCCAAATATCATACAGATACAATATATATCATTCATAATCATATTCAATGATAATGGTTAAGGGATTAGTTTCAATTCGCCTAATCCACATGCAATGTTTACAATAATCATGACTATCCTCTAACAATAGCCCAAAGCAGATATTTCTAAATAGATATACAATCTTTATAATAGATAAATCATAATATTTCCATAGGTGAGTGATTAAACAAATCCAACAACACCATTCATATATACATCCTCTCAATTTCATATTTTCCATACCAATCTCATTATTTATACAAATAATTATTCGAGACATTTTAGGGCAAAGCTCTCCATTTTTCCAAATATTAACCCAAAGGCCAAAATCAACTATTTTGACACAAAATGACCTCATATCCAAATCCCATAATCATTTATATAACACCCACATAGAAACCCCTCTTTTCAAACTTGAACCAAAACCCTAGGTTTGCTCAAAACACCCCCAAATCTTACCATTTTCAAACAACAACCTATAACCAAGTTAAAACCCATATTAAAGTGTAGAGAGTCCCTACCTCAAGTTTAGAAGACCAATGAAAGAAGGATGAAACTTCAACGACGCCGAAACCAAACTCCAATCGGATCAAAACGGAGCTCTCAAGATGCTTTACCCTTTTTCCAAAGACACTAGGGCGGAGAGATCAACAGATCTAGGAGAAAAGTAGAGAGAGAGTATTTTAGAGAGAGAGTGTGTCAATTTAGGGTTTTTGGAAAAAAAATCTAAAAAATTGATGTAAAAAGGAATTTCCGCGATCTAATATATGCACAGTCCGCTCGAGCGCAAGAGTTGACGCTGGAGCGTCAGACACAATAAGTTGTTCCGCTCGAGCACAAAAGTGACCCATTCAACCGCAGAATACACACATCCAGTACTTTTGCAGACAACAGACAAGCCGCTCGAGCGCAAGAAAGGCCGCTCGAGTGTAGAAAACACTCTTCCAGTACTTTTGCAGACATGCAAAGTACTAAGAGTTCACAAATCCCGCTCAAGCGCAAGAAGAGCCGCTCGAGCGGAGGACCAAAAATCTAGGAAACCTAAGGTTTGAGAACCAAGCAACCAACCTTTCCGAACACACTCAACACGTCTGAATAACCAAATTTAAGGAGGAATAAAGGGAAACTACAATAAACAACATTCAGAAACCATAAACCCAAGTCCGGACTACCACAAGTGTCGAGTCAAAATTGGGATCGCTATACTCGTTGCTTGATGTAAAAAAAAAAGGACATCTTTCTCGCAATCTCCATTGGGATAAAGTTCTTTCTCAGATTTCTTGGCAATCAAATTTATAATCTTAACCCTCAATTTCACGGTTTTCTCAATTTTTGTTTGATAAGAAATCTTGGGGATAAATTACATTGCTTTTGGGTATCAATGCTTGAAGTTAAAATAACGGACTTCTTTCTCGCAATCTTTATTGTGACTAAGTTCCTTCTCAAATTTCCTAACTTTCAATTTTCTAGTTTCCTTAATTATGGCATTTTTATGAGATAGGTTTTTTTATTTTGGATACAGGGTAATTATTTGTACAATGTTTTGTTTTCATCATTTTTATTCTTGTCTTATAATTCGTCGTTTAATATATATATATATTTAATCTTTCTCTAATTATTTGGTTTTCTTCTTGATAGTTCTATGTTATTTATTGGTTGATTTTACTTAATGTATTAGTTTGTTTGTCAAGAAGTTGTTCGAACAAAATACATTGTTTTTGGGTCTCGATGCTTGATGTCCAAAAAAAAAGAGAGAACATCTTTCTCACAATCTCCATTGAGTTCTCTTGGCAATCAAATTTATAACCTTAACTCTCAATTTCCCAGTTTCACTAATTATGACAATTTTATGAGTTATTGTTTTTTAGTTTGGTTACTTGGTAATTATTTTTATAATGTTTTGGTTTCATAGTTCGTATTCTTGTCTTATAATTTTTTGTTTAATATTTTCCTAATTATTTGGTTTTCTTCTTGCTAAATATATATTATTTATTTTGCTTGATTTTACTTTATCTATTATTTTTTGACAAGAAATCATGGGAACAAATTACATTGCTTTTGGGTCTCAATGCTTGATGTTAGAAAAATGAACTTTTTTCTTGCATTCTCCATTGTGACTAAGTTCCTTCTCAGATTTTTTGGCAATCAAATTTATAATCTTAGCACCCAATTTCTTGATTTGTCTAATTATGACATTTGTATGAATTATGGTTTTTTAATTTGGTTATATGGTAATTATTTTTATAATGCTTTGTTTTCATAGTTCTTTTTCTTGTCTTATGATAGTTCTTTGTTTAATATTTTCTTTATTATTGATAGTTTTTCTTTAATTATTTCATTTTGTTCTTGATAAATATATATTGTTTACTTTATCTATTAGTTTTTTTGCCAAGAAATCCTTCGAACAATATTCATTGCTTTTGGGTCTCAATACTTGATGTTAAAAAAACGGTCATCTTTCTCACAATCTCTGTTGACACCAAGTTCCTTCTCAGATTTCTTAACAATCGAATTTATAATCTTAACTCCCTGTTTTTTGGTTTCCTTAATTTTGACATTTTTTTGAGTTATGATTTTTTAATTTGGTTGCTTGTTAATAGTTGTTATGATGTTTTGTTTTGATAGTAATTATTCTTGTCTTATAATTCGTTGTTTAATATTTTCTTTATTTTTTTATAATTTTTCTTTAATTATTTGGTTTTCTTCTTGATAAATATTATATTATTTATTACTTGATTTTACTTTATTTATTAGTTTGTGTGCCAGGAAATCCTTGGAACAATGCATTGCTTTTGGGGTCTCAATGTGTGATGTTAAAAAAACAGACTTCTTTCTCGCTTTCTCCGTTGAGACTAAGTTCCTTCTCAGATTTTTTGTTAATCAAATTTATAATCTTAACTCTCAATTTCTCGGTTTCCTTTATTTTGAGATTTTTATGAGTTATGGTTTTTTAATTTGCTTGCTTGGGAATTATTTTGATAATGTTTTGTTTTCATAGTTTTGATTCTTGTCTTGCAATTCTTTGGTTCATGTTTTCTTTATTTTTGATAATTTTTCTCTAATTATTATTTGATTTTTTGTTTTTTGTTTTATAAATATATATTATTTTTTGCTTGATTTTACTTTATGTGTTAGTTTGTTTGCTAAGAAATCGTGGGAAGAAAATATGTTGTTTTTGGGTCTGAATGGTTGATGTTAAAAAAACAGTCATCTTGCTTGCAATCTCCATTGAGAACAAAGTTGCTTTTCTGATTTCTTGGCCATCGAATTTATAATCTTAACTCTCAATTTCTTGGTTTCCTTAATTTTGACATTTTTATGAGTTATTGGTTTTTTAATTTGGTTGCTTGGTAATTATTGTTATAATGTTTTGTTTTCGTAGTAATTATTCTTGTCTTATAATTCTTCGTTTAATATTTTCTTTATTTTTGATAAATTTTCTCTAATTTATTTGGTTCACTTCTTGATAAATAAATAGTATTTATTGTTTGATTTTACTTTATTTATTAGTTTGTTTTGCATGAAACCCTTGGAACAAAATACATTGCTTTTGGGTCGTAGTGCTTGATGTTAATAAAATGGACTTCTTTCTCGCAATCTCCATTTGGACAAAAGTTCCTTTTCAGAGTTTTCGTCAATCGAATTTATAATCTTAACTATCAATTTCTCTGTTTCCTTAATTTTGAAATTTTTATGAGTTATGATTTTTTAACTTGGTTGCTTGCTAATTGTTTTTGTAATGTTTTGTTTTCATACAATTCTTTGGTTCATTTTTTCTTTATTTTTTTTATCATTTTTCTCTAATTATAACTACTCTCCTGTATAATGATAAAATTACTTGAACTGTTAATTGAAATAAATTTTTGACAATCATTAAAAACTATTAATTGACTTGAAGATTTATTAGTAAAAGGGGTCATTTGTTATGAAATTAGAAAATTACCTGAATTATTAATTGAAATAAAATTTTGACATCATTAAGAACTGTTAACTGACTCGATGATTTATTGGTAAAAGGGGTCATTTGTTATGAAACTAGAATTTTCAAGGGCATGATGTAATTTTAAAAACTGTTAATTAACTTGATGATTTATTAAGAGTGTTGCTATTAGCACCCCATGAATTATTTTGGACCCCTCTAATTTTTAGTTTTTTTTTATTACAATAATAACCTCAAATAAAATTACTACAAAGGACATTATTAATTTTGAGACACCCCACTCACAATTAAACCTACACATCCATTACATGATGAATTAGGATTTATGAGAGCACACACCTTCATCACCACCCATTCATTTTCCCTAAATCCCACATTCAAAACCTACCCACCCTCGTAACCTTGAAAACCTTTTGGCAACAATATTCCGGCGGTAACGGTGCAACCATTTGATTACCTAAACTTCTTCGGCAATGACAATGAGTGGAAGTTTTTCTAGCAACGACAACTCCATAAAATGAGAGGAGTACAACAATACAAGCTTAGAGGAGGTTCATAACTTTTATGTTGTTATTAGTTCAGAAGAGATTGACCTTGTAAAGGTAAGTTTCTTGAAAAAAAATGACATAAATATTAAAATATGTTCTTCATTTTTTCGGGACTGAACTCCCGAACATATGATCAAAATTCAAGAACACAGGCCCGAACATTATTTATTTGTTCTTGAACCGGTAACCGAACATTTATTATTCGAACCTCCTAGAAGTTTTTATTTTTCCAAGTTTGGGAATACAGGCCAGAACATTACTGATTTGTTCGGGAACACATTCTCGAACATAGCTTATTTGTTTGGGAATACAGGTCCAAACATAGAAATCTGTTAACAATTTGAATGGTTAAAATTCTTAAAACTTCCTAAGTACCAACCACAAAATAGCAGTAGACATGAGAGAGAGAAAGGAAAAGGCAAATAAACATGCCGAAGATATATCTTTTTGGCCATAATCGGATGTGTGTGTGTGTGTGTGTGTGTGTGTGTGTGTGTGTGAGAGCATACCAGAGTCACAGAGTTACACTTATTCTTGTTCGTGGGTTTGAAAAGGGTGAGGTTTTGTTAGGTTTTTTTTTAAACAGAGGGTTTTTTTTTTTTTTTGGTGTAGGAGTATACATTCAATTGGGTGGAGTGTTTAAGGATAATTTTGGTATTATTTGGGGGGTCTAAAGAAATTTTTACGGTTTCAAAAATTGTAAATAAAGGTCTAAAGAAATAGGGGGTCCAAATTAATTCTTGAGGTGCTAATAGCACCACTCTTTATTAATAAAAGGAATCATTTGTTATGAAACTAAATTTTTTAAAACTACAAAGGCAACTCTTATTTTAAGCAAACCTTAGGGTTGTATTTGTAATTTTCCCAAATATGAAAGTAGTGTAGTAGTGTTAGTTGTATAATAGGACTCACAAATATCTTAACAATTGGGATTAGACCAAAGTTAAAGGAATTTTAATAGGACTTTTATCACTGTTAGTTGATTTAGGATAAAATCTCCCAACAAGCTTGTTCTATTTTGACTCTAGGGAGTTGAATGGTGATGCGGTCTCTTCTAGATAAGTTTAGAATTCATTATATATATCTTTGATGCTCTGCAGAAGCAAAAATTTTCTAGCGGTCCGGGAACACCATACCAAAATGAAATACATATCTATATTCATGTCAGAAGAACTGAATAAGCGCATGGTGAAAATGAGATGTTCATGCATGACTGACAACATAGAAGTGTTTGCTGAGGCAATGGTGCCACGGCAATGGTGCCGGGCTACGATATCAATATGGGACTCCTTTAGCATGGAAGGAGACACAGGATCGGTGGATTGCATTACATAGAGAGGACACCCGTAATGCTGGCCACAATCTATGGCAGTGAAAGAGTGTTGAGTCTCATCCTCAACACTCGTGGGGTTGATGTTAACAGAATTTCTGTCACGGAATCTGACTGCCCTGTATTGCTATTTTGCCTATGAACCTACCCAACAAGTTCGTGAAATGCTTGAAGCACGTAATGCTCAATGCAAGATCTCTGGAGATCGAGGGTTTTTGAAGTATAGTTCAAACATCTCTGTGATTAGTAAGGGACATGACCACGACCCTGACAGTTCCAGCCTGGCATAATTTAGATTTAATATTTCGCAACATCACTGGTCCAATTGTTATCATAGGGGATTTCAATAAGGTTCATGGGATGAACAAGCTAGGGGGCTCAAGTCGTTTACCTCTGGGAATAAATGAGTTTAACAACTTCATATCTCGTCAAGTTATCATTCTGTGGATTTGCCTAACAAAGGGGTTTGGTTCGCCTGGTGTAACAACCATGCGGATCAACAAGTAACTTATGAAAGGCTGGATAGGGCCTTGGTTTCAAATGACTGGTTTACTAAGTTTTGAAGTGCTTCGCTTTTGTCATTGCCCATCCAAAGATCTGATCATAGTCCTATTCTGTTAGATACTTGTTCCCAAATCATGAAAGGCAGGCAGTGTCAACCATTTTGAAGCAGCTTGGTTAATGGATGACTGTTCTTATGCCATTATTCAAAAGGCATGGGCAGCTCCCACTGTCAGATCTAACCGATTTGTGGCCAAACAGCAACTCAATCGAGTGATGAAGCATTTAAGAAACTGAAGCAGCTTATCTAATCGTAGTTTGCAAGGTCAGATTGTTGAGACTAGAGCAGAGTTATCAAAGGGACAAGCACAGCTCAAAACCAATTCAGTGGCTGAACAAGATTGGTCTCTTCGGAAAAAATTAGATGGTCTTTTGCAGAAACAAGAGATTTATTGAGCGCAAAGGTCTAAGCAAAGATGGATGGCTTTAGGGGATCAAAACACTCCTTTTTTTCATCAAATGGCTTCATGGAGGAGACAGTGTAACCTCATTTAATTTTTGCAATTGGAGGATGGTACTTTGGTGACTGATCCGATGACACGATTTAACACACTTTCACAGCCCATTTTCAGAATCTGTTTCGGGCTACTCAACATATGCAACACCCCGGAAACACCAACAATCCATCAGGTGATTTCCCTTCTCATTTTGATTTACTTTCGGTCCTTCAAACTCGTTTAAAGTTGGAATGGTATTCTTTCAGCACCTTTTAATGAGGATGAAATGAAAATGGATGTTTTTCAGATGGGGAAATTAAAATCACAGGGTCCTGATGGGTTTATTGCTGGTTCTTATAAAAAATATTGGAAAATTGTTGGTGCGTCTATATCAGCTGCTGTCCTAAAAATTTTACACTCAGGTTTTTTACTGACTGAGTTCAATCAAACTTTCATTTGTTTAATTCCTAAAATTCAGAAACCTATCACAGTGAATGATTATCTCCCATCAGTTTGTGCAATGTAATTTATAAAATTGGGTCCAAAGCTTTGGCCAATAGATTGCTGATGGTACTACCTAGTTTAATTTCTGAAAATCAAAATGCTTTTTTGATGGGGCAACTCATATCGGATAATGTCCTCTTGGCCCATGAACTGATTCAATTTATTCGACATCGTACTTAAAGGGCAGCAATCTTTCTTTTGGCTTAAACTTTATATGAACAAAGCCTATGACAATGTTAGTTGGTCTTTCTTTGAGGCTTGCTTGCACAAATTGGGGTTTCTGGATCATTGGATTCAGCTTCTGATGCAATGTGTTACAACTGTGTCGTTCTCTGTGCTTGTTAATGGCATTCCCTTGCCTTTCTTTAAATGTCAAGGGGGCCTCTGTCAGGGTGAGCCGCTTTCTCCCTATCTATTTATTCTGATTATGCAAGTTCAGTCAGATGGTTTTCTTCATATGCACAATGAAGGAATTAGTCATCACTCCCCTCCAGTGTCTCACCTTTTGTTTGCAGATGATATTTTTATTTTTGTGAAATTCTTGGTAGAGGAGATATGGTTCCTATAATGGTTTCCCAATGCTTTTTGTTCTCAATCTGGCCTTAGAATTATGGTGCCTATGTCTATTTTTAACTCTGTCTTTACGGTTAAAGTAGTCAATCAACCTGGCATTTATGTGGGAGCCATGATGGATTTCTCTGTTCAGAAAAAATCAGAATGGTTTGGCCATATCCTGGCACGAATTCAACACAAACTCCAAAGTTGGAAATGTCAATTTCTGAATTTTGCTGGGAGGTGTGTTCTTGTCAAGCATGTTCTTCAAGCTATTCCCATCTACATTTTTTAGGTCTTTAAAATCCCTGGCAACGTCATCAAGGAAATGCAATCCACTTTTAGATCTTTCTTGTGGCACTCTCACAAGGAAAAAGACATTTCAAGGAAAAGATGGGATCACTTGTGTCTTTCCAAATCTTCGGGAGGTCTCGGGCTTAGGGATCCTCAGTGCTTCAATCAAGCTTTATTAGCAAAAGTGGCTTGGCATATTCTGAAGTTTCCTAACTCTCAGTTGGCCAGAGTCTTGGTGGGGAAATACTGTCAAAACAATTTCTTCTTGTCTGTTCAGCTGATGCCATATTCCACTTGGGGTTGGAGAAGCATTTTATGGGGTCGAGATCTCCTTATCAACGGCCTCAAATGGGTGGTTGGGGATGGCACCAATATAAATCCGATTGAAGATCAATGGAACCCTTCAATTCCAAATCCCCTTACTGACAAAATCTCAGTAGGTTTTTTGGGTCCTTATCCTTGTCATACTTCATTGATAAGGTGTGACGACCCAGAAATTTTTCCCTCCGCTCGAGCAGAGGAGTGGCCGCTCGAGCGGACTTATGAGGCTCCCAGTATATTTTGCAGGCTACCCGAGATTTTGAGGGTTCTAGATTCCCGCTCGAGCGTAGAAGTGGACGCTCGAGCGGACGTCTTTGTTCGTCGAAGTGCTCGAGCGCAAGGTGGGGCGCTCGAGCTGGTCGTCTGGTTAAGTTTGATTCTGAGACACGTGGGCTCATTTTGAGGTTCTTCTTAGTATATTTGGAATGTTCTTATCTTATTTTGGGGTATTGATTGAGATGATAATGTGATGGTAAAGTAAGATTGGACCAAAAACTTTAGTTTGAATAATTCGTTTACGACCAACCGTCACTCCTTTGCCCTTTTCTTTTTCCACACTTTGAATTTGGATGTGAGGTTAGAACCATTGGAAAGCTTATTTTCGGGGCTTCAATTTGAGCACCAGAACGACCTAAAACGGAGTCCAGATGGAAGAGTTATGCCTGTTTGAAGTTTTGAAATCTGTGCTGAATGTATGTACGCTCGAGCGGGAAGATGTGCGCTCGAGCGGGTTTTACGGACCAGCAGCTTTAAAAACGGGATTTTGGATCACTTTAGATATTTTTCTTCTTTCCTCTTCTTTCCTCTCTTCCATGTCCGAAACCCTAGCCCCCAAACCCTTGAATTCCTTTACGTTGATCACGATCCACCATGGTTTTTGACATCAAGGATGAAGAACAAGGGAGGATCAATGTTTTTAACCGATTGGAACTTGGATTTGCGAAGGTTTCTTCTCTAGCTTGCTCCTTTGTTGATTCTTGAGGTAAGGTAAGGGTTCTAATACTTTTCAATACTTACATTAAGAGATAGATTTGTGGTATTTCCACTGTATTAATGTACAAATTTGCATTTTGAGCATATAGAGTAAATTATGAGAATTAGGAATTTCGGGTTTGAAGCATTGATGGTCCAATTGATGGGTTAAGGTGATGGAGTATGATCCTTAGATGTATAATCAAGGAGGAAATTGAGATGTAAGGTCATGGTATGAGAAGTATGAATTTTTATGGAAACTTTATGTTCTTGAAAACCCTAGGTTAATTTGTGATGATAAAGAATGATTTTACTCAAATTGTTTGTGATGATAAAGAATGATTTTACTCAAATTGAAAATAGAATTACGGAATTGGTGGGTTGAATTATACGTGTACAAGTTTAATTGGATTTCTGAGATGTTTCGAAATAATGTTAAAAATTTACGAATGAACCTTGTTATGGGCATTGTAATCATGTTAAAATGAGAAAAGAAATTAGGGGAAATGATTTAAAGAATTAATGTGTGACTTCATATGTGTGTAGGACACGCTTCGGGAGGAATAAGTGCTCCACCAACGTACTGTGAGTAATAGTACTATAAACGTACATCAATTACTGTTAATAATGATTGTTATTATTAATATTCCGTTTTTCCATGGCAGTTATGTTAACATGTTTGTGTTTGAAATTTGGTGTGAATATAGAAGGAATTGGTATCCATTGATATGACTCTGAAACTATTTTGTATTCCGTCTATGGTTAATGGTTTCGGTAATGTGCTATAATCTATTGAGTAGTATGTTTAAAAGACATTATTAACATTCTGTGATCCATAGATTAAGCTTAATGATTCATGGTGAACAAATGGAACAATGATGCTTATGTATCCTAAACTATTCAGTTTTATCACGGATGGTTTAAGATTGTTATGAAGTAATCATTTTGTCCCTACAAATAGCCTTGTGATGGTACATGTACAATTTGTGAGATACGTTATACATATTGCTAATGATTACCATTAGTATTCTGTTACACGTAAACTAACTACGTTAACTCATGTAAATGATTGGAATAATTTATGTGCCTCTGCATGACTCTATGACCAGTCTGTTCTGATGATATTTGTGGTGATTCCGTTATGATGTTCGTTTGTTTATATTATGACATGACGAGACTTATTGATTTCTGGTATGGAACAAAGTGCTATACGGAACTAAGTGCTACACCTTGGTGGGAGCCACCTCTAGAATCCGTACGAGCCACCTCTTGAGTCCATACATACAAGAACTGGGCTTAAGCCAATTTGTAAAGTTATGAAATTATGAGGCCGAGGGCCAACTTGTGAATTATGAAATTATGAGGCCGAGGGCCAACTTGTGAATTATGAAATTATGAGGCCGAGAGCCAACTTGTGAATTATGAAATTATGGAAACATCGAAAAAGGTTGTGAAGTTATGTACGCTATATGTGACACTTTGTGAAATCATGGAAGGTATCAAAAGAATTGTGAACTATGAACCTATATGGCCAAGGGTCATTTGTGAGCTATGAAGCTATGAGGCCAAGGGCCAATATGTGAAATATGAATTTATGAACTTGTGAACTTGTGAATCCAAAGGACCGAGGTCCAATATGCTTAATTGTGAATCTATGAAACTCAATGGCCTTTTGTGAATGTGTGAACTCCTCAGGCCAAGGGCCAAATTGTAGAATTGTGAATTGACAAAGTTGTCCTACAAAGTTACAGAAACAGACTAATCACATGGTTACAGCATTATTTATATACTATTATTCACTGAGTTCGCTCATTTTGTATTTTGTCTGTCTATTCTGTAGGTAATCAACCGGGAGTTCAGGCCTAACCTTTAAGGCTCGTCTTTCTCTTGTCAGCTTGATGCGTCTAAGCACCACCTGAAGCCGTGCATTTTGTAAAGTATTGTTAGGTTATTCATTTATTCTTTGGTTGTCTTTCCTTAATATTTTCATTACACACCCAATTGTGGGTCTAAGTATGAATGTATAAGTGTGAACCAAAGTTCGGGTGTATGTTTCTATATATATTGTGTACCTAATGCAATGATGTGTGTGATCCTGGCATGGTAGTGGTAGCTCAATGGATGATGTATTATGTTATTTTATATTGATAATACTTCCGCTCAGGCCCCATATGTTATCTATAACAGGTTAAGGGTCCGTTTCTGAATAAGTCATGCCCAAAACTTTTAGGGGCGAGTTTTGGGGCGTGACAAGTGGTATCAGAGCACGAGTTGCTATCTCACACACGAATCCATTGAGCCTTAGGACGTCTAGAAAGACTTAGGCATCATGCATAATATTCTGCAAGTACATGAAGAGATTGATGGCAACGTTAAATGTACTCTGATAATGCTAACGAATATAATCCATGACTATTGTATATTTCTTGTGTTTATTGTGACGGATTGCTATGCAGAGTGGGATTGAAACAATAGAATTACACTGCGGAAGCGTGGTAAGGATTCGAACGGACTGGTAAGATAATTTACATGCAAATGATTGGATGAAATGTGTGTTGCCGGTTGACAGTTATCTGTAGGAAATAATGACAATATGATTGAGCCTTTAGCATCTATTTAATGAATTGAATAAACTTCAAGCATGGAATATTTCTAAGATCAAAGAAAACGATGTTGTGATAGTCTAACTTTTATGATATAGTTATGTCCTCCTTGCCATAATAATGTTTAGATCGGTGATTTTGAGAAGTTACTGTGTTTGACCAGTGTGATAAGAGGTGCTTCGTGTGCTAATTGAACTTGTGTTAAGTTTGACCGGTTGTAAGAATAAGCCATGCATATGTTGATTTTCCTAAAAATTGTAAAAGGAGTCAAGTGATTGTGATTTTGTTTCCTACTGATGATGTAGTAGATAAGCTCTGCTAGGGAATTGGTTAATTGGCCTTGAAACAGTATATAATTAATGTGGTTCTGTGAATTGAGAAATCTATTGACGATTCTTAATGGCGAACTGAAGGAATTATTGATGTTGAACGGGTTATGTATATGTATAACCGGGATTGTTTGTGGGAATCTATAGTCGGAAATCTAACATCTGCAATCCGTAGTTTGTGGTTTGAAATCTGAAATCTATAATTTGTAATCTGTTGTGTTATGTGTAATCTGTAATCCGTAATCAAGATTTCTTATAAAGAATGGTTGAACGACATGAAGGACCTCACCCATGTTATGTGTCTGCTCACATGATACTTGTAAAACGAAGATAGGTAATTGTTGACTACTTTAAGATCCATTATATGATTGGGATCAGATAATTAATGACTTAAGATTGAGAAGTCATTTCTGTAATATATTCTTAGGGTGATATGCAAATGTTAGATATTGCAAATTGTCAAATTAATTCCTACTTCGTATTTAAAGGTTATAATATAAACTGTTCTGTATGACATTGTGACTTCTGATAGAGACAAATGGGAATATGCTATATTAATGTTTGGTTAAAGGTATGCATTGGGCGTTTACCCCTTATCACATGTTCATACAGATTTGAATGATATTCATTACGTAATTATGAATTGATTTACTATCATGTTGAACTGATCTTGTTAAGAGTCCTAACTCTGATATTAGGTGATCAAATTATTTTATCACTAAACTGTTAAATTTCTAGACATTATAGAACCTGAATGGAAGTGATTACTGCATACTTAAGGGAAACTGTGACCTTATGAATAGACCCAATAGGACCTACGTATGTGGAATAACTGGATACTCCACTTATGTTAATTGACTGAGCCAGACGACTGGCCTATAATTTATGTATGACTGTTTGCTGATCCACTGTAGTTATAAGTTGTGAATACGAAGCCATGTAGTTGACCTCATGTCTTACAGTAGGAAAAGAAAGAATCATTTGAATAATGGAATACTGAAATGATTGTGCTATAACAAGAAGAAATGTTTATTAAGAGAAGATGTTGTACTTTATGATTATGACAATGGTATGTCTACACGAATTTACAAAACTGTATGTTATTTATTTCAATATTACCGTAATATTTGATTTGAAATATGGTTCTCCTGGTGTTACTGTATTTGGTTTCACATCAATGATACTGATTGGGATTCTTCTTCCCAATGCTTTGATCTTATCAAGAATTAGTTATATAGTCTTGACTCAATATAACGATATGATTTTGATATGATTTCGGAAATGGAATATGTTGTACCTTTAGGGCAGAACCTTATTTGGTAGGTTCTAAGATCTGATTCAATGATACATATTCGAATTGAATTTAACCACGTAATTAAGTTATTTTGGGAACTATATGTAACCGTAATGGTCATGTACATTGTAAGATTCACTTAAGGAATTACTTAACAGGATAAGTTTGAACGTGTGCCTTTAATGAAAATTGCATATGAACTATTGACGCGAGGCCGATCTAGTTAGAGATGTAGTGAGGAGTATTTTCAATACGATTAAGATTAATGCATGCCGTGGAAATCTTTTAAGTATACGTTTAAGAGAATGTCAACTATCATGTTTTGTACTTTTGAATGTTTACGGTAAAATTTTCTGAGCAATTATGGTTACGTAGTGAAACTATGTTTAAAGATGTCTATCTGTTTAATAAGAAACGTAACTGTTATGCTTAGAATGAGCGAATAAGAAATTGGAAGCCTTAAAGGTTAATTACCTGAAATTGATTATGTATCTGTGATCAGTATAATTTTTACGTAATCTTAAGTATGTCTACGAAATTTCAATGTTGGAATGAGTAAATGATTGGATTTTGTCCTATATGCTTTTATATGACTTTGGGCATTTATTAGACGTGGTCCGCTTAGTTGTTAATTGAAAAGTTGTTATGTACTTGGGATTATAGATGGTTAGTGTTGCTCCTTGCCCGTTGAAATTCGGATGCGTGTATGTTGATCGAAAGTATTTGTGATCCTTTCCTATCCCCAGTGTGGATCTAGTTTTGGAGCGTTACAGGGTGTGACTCTGTTTATGTTTGATCTGTCTTCTTTTTGGTTTTTCTCAAATTTCGAGGACGAAATTTTTTTAAGGAGGGAAGGGTGTGACGACCCAGAAATTTTTTCCTCCGCTCGAGCGGAGGAGTGGCCGTTCGAGCGGACTTATGAGGCTCCCAGTATATTTTGCAGGCTACCCGAGATTCTGAGGGTTGTAGATTCCCGCTCGAGCGTAGAAGTGGACGCTCGAGCGGACGTCTTTGTTCGTCGAAGCGCTCGAGCGCAAGGTGGGGCGCTCGAGCGGGTCGTCTGGTTAAGTTTGATTCTGAGACACGTGGGCTCATTTTGAGGTTCTTCTTAGTATATTTGGAATGTTCTTATCTTATTTTGGGGTATTGATTGAGATGATAATGTGATGGTAAAGTAAGATTGTACCAAAAACTTTAGTTTGAATAATTCGTTTACGACCAACCGTCACTCCTTTGCCCTTTTCTTTCTCCACACTTTGAATTTGGATGTGAGGTTAGAACCATTGGAAAGCTTATTTTCGGGGCTTCAATTTGAGCACAAGAACGACCTAAAACGGAGTCCAGATGGGAGAGTTATGCTTGTTTGAAGTTTTGAAATCTGTGCTGAATGTATGTACGCTCGAGCGGGAAGATGTGCGCTCGAGCGGGTTTTACGGACCAGCAGCTTTAAAAACGGGATTTTGGATCACTTTAGATATTTTTCTTCTTTCCTCTTCTTTCCTCTCTTCCATGTCCGAAACCCTAGCCCCCAAACCCTTGAATTCCTTTACGTTGATCACGATCCACCATGGTTTTTGACATCAAGGATGAAGAACAAGGGAGGATCAATGTTTTTAACCGATTGGAACTTGGATTTGCGAAGGTTTCTTCTCTAGCTTGCTCCTTTGTTGATTCTTGAGGTAAGGTAAGGGTTCTAATACTTTTCAATACTTACATTAAGAGATAGATTTGTGGTATTTCCACTGTATTAATGTACAAATTTGCATTTTGAGCATATAGAGTAAATTATGAGAATTAGGAATTTCGGGTTTGAAGCATTGATGGTCCAATTGATGGGTTAAGGTGATGGAGTATGATCCTTAGATGTATAATCAAGGAGGAAATTGAGATGTAAGGTCATGGTATGAGAAGTATGAATTTTTATGGAAACTTTATGTTCTTGAAAACCCAAGGTTAATTTGTGATGATAAAGAATGATTTTACTCAAATTGTTTGTGATGATAAAGAATGATTTTACTCAAATTGAAAATAGAATTACGGAATTGGTGGGTTGAATTATACGTGTACAAGTTTAATTGGATTTCTGAGATGTTTCGAAATAATGTTAAAAATTTACGAATGAACCTTGTTATGGGCATTGTAATCATGTTAAAATGAGAAAAGAAATTAGGGGAAATGATTTAAAGAATTAATGTGTGACTTCATATGTGTGTAGGACACGCTTCGGGAGGAATAAGTGCTCCACCAACGTACTGTGAGTAATAGTACTATAAACGTACATCAATTACTGTTAATAATGATTGTTATTATTAATATTCCGTTTTTCCATGGCAGTTATGTTAACATGTTTGTGTTTGAAATTTGGTGTGAATATAGAAGGAATTGGTATCCATTGATATGACTCTGAAACTATTTTGTATTCCGTCTATGGTTAATGGTTTCGGTAATGTGCTATAATCTATTGAGTAGTATGTTTAAAAGACATTATTAACATTCTGTGATCCATAGATTAAGCTTAATGATTCATGGTGAACAAATGGAACAATGATGCTTATGTATCCTAAACTATTCAGTTTTATCGGATGGTTTAAGATTGTTATGAAGTAATCATTTTGTCCCTACAAATAGCCTTGTGATGGTACATGTACAATTTGTGAGATACATTATACATATTGCTAATGATTACCATTAGTATTCTGTTACACGCAAACTAACTACGTTAACTCATGTAAATGATTGGAATAATTTATGTGCCTCTGCATGACTCTATGACCAGTCTGTTCTGATGATATTTGTGGTTATTCCGTTATGATGTTCGTTTGTTTATATTATGACATGATGAGACTTATTGATTTCTGGTATGGAACAAAGTGCTGTACGAAACTAAGTGCTACACCTTGGTGGGAGCCACCTCTAGAATCCGTACGAGCCACCTCTTGAGTCCATACATACAAGAATTGGGCTTAAGCCAATTTGTAAAGTTATGAAATTATGAGGCCGAGGGCCAACTTGTGAATTATGAAATTATGAGGCCGAGAGCCAACTTGTGAATTATGAAATTATGGAAACATCGAAAGAGGTTGTGAAGTTATGTACGCTATATGTGACACTTTGTGAAATCATGGAAGGTATCAAAAGAATTGTGAACTATGAACCTATATGGCCAAGGGTCATTTGTGAGCTATGAAGCTATGAGGCCAAGGGCCAATATGTGAAATATGAATTTATGAACTTGTGAACTTGTGAATCCAAAGGACCGAGGTCCAATATGCTTAATTGTGAATCTATGAAACTCAATGGCCTTTTGTGAATGTGTGAACTCCTCAGGCCAAGGGCCAAATTGTGGAATTGTGAATTGACAAAGTTGTCCTACAAAGTTACAGAAACAGACTAATCACATGGTTACAGCATTATTTATATACTATTATTCACTGAGTTCGCTCATTTTGTATTTTGTCTGTCTATTCTGTAGGTAATCAACCGGGAGTTCAGGCCTAACCTTTAAGGCTCGTCTTTCTCTTGTCAGCTTGATGCGTCTAAGCACCACCTGAAGCCGTGCATTTTGTAAAGTATTGTTAGGTTATTGATTTATGCTTTGGTTGTCTTTCCTTAATATTTTCATTACACACCCAATTGTGGGTCTAAGTATGAATGTATAAGTGTGAACCAAAGTTCGGGTGTATGTTTCTATATATATTGTGTACCTAATGCAATGATGTGTGTGATCCTGGCATGGTAGTGGTAGCTCAATGGATGATGTATTATGTTATTTTATATTGATAATACTTCCGCTCAGGCCCCTTATGTTATCTATAACAGGTTAAGGGTCCGTTTCTGAATAAGTCATGCCCAAAACTTTTAGGGGCGAGTTTTGGGGCGTGACATAAGGAGAGGCACATTTGGAGGGAGAGTCTACTGAAAGTGTTCTTTCCACCTGATAGACTTCCCCATATTTTGGGTATTCATTTACCTAGAGAAAATAGAGAAGATAAGCCAATATGGGCATGGTGAATTTACGGTTAAATCTGGCTACTATAAGGCTTTAGAGATAAACCACATTAACCCCTCGAACCATGCTAATGATTTGAATCCCTTGTGGAAGAGACTTGGCATTGGAAAATCCCTTCAAAATGGACTATGTTTCTTTGGAAATGCCTTCATAACATTTTGCCTGTTCGGTGGAATTTTGAAAAAAGGGGTGTGTCAATTGATCTGAAGTGCCCTCATTGTTTGGGCGGTATTGAAACCAGTGAGCATGTTTTCTTCATTTGTCCTGTTTCTCACTGGATTTGGAGAGGGACATTGTTGTGGTTGGACTGCTCACAATGAAATCCAATTAGTTTTGCGTCATGGTTTTTAATGCGGAGTTCAATGGTAGAGGATGAGGAGATCATAAGTCAGTCTATTTCTATCTTGTGGGCAATATGGCTTCAGAGCAATCAGGCGGTTTTTCAGGGGACTTATGATAACATTGACCAAACTATATCACTTGCAAATGATTTTTTTATTTGTGCTGTTGGAAATCATTCTAATGAATTTTCTTTGCAGGACTATCATATGCATACACAGAATGACAGCACTGGGAATTGTTTTATTTTGGCCAATTCTCTTACTAGCAATCTCACTTTTCAGATGTGGACTATATGGTTGTTGATGGATCATGGAGGCAAGAAACTCACCAAGCAGGACGTGCTTGGGTTTGTTCTGATAAGGATCAACAGCTTGTGCATCAAAGATATTGAAGTTCAAGAAACCAAAATACAAATGAGTCATAATTTAAGAGTATTTACTGTATTTTACTCTTATATTAATATTAATGTAATTTAATTTTTAATACAGTATTAACATATGAAATGATATTACTTGTTATGTTATCATGATCACTTCCGCAAATGTAGAGCCTTGTATTGTGTGAGTTTGTTGAATTTCCTAAGAAAATGAGTCCTCAGCAAATTTGTTGGAATCGAGATCGCCAATTGTAAGCAATCCAGTACCAAATATGTTGGAATCGAGATCGCCAATTGTAAGCAATCCAGTACCAAAATCCTACGTTGTGGTCAGTACACCAAATAATTACTTCGTTCTAACTTGTTTGGTTCAGCGTTTATAAGATTTGCTTGTAAATTTTTATTTATTTATCTATTTTCACACACCCTATCAAATTATTTGATTCACTTCTTCTTGTTTATAAATAATTTTAAAAAAGTTAAAAATTCATTATCAAAAAATTGAAAAAATAATATTTTTAATTTTAATATTTCATTATTTATTTTTAGGTGTTTGAAATTGACTTTTTAAATTTTTTGTTGACTTTTATGTTTAGTAAAAAAACTAAAAAAATTCAAAAATATTTATAGACAAACTAGGGGGAATTGCAATAGACTGTTAATTTGAGATAAACTAAAAGTGATGTAAATTTGGTTGTTTGTCTAACCTTCACTTTTCTATCCAAACAATATACTAGTAAATCTATTAGACATGAAGTCTAATCTCATGCCTCAATACTGATTAGAAAATTTTGAAATTTTGAAAAAAATTCACAAATAACAAATTTTTTTTTTTTGTCTCAGTAAATTTTTTTAAGGAAAAATTAGTTTAACATCTCTCTCCAACATTTAGTAATGAGAGAAATCCACAAATTTTTTTTTTTTGTAGTTTAAGGTCCCTCACCCACACCCATGTATCACATACACACACACACACACACTCTCTCTCTCTCTCTCTCTCTCTCTCTCTCTCTCTCTCTCTCTCTCTCTTCTGTATCTTCTCTCTCTTCCGTCTCTGTACTCTCTCTCTATATATATATATATCTATACATATACCGATTTTCTGCCTTTCTATTTTCTATTTGATTTCAATAAAGAAGGGCCATCGATTACTACAGCTATTAGGGATCAAGTGATTTTTCGATTACTACAGGCATTAGGAATCAAGTGACTTTGATTGATGCACTGTGCCTTTGGTTCATGGGTGACACAAATTTTAGATTGTCGTTGGGTTTGGGTTTTGGGATTGGAATTATGCTTGTTTGATCTTGTTGAAACTAGTAGTTTGGTTAAGATAAATTTCTCTGTAATTTCTTTGCCATTAGTTTGGTTGAAATGAATTTTCTCTCGCATTTCAACTCGTATTGTTTGTTTGATTTTCACTAGATAGTTTATTCCATGTGATGATTTTTTTTGAAATTCGAATTTTCTCTGACCATGACTATAATCATATTAACTTATATGCTTTGATTGATTTTTTCTGACATCTAAATTTTTCTTGACCCATCAAATTTGTTATTTGTTTGATTTTCACTGATTAGTTATCTCCTTGTGTGTAATTTTTCCATTGAGATGAATTTTCTCTAGTATCACAATTTTCTCTTAACACATTAGATTTAATTTACTCTATGTGCCTTCTTTGATTTTCTATAGCTAGTTGTCTCTTTGATTTTCTCTCAAATTTTCTCTGACCACATTAAACTCTCACTAATTTGTATTGTTTGTCTAATTTTCACTGGTTAGTTATTCTTTGAGATGAATTTTCTTTGGCATCACAATTTTCTTTGAACACATTAGATTCACTTTATTCTATGTGCCTTGCTTAGTTTTTTATGGCTAGTTGTTTCTTTGATTTTCTCTCAAATTTTCTTTGACCACATTAAACTCTCACTAATTTGTTTTATTTGTTTGATTTTCACTAGTTAGTTGTTCCTTGAGCTGAATTTTTCTGGCATTTGAATTTTTCTTGAAAACATTAAACTCTCACTAATTTAGGTTACTTGTTTGATTTTCATAGATTAATTGTTTCCTTGTGTGTAATTTTTTCTTTGAGATGAATTTTCTCTAAACATATTGGACTCTTTTTCTCTTTGTACCCTGCTTGATTTTCTCTGGTTGGTTATCTCTTTGATTTTCTCTCAAATTTTCTCTGGCGTTTGAATTTTCCCTGTCTACATTAAACTTCCACTAATTTATGTTGCTTGTTTGATTTCACTGGATTTCTAATTTGGAATTTTATTTTTGATCTTTTGGGATCTGTAGTGTTTGCTGTTTTTTAAATTGTAATTAGATTTCGTATTTTAAGTTCTTTGATGAACTTAGCATAGTATTTTCTTATGAAAATTGTAAAAAAATTGGTTTGTGAGTAGCTCAATTTTTTCTGTAATTTTCTCTGGTTTGTTTAAAACACCGAGAAATTTGTGAGCAAACCAGAGAAATTTAAATTTCTCTGTAAAAAATTGAGGGACCCCAATTACTATGAAAATATTTTATGTCTTTTATGTTATAAATCTTAATATGAGGGACCTTAAAAAAAATTTCCCATTTTTTAATTAAAACTATATTTTAAAATCTTTTGAGGATAAAAAAAGTTTAAAAAAAAAAAGTGACAATTTTTAGAAAAACATGCTAAAAACAAAATAAGAAAAAAATACTACACAAATATTTAGCTGAATACCAAACCAATTTGAATTTTTTTATTATTATAAATAATCTAAAAAATTAAACTATTTATGACAATACCTAAATTCTCAAATTATTTATGAAATTAATTGTTTTTTTTTAATTGTAAGTTCAAAATATGATCTCATCGTAACGTATTCAATGTATATAATATAGTCATGTCAATATGAAAATTTATCTTATATGATTTTATTATGAAATCATATCTTCAACAATGCGATTTCATTTTACGCTTATATTTTTTAAAAAGTCCATTAATTTAAATAGTTTAAAAAGTGATTTATTTAAATAAATAATTTAATTTTTTTAGAATTTAAAAAAAAAAAAAAAAACTCAACCAACCCGACAGTTAGAGCATAAGCATCAAAGCCGTTGTAGAGAGCAAAAGTTGTAAAAATGTGATCCATCAGCCTCGCTACACACATTTATCATTTTGTCAACGCTACATTTCCTTCCCTGATGAAGCGAGCCACTGTTTATCGCTACAACAAGCGAATTAGGTGTTATTAGATGTCCGGCCGGATGTCTGGCCAGTTAAGGGTAATTTTTTTATTTTTTATTTTTTAAGAATTGTTGGCAGACAACTCATTAATTTAATAAAAAAAAAGAATAACAAATATAATAAAAAATAATATTTTAATAGAATTGAGTTAGAATAAAGAGGATTGAGTTAAAATATAAAATATGATGTAATGAGTATTAAAAAAATGATTAATTAAAATAATAAAATAATTCTATCAACTTTAATTTGACTAAAAATTTGAAAAGAAATGATGCGGATGCTCTTACCAATAAACTCAACACCGAACAGGCCTGTGACGTATATAAGGCCTATTTGGTAGGACTTATAAGCTGCTTATTTAAGCTTTTAGCTTAATTTAAGTTAAAATATTGTGTTTGGTGTATCTTAAATTAATTAGCTTATAGCTTAAATCAAACTATTTCTCAGCTTATCTCAAAAGCTGGTCAGGGGTGCTTAAATTTTCGACGTAAGCACACAGTTGGTATGGGGGGCTAAAATTACTTAAATGCCTGGTCAATACCCAAATATTAATATTAATTAAAAAAGAAAAAATCAATATTAATTGGTATTAATTATTAATAAATTCATATTGTATATTTTTATATTAATTAAAAAATAAAAAATTGTATATTTTTGAAGAAAAAGAAAAAAATCAATATTAATTAAAAAATCAATATTAATTGGTATTAATTATTAATAAATTAATATTGTATACTTTTGTACTGAATTAATTATTAATTGATGCTAATTAATTATTAATTAGTATAAATTAATATTGATTATTAATATTAATTGATACTAATAAAAATTAATTATTAATATTAATTTATACTAATTAATAATTTTAGTATTAATTGAGACTAATTAAGCCATTAATTGATACTAATTAATAATTTTAGTATTAATGATACTAATTAATTTATAATGAAAAAAATTATAACAATAATACTTTCATTACATTTTTATCAAATGTATCAATTTTTATATTAATTGATACTAATTAATATTAATTATATTAACTTTTATTAAAAAAATAATTTTTTAAAATTAAAACTGAAAAAAATGATAAAATAATCATTTTTATATCATATAAAGGCAGAAAAGACAATTACACAGTAAAAAATTATTTTACACCCTATTAGCCAAACACTACTCTGCGACTTAAATTCATAATCTCACAACTGTACCAAATAAATTAACAACTTATATTTATAGTTATAAGTCATAACCTATTAAATTATAAATTATAATTTAAAATCACAGTTCTACCAAACGGACATAATACAGTATAGATCTTGATTCTTAAACCCACTTCTACGCAAAGCCTATATACTCTCTCTCCTCGTTTGGTTCTCTCTCTCCTTTTGCTTTCTTAAGAACATACACAGTAACCCCTTCTCTCTGACATAAATTCTCTCTCTGTCTCTCTCTCTGATTTCACGCTTGACAGTCAATCAAAGGTCAAGTCGCGATCAACACCGCCGTGATCGCCGCCATGGAGGGCGGCGACGGTGGAGCCTCTCTAGCATTGTCGATTTCCGAGCAGTTTTCGACTCTCTCGGTGGGCTCTGGTGAAGAATCGAGTGGGGATGATCAGAACACATAGAAAGACCCAAGAAAAATAGCCAGAAGGTATGGGATTCTTATTTATTTTTTTTGGTTCATGCAATTACATTTTGTTTTGTGGGTTTTGCTTTTGTCTGCTTGGATGCTGAGAAAATGTAGGAAAAACGAAGGAAAATAGAAGCTTGAGTTTCACATTGACACAGTTTCTGGGTCTGGATTTTTATTTCATTTTATTTTATTCTTTTATTTTGTTCTCTGAGATTATTGAATTTACCCTGAAAAATAGAAGGAACGTAAAATTTTGAGTTATATCATGAAATGACAACACCGGGTTTGGATGTCTTTCATTTGCTTTTCGTTTGTGGGTTTTCTCTGATTCTTTCTTTTGCTTTGTTATTGTGTTTTGAATTTTATCCTCTTGTTGGTTGCTGAGAAAATTGAGCACAAGGAAAAGAAAACATATACTAAGGAAAAACAGAACACTCAAAAGAAAAACATTTTAATATTCTGTGTTCCCTTTGATTTTTTATTTTCTCAAGAACAGTAAAATTGGAGCAATGTCAATCAGTAGCACTAATTAAACTTATTTTATTGTTGTTTTTATTGGTAGGTAAATAGTGTTAGTTTTTGGCCCTCTCGTGTCTCTTAGCCTGTGTTTGGATCATATATTTGGATAGGGAAAGGGAGAGGAAAAGGCAAGGGAGGTGGATAAAAAATTTAACTTTTATCCTTTTCATTTTTCTTTTCAAATCCCTACCTAATTTGATGATAACCTTAAGATCCCAAAATCTAAACTGGAACTGAGTCAAGTAATTGTATAATGTTTGAGCTGTGTTACATGGACTCGCCACTTTGGGGCGAAGTACCCGTGTTGACACGACACGACACGGGTACGGGTGTGGGATCTGTGTCGGATTCGTCGATTCTCTATCGGACACGGCTCACAGCAACAGAAATGAAAGAGGTGAGAGCAAGAGATAAGAGATAACCTGGTCGAATGATCCAGTCGAAGCTCCATCCGGTCGATCCAGTCGAAGATCAAAGCTCCGTCAGTCGATCGAACAGCCGACCACCCCAGACGACTTCGAAAAGCCTCTCTCTCTGTCTCTCTCTCTCTCTCGCCTTCTCTCTATCCCTCGCGATCGCGATCTATGGCTTCCCTTTTCTCTCCCTCTCTCTGTTGTTCCTCTGTCTGATTCCTTCGTATCTATCTATACATAATAATAATAGTTTATATAAGCCTATTTTGGGAAGATGGTTATAATCAGCTTTTTGGTGAAAAGCTGATTATAATCAGATTATAATCAGCTTTTCTGTGAGAGAAGAGGTTGGTTATAATCCAAAAATCAGATTATAACCGTGTAGCCAAAAGAGCCCATAATAAATAATAAAGGAACTGAATAATTTTTTAATATAATAATAGTTTCCTTCGTATCTATCTATTATTAATATAATAATAGTTATTATATTAATAGTAAAGCAACTGAATAATAAATAATAATAACTATTATTATTATATATTATATAATAATTATTATATAACATATAATATAAGATAATATATACTTATATATATTAATTAAAAAATAAATATATGTATATAAAATAAAATAAAAAAATTAATTGGAGCATATTATTTAAAAAATATAATAAATAAATAAAATAATTAATGTATATTAAAATAAAAATATTTATAAAAAAATTAAAAAATTTGACGTGTCCCCTGCTGTATCAGTATTCCCATTTTTTAGAAATTGTCGTGTCCCGTGTTTGCGTTATAATAAATATATATATTTTTTTAAAAACTATTTAACGTATCCCCGTACTCATATCCAAATTTGGATACATATCCACGTATCCTTAATTTTTAATTTTGAAGTGTCCGACCCTTAGATACGCACCCGCACCCGACACCCGTACCCGCGTTCGTGCAACTTAGGCCAAGTTTGGTTATCCTAAATAAGTACACACTTTTTATCTTTTTATCTTTTTTCCATCACATCATCTCTCTACTTTTCTGCACATCTTTTCGTAAAAAGACAAAAAGTACACTTATTTAGGTCATCCCAAACAATCCCTTAGTGTTTGAGTAATCATTGTCTTTTTTTTAGGTCTTTTAGGTCTCACAAGATGATCGATCTAATAGTTGTGAGCAAAGAACAAGTGTTACTACTTTTCTTTTGATTTTTTTAATTTTTTTTTTTATCTCAGGTATCAAATCGATCTTTGCCAGAAAGCTTTGGAGGAGAACATTATTGTGTATCTGGAAACAGGATGCGGAAAGACTCACATTGCCGTGCTGCTTATGTACGAGGTGCATCACTTGATAAAGAAACCCCAGAAGAACATTTGTGTGTTTCTTGCTCCAACAGTGGCACTGGTTCAACAGGTAATTCTTGAGTGGCAAATTAGTTTTATGTGTGTTTTTTTTTTTTATATCTATATTTTAGTTAGTTCAAAATTTTGATTTCAAGGCTAGACAACTGCCTATGGTTTTTGCAGCAAGCAAAGGTTATACAAGACTTCACTGGTTTTGAAGTTGGGATGTATTGTGGAAGTTCTAAGCGTTTGAAGTACCATCATGATTGGGAAAAGGAAATGGAAAACTACGAGGTTTGTTACATTTGACTGTATGTTACGTCCTAAAAGTTGTGCAAAAGATACCTCTGAAGTGTTTTTTGTTATATTACTGACATGCCATGATTTAGGGGTTGTTTGGTTTTTGAGTTGGGCTAAATAATCACAAAAGGACAAAAAAAAAAATCAAAAAATCACAAAAAGCCAAAAATCACAAAAAGGACACAAAAAAATCCACTATTCCAAAGCTAAAAAGCCAAAAAAAGCCAATCAAGAATACCAAACGAACAAAAAAGTCTCAGGCTAAAAAAGTCAAAAAAAATCAAAATGCCAACTAAAAAGGTCATTGCCAAATGAAGGCTTAATAAGCTGCATATCTCGTGATGAGTTCCTATATGAAGTTAAAATGTTTGCTAAAATTATCTTGTTCTCATTATGCATTTTTTTGTGATATCTTAGAAGGAACAACTCCCATTTCCTTGTTTTCTTTTTAAGCCTTACAGGGAACAACACGTAGAAACAAAAAACCATAGTTACCAAAAAACTATGGTAGCGTTTGGTAGAGTTTTGTAAATGTGATTTGAGAGTATGAGTTGTATTTTGAGTTTGTGTATTGTGGCATTATGATTTGAGTGTAGAAAATTTGTTTGGTAAATAGTTTTGAAAATACTTTTGATTTGAGTGGGGAATTGTTGATGTGACATTTGATATTTGATACAAAAATTTACAACTCATAACTAAACATACAATTCAAAATTATTTTAAAGCACATAAAAATTTTTAAAAATTTCATAAAATATTTTTTTCGATTATATAAAAAATAACATATCAAAAAAAAAAAAAAAATCACTATTCCGGTCAACCGGCCGGACGTCCAGTTAGGCAAAATTTTCAAAAAAAAAATTCTGAAAAACGCAGCTGAAACAGAGCTCTCTGCAGAGCTTTTGAAACGTGATTCCAAAACACTAAACAAACATCATATTCAAACTCTGGTGTAGAATCACGTTTTGAAAACATAAACAAATAGAGCCTATGTGTTTACGTGCTAATTCATTCTTATGCTTACTGTGCAGGTTTTTGTTATGACCCCTCAGATACTATTGCGTAATTCAAGTCACTGCTTCATCAGGATTGAATCAATTGCTCTTGTGATATTTGATGAGTGCCATTATGCGCAACTTGACAGCAATCATCCTTATGCAGAAATCATGAAAGTAATAAGCTACTCAAAGTAGTTTCTTCTTTTGTTTTTTTTTTTTTTATTTTGTTTCTCTTGCTGTTATTACTTCTTTGTATGCACTTCTTTGTACTCACTTTCTCTTGATTGGCTTTGTTTGACATACATATTATGCTGGCAATATTGTAGGTCTTCTACAAAAATGACGTCACAAAAGTTCCCCATATATTTGGCATGACTGCATCTCCAAAGTTAGGGAAAGGTAATGTATGTGTGTGTTTAGGAATGGCAACGGGCCGGGGCGGGGCCGGGGATCATACTCCCCATCCCCCATCCCCGATGGTGAATATTTCCCCATCCCCGGCCCCCATCCCCGACGGGGAACCTACCACCAACCCCGATCCCCGTCCCGTCCCCTAACGGGGATCGGGTTTTCCCGAACCCGAAAATTCCCCGGCCAAATTAAAAAAAAAAAAAAAAAACCAGAGATTGAGATCGAGAAATGTATTTCATCTCATCATCATCAACATCAACAACAAACAGACAGATTATTCAACAACTATAATCTATATATCAAGAATCAAATATATATATATATATGCATATATCAACATCATCAGATCTGCCAGATATATAGACATCGTCAAATATATATATTGTACGGGAAAGAAATACACCTTCTCGTATAATCCTGTTGATCAAGTCTGCGCTCCTCCGTACGACGTCGCTTCACAACCTGAAAACACAAACGTGAGCTGGCCGGTTGGTGTGTGCCGGAAACCTCTCCGATGCCTAAGTCAGCAAACAAGACAAATAGGCAAAAGCTCTATGTATTCAGGAATCAAAGTTGTGTTACCTTTCCATAGGTGATGTTTGTGAGCTTTTATAGGTTTCGAGTGGCACAATCCTAGTAGGACTCTTACTTCTCCATGTAGAGTCCTCCTAGGATTCATACTCCTGAAAGATCATGCTTATCCTTCAACACCCCCCTCACTGCTTAAACCAAGTGAGATGGTTTTACTTCGGCAAGATGTCATATAACTGAAGTAACATTCCCTCGCCGGACTCCAATATGACCGACGTAAACTTGACCATGCTTAGATGCAGAATAGGCCGAACTATCCTTAATTCGGCTCTTCCTTCTACTACTCTTACTTCGGCTTCTCACGTACAACCCATGGTGGGATTAGACCGAACTAACATGTCATGACCGGTCTAACTCTAAGACCGGTCTAACTCCAAAGCACCTTTAGACCGGTCTAACTACAATCTTCCCTTGGACTGGACTAACTTCAAAGCATCCACAAGACCGGAGTAACTTATATTGCCATTTTACTTCGGTACTTTGCATTGTGGCCCATGACGGCCCATTACTCAGTTCGGTCCAACTTTCATATAAATTACCCTCTCAATTGCCCCTTAATTCCATCTGCGTAGCATGATAGGGATTACCTTGTTCTCACCAGCCGAGCTAAAACCCTATAGCTTTTCCAGCCGAGCTAAAAATTAGCTTGTCCAGCCGAGCTAAACTCAAGCCGAGCTATTCTTATCCGGTCACAACGTCTTTTCAATCACAGAAACTGAACCGTTCAGTATTCCAGTGACACGTGGCAGGTTCTGATTGGTCCTTCACAGCTGTTACGCCGCCCTCGTATTCCGAAAAATTTGAACAGTTCCCGCCCTTCCATCTTTTCACAAAAACAAAAACCCTTCATTTGGATCAAAACACCACACTATTCATCCTACCAACCACCTTACTCTCTCTCTGAGCCTCAACTGTTCTTCAACCTTTGAGCTCGTGTTTGCCATTGCTGTTGTTGTTTCCATCTCCAGCTCCTCTGCTTCAATCTGGTAAGCAAATCCTTCTTTTTCGCCTTGGTTTTGCACTTTTATACTTTGCAATCCATAGCTTTTTATGTTTGTTTTTGAAAAACACCTTTCTGCTTCCATCTGTGTTATTCCTGAAAAACTTAGCCATAGAACACTCGAATGCACCCAATATTCTGTAGAATACTGATTCTGATTCAAAATCACAAGCAACCGAACTAGGACACTGTTTATGCTAGGTGTAGATCTATTCAGACCATAACCGAACTAGGACTTGTAGATATAACTGTAGTCTCAGTAAGTCATCTTCTGATTTACCTTAGCCGACATAAACGAACCGAAATAAGTCTGAATTTAGACAACTGGAAACCTCTGCCTTTGACCGAACTAAGTCTCTGGGGCTAAGCCAGCTTTCTTAGCTTAAACCGAACTAAGAAAGCTGCCCCTAGACACTCGACCGAGGTAACAAAACCAGCAGTTCAAACCGAGATAAGCAACCGCCATACCCAAACCGATCTAGCGAACCCCTTGCTCAATCCGGGCTACCAAGTATTTTTGTTGAACCGAGATAAAACCTATATCATTCCCCAGGCCGAAGTAGGCTTTCTTATCTTTGCTTTGATTTTGTAGCACGGTCAACGATCTGTGCTTAACACCTTGTTTTCCACTTTGCAGACTTAGGTTGCCCAGGCATTCCTCTGCCGCTCAACCGAGCTACTGAGCACACTCTTCCGACCGAGATAATTTATTTATAACTTATAAAATAAATGGGGAAGTATAGGTTTTTGGTAGAAACCCCTGGAGGCCTAGCCGAATTTCGAAGGGAGTACAACATCCCTGACGATGTACACCTTACCCTGGCCAAAAAAGACGTAACTCCATGGGGAAATGAAGGCTTCGTCCCCTTTACACTCCTTTTAATTATAGAAACCGGACTAAGATTTCCGGTCCAGTCATTAATTTGTGAATTCCTTAGGCAAACCAGACTATGCCCAACCCAGCTTTCTCCCAACTCATACCACATAATAATGGGTGTAGCTGAGCTAAACCGTCAAGAAGGACTCAACCTCGGTCTAGCCGAAATATTCCACCAATACTCCTTAGGATCCAAAGAAGAGGGCTGGGTTTACTATATAAGAATACGCCGCAACCGAGAGAAAATAATAAAAGACACGCCGGATAAAGACTTGAATGACGACGATTTTTTCTGGGTTTCTGGGAATTATGATGATCATCAAGCCCAGATACCTGGCCGACGTATAAACTGGAAAAAAGGAACACCTGGTATAAAAACTTCGGTTTTCTTTTGTGCCTTTCTTTTATTTCGGCTTCCATTTCATGCTTCTTTTTTACTTCGATTTTCCATCCTTTGAACCGAACTAACAGTTTGTCTCCTTGATGCAGATTCAGCTCATCTTCATTCCCTTTACAGCCACCCCAACCTCAATACCCTTCGTGCCGCACTACGGGTAAAAGAAAGAAGTTGGGCTAAACTCCTTAATTTTGAGCCGACATACCGATACAGCGGTCGCCGGAAAGCCAGAGTAACTGACTTTCTTCTTGAAGACGCCCCAGAACCGGACCCAACCTTGCCACCAATCAACCTAGTCCCTCTGACTGCCGAACAAGAAATGGCAAAAAGGAGCAGACTGAAGGCATTGCTGACTGCAACAACCCAAGCCGAAGTACCACCAACAGGACAGACCACTGAGATCGTGGTAGCACTTCCATCTCAACGGCCCTCCTCATCTCGCCCAAGCAAGCGTGCCCGGACTAGCCAAACCAAGCAACGACTTGTTGATGAGGATGAGACCGTTCTGCCACCAAGCCCTCCTCCAAGCCCTCAACGGGATGCTCAACCGGAGCACTCTGACCGAGCTGCCACCTCCAAATGGGTTCCCAACCTTTCCTTCCAGAACCGAGATATCCAGGAAACTGACTCTGTCATCGCTGAGAAGGACCACTTGTTGGCATTCAACCTTGCCAAGAGTGTCTGTCTTCCCAAAGACATGGAGCACCATCAAAAGCAGCTAAACACCGAGCTGAAGGCAATCCGGTCTTCAACAAAGTCCATGATTCTGGTAAGTAGCACTGTCCTTTTGGCCTTTCCAATTTTTCCAACTTTCAGTTCGGCTAAGAGGAAAATTACTATTCTTTTGCAGGCCATTCAGAAAAACCATGTCACACACAGGAAAGTGTTGGAGCTAAGAAGAAATACAAGGCAGGCCATGGCAGAAGCCGAAGCGAAAACGGCCGAGCTAGAGGAGGCCAAAAAGCAATTGGCCGAACTACAATCTGAGAGCTACAATCTGAGAACGGCTGACTGACCGAATTGGTTAGTTCGGCCGAAGCCGAAAAGCAAAAGGTTGCTATTGAGACAAAGGACAAGTACCTGCGCCAGCTGGCAAAGATTGAAAAGAAAAAAGATACCGAGATAGCCCAACTGAAGGAGGGCATGAAAGCTGCCGAAAAGCGAGGTTTCAAGAATGCGGAGGACGCCTACACCTAGCAGTGCGAAGCCGCCAAGGATCTGTTCTTCAAGTGCGGCTAGAGGAGTGCTGTGGAGCGGCTCGGTTGTGCGCCAGACACCGAGGTTTACGATGCTCCTCAGTATTCCATTTCGGCTTCATTGTCGCAGTATGCTGCCGATCTACAGAAGCAATTTCTTGAAGGCTCAGGCTCTGATGATGATGAAGATGAAGATGGGCCAACTGAAACTCCGGTCATCAACGAGCAGGCCAACGATCAATCAGTAACAGTTGAAGACCTAACTGATGAGCTGCCCACTGACACCGTGCTGTCAGTTGGTACCGAGGTCCAAGCTGAGACCGAGCTCCCACCTCAAACCGGACTTCGTGTTGACGCCGATGCTGAGTTTGACGCCGAACTTGATGATCTTTTCAACTGACGTTCATTTTGCTTTCTTCTTTCCTTTTGTTTTTGAACTTGTAACCGGGCTGCGGCCCCTCAATTGTATTTTGTTTTGCACTTCAATGAAAAAATCTTCTTCAGTGCTCAACTCTTATTCCGGTTTTGTTCTGTATGCTTGCACTCGTAATGAATTTTCCATGAACTCATTTGCTCAACTGTGATCTCGGTTTGAATGCTTGCTTTCTAATTGCCATATGAAATATATCTGGGCTGATATGCCGTATTCCGGTTTTAGCTATCTAACTTACTAGCCAACCACTCTTTAGCCGATATAATTACTTCGGCTGAAGAGTATCCAGTGTTTAATCCAGCCAACTGCTCTTCAGCCATAAACTTATTTCGGCTGAAGAGTACAAAGAGTTGGTTTAATCCAGCCAACCACTCTTCAGCCATAAACTTACTTCGGCTGAAGAGTACAAAGAGTTGGTTTAATCCAGTCAACCACTCTTCAGCCATAAAACTTACTTCGGCCGAAGAGTAACCAGAGTTGGTTTAATCCAGCCAACCACTCTTCAGCCATAAAACTTACTTCGGCTGAAGTGTGACCAAAGTTGGTTTAATCCAGTCAACCACTCTTCAGCAATAAAACTTACTTCGGCTGAAGAGTAACCAGAGTTGGTTTAATCCAGCCAACCTCTAAGTTGGTTTTCCAGTCAACTTAGAATAAAGTGTTTGGTTATTCCGACCAAACGTCCTGCAGCCTGGATCCTTATCCTGGGCTTAGGAGGGGTGTTGGTTTAATCCAGCCAACCACTCTTCAGCCATAAAACTTACTTCGGCTGAAGAGTAACCAGAGTTGGTTTAGTCCAGCCAACCTCTAAGTTGGTTTAATCCAGCCAACTTAGAATAATGTTTACACTGTACCTAACTTGCTAAAACTATCTTTTACAAAAAGCAACGTTTATACTGAAAAGAAAACTACTTGTTTTATTGAGAAGAGGAAAAATTACACATGCTTAAAAAGAAAAAAAGCTAAAAATAAAACAACTTGAGATTGGCAGTGTTCCACGGCCTGGGAATTGCTTTGCCGTCCTTATCTTCTAAGTGGTATGCCCCTTTGCCTGCTAATCCGACCACTTTGTAAGGTCCTTCCCAGTTAGGCCCTAGCTTGCCATCTCCCGGTACCAAGGTATTTCCCATCACTTTGCGTAGTACCCAATCTCCGATCTTGAATTGCCTTGGGTGCACTGTTTTGTTATACTTTCTGGACAACTCTTGTTGGTAGGAGGCGATGTGAACCAATGCTCTGTCTCTTCTTTCTTCCGCAAGGTTAAGCTCTAATGCTATGGCTTCGCCATTCAGGTCTGGATCAAAATTTTCGCTCCGAATTGTGGGAAGGCCAACTTCTAATAGGATGACTGCTTCCATGCCATAAGCTAAGGAGAATGGTGTTTCTCCTGTTGATCGTCGAGGCGTGGTGCGGTAAGCCCATAAAACATGAGGGAGCTCTTCTGCCTACTTGCCTTTGGCTTTCTCTAACCTTTTCTTCAATCCATCCAAGACTACCTTGTTTGATGTCTCCACCTGACCATTTGCTTGGGGATATGCCGGTGTAGAATTGTAGAACTCTATCTTGTACTCTTCACAAAAGCCTCTGAAAATTCTGCCGTCGAACTGAGTGCCGTTGTCTGAAATTAGTGCCTTTGGTATGCCAAATCGAGTGATGATATTCTGCCAAACAAACTTTTTCACATCTTTTTCCTTGATTGACGCCAAGGGTTCTGCTTCTACCCACTTTGTGAAGTAGTCGGTTGCCGCAAGAAAGAACTTCCTGTTGCCTGGTGCTGTTGGAAGCGGCCCTACTATGTCTAAGCCCCACATTGCGAAAGGCCATGGGCTAGTCAATGGTAGTAGTTCTCTGACAGGTTGGTGTATTTGGTGCGCAAACTTCTGACACTTTTCGCATTTTTTGACATACTTCTCTGAATCCGCTTGCATGTATGGCCACCAGTATCCTTGTGAAATTGCTCAGTATGCCAATGATCTTCCTCCTTGATGGCTGCCGCATACACCCTCATGTATTTCGAACAGGAATGCTTCCACTTTGCTGGGGTGAACGCACTTTAGGTAAGGTCCTGAGAACGACTTTTTGTACAATGCTAGAGATGGGGAGAGCCAAAATCACTGCGACTTTGTTCTTATTCTGTTGGCCTCTTTCTTCTCTTCTAGTAGGGTGCCATCTTTTAAGAACAGGATGATAGGATCCATCCAAGAAGGGCCTAGATCGGCGCAACATACCTCTTCTGCTTCTGGGTCTTCAATGCTTGGTCTAGGCAGGTAGTCGATCAGTAGTGGATGAGGGATGGAGGTATCTGCCATTGAGGCGAAGCCTGCTAGTTCGTCTGCTCTGCTGTTTTCTTCCCTGCCGATCTGTTCTATCCTCACCACTTCAAACTTCTTGATCTCTGTTCTGACCAGCTCTTGGTACTTAGCCATTCTGTCATCCTTTGCTTCATAGTCGCCTGAAATTTGGTTTACCACCAGCTGTGAGTCGCTGTAAACCATTAGTTCGGTGGCCTTCATGTAGAATGCTGCTTTGAGTCCTGCCAGAAGCGCTTCGTACTCCGCTTCGTTGTTTGATGCTGGGAAGCCAAGGTTAACTGCCTGCTCCACTACTAGGCCGTCTGGAGAGATGAGGACTATGCCAAGTCCTGCTCCATGCCGGTTGGATGCTCCATCCATGAAGAGTTTCCACATCTCTCCGACGAACAGCTTCCAGCAAGTGGAGGGATTAGATGATGCCTTGGGATCTTCCATGTTGCTGACGTCTTCTTCAAAGTCCATGCTTGTTGTCTGCCCCTTGCTATCTGATTGTACCAAGTCTCTGCTTGTTGGCGAGTCTGGACTTGGTATAGCATGGTTTGCTTCTTCCTTCCTTGCTTTACTCTGGTCTGGCGTGGGGCCTGACTGAGTAACCAGTACTAGGGGTTGCGTTATTCCGACGTTAACTTCCATCCCTAGTTCGGTTGTTTCAGTCAGGTGGACTGGGCAGATATGATGACTTCCTGGGGTGAATTCTGCGACGAAGTCTGCCAATGCTTGTGCCTTTATTGCGGTTCTGGGTTGGAACTTGATGTCGTACTGCCCCAACTCAACTGCCCACTTCAAGATTCGCCCGGAGAAGCTAGCTCTTTCAAACAAAGCTTTTAATGGGAAGGCCGTGAGGACAACTATAGTGTGGGCGTGAAAGTAGTGCGACAACTTTCTTGAGGCCATCATCAAGGCCAATGCCAGTTTTTCCAGTGGCAAGTACCTGGTTTCGGCGCCCAATAATGTCTTGCTGACATAATAGATGGGCAAATGTTGGATTCCCTCTGCACGGACCAACACTGCGCTGATTGCGTGCTGCGAGACTGCGAGGTACAAGAAGAGTTCTTCTCCAGGAATTGGTGTTACAAGTAGTGGCGGAGAAGACATGTATTCCTTCAAACTTTCCAGAGCTTGGTCGCATTCTTCGTCCCATTCGAACTTGGCTTTTAAAGCATGGAAGAATGGTCGTAGTCTGTCTGACGACCGGCTTATGAATCGATTGAGCGCAGCTGCCATGCCAGTGAGATGCTGCACTTCTTTTACTGAGTTTGGTCTCTCCAGATCCTGAATCGCCTTGATCTGAGATGGGTCTGCCTCAATACCCCGGTTGGTCACCAAGAAGCCCAGGAATTTGCCAGATCCTACCCCGAATGCACACTTCGACGCGTTGAGGCGTAACTTATGCTTCTTCAGGATCTCAAACATCTCGCCTAGGTCTTTGAGATGGTCATTCTCGTCCTTGCTTTTGACCACCATATCATCGATGTAAGCCTCCATTGTTTTGCCTAACAACGGCTCGAACATCTTGGTGACCATTCTTTGGAATGTTGCCCCTGCGTTCTTTAGGCCAAAGGGCATGACCTTATAGCAGTATAGTCCTCTTGGAGTTGTGAAGGATGTGACCTCCTGGTCTGGTTCATGCATGGCGATTTGGTGGTAGCCTCTGTATGCGTCCAGAAAGCTAAGTCGGTTGTGCCCCGCCGTTAGGTCTACCAGTTGATCTATCCGTGGGAGGGGGAAGCTATCTTTTGGGCATGCCTTGTTGACTGTTTTATAGTCGACGCAGACACGCCATTTGTCATTCTTCTTAGGTACCACCACTGTATTGGAGATCCATCTTGGGTAGTGTACTTCTCTGATTGCTTCAGCCTCCAACAAGTTTCCCACTTCTTCTGCCACTATCTCGGCGTGGTGGAGTGCCGATCTGCGGGTGCGCTGAATGATTGGTCTGGCGGATGGGTGGACATTGAGTTGATGGCAGATGAAACTTGGATCAATGCCTGGCATGTCGTATGGAGTCCAGGCGAACACTTCGATGTTAGAAGTCAAAAATTCCAAGACCTCTAACCTTTCTGTGCTGGACAACGACGAACCGAGTAAAAAGAACTTATCCGGGTTCTTTTCATCTATTCTAACCTCCACCAAGTCTTCCACCGCTTTCTGATTAGCCGCTTTGCCCACTTCTGCGAACAGTTCATTACTCTCTGGTTCTTCCACCGAATGAACGTATCCTTTCGCAGCGCGGCTGCCATTCACCGTGACAAAGCGCTGCTTCGACATGATCTGGTCTCCATAGACTTCCTCTATTACTCCGGTGTCGTTGGGGAACCGCATTACCTGGTGGTAGGATGACGCCACCGATCGCATGGCATGCAGCCATGTTCTGCCCAAGATGATGTTGTAAGTAGAGGGGACCTTCAACACCCAGAACTCCACTTGTTTCGTCACACTCCCTGCTCTGACTGGAAGGATGATTTTGCCGACTGGCCATTCTGGCATTGAGTTGAATCCAATCAGGGGAGATACGGCAAGTGCCAAGTCTTTGTCCTGCAGCTTCAATTGTTTGAACGTCTCGTAGTACATTATTTCGCATGAACTCCCCTGGTCGATCAGAATCCGCTTGACGTCAAAATCCTTGACTCGGAGAGTGACCACCAAGGCGTCATTGTGGGGGCAATATATTCTGTCCAAGTCTTTATCTGAGAAAGACATGACGTTTATGGCTTCTGTCTTTCCCTTCTTGATGGCAGGCTGGGCACTTAGTACCTCCCTTAAGTGCTTAGCCTTTTTGATCGACCCTCTGAGCTCGCATACACGCTCAGGTTCGAAGACTCCATATATCACATTGATAATGCCTTGAGGTGGAGCGTCGATTGGCATCCCATTGGGGTTATTGTGGTCCTGGGGGGCTGGTTGCGCCCCTCCAATATATTTATCCAGGTGGCCTGCCGCCACCAACTCCTCCAGATGCTGCCTCAATGGCGTGCAATTCTCAGTGCGGTGCCCCTTTTCTTTATGGAAGGTGCACCGCGACCTGTCGTCGTAGTCCTTCTGAGCCTCGCCTAGCTTGGCTGGCCACTTGACGAAAGGCTCGTCTCGAATCTCGCTAAGTATTCGGTAGATCGGTTTCTTGAAGACCGTGGTTATGGCAGTGCGGACTCTCAGCCATCTTTTATCCTGGTGTTCTTCGTTGTTTCGCCTGCCACGTCCGTTTCTGTTCGGACGGTCTACCGCATTGACCTTTGCTGAGGCCTTCTTTTCTGGCGCTGCGGTCGCGCCGGATTTTGCTTTGGCACGTGCACCATCCTCTTCCACCCTGATGTGCTGGTGCACTCTTTCCATCAAGGCTTCCATGGTGAGAGGTGGCGTCATGGTGATTGAGTCCCTTAGTCTATTGCCGACTGGAAGGCCTCTTTTATACTGTGCAATGGCGAGATTGGTGGGGCAATCCCCAATCTGGTTGAATGTCTCCCAGTAGCGGCTGTTGTAGGATCTTAGGGTCTCCTTGTCACCCATGTCGATGGAGAGTAACTGGTCAATCTCCACCGGGGTTTTGGTGTTTGTTCTGAATCGGGTGACGAATGCCTCCGCCAATTGCGCCCCGGAGGCTATGCTGCCTTCTGGGAGCTTTTCAAACCAAGTCAAGCCCAAGTCTCCCAGGCTTGATGGGAAGAGGATGCACATCAAAGCCTCGTTTCGTCGATATACAGTCATGACCTGGTGAAAGTAGCTCAAGTGTAAGTAGGGGTCCGTCTTCCCCTCATACGTAGTGAATTTGGGCTGTAGGAAGCCTGATGGTAGAGACGCGTTCTTAATTGCTGGGACAAATGGCGAAGTCTGTAGCCTCACCAATGCCTTGTCCGTTGGTTCGTAGGCCGGGTGCGGTATTGGCATTCCAACCTCGACGCTTCCATGCATCCGAGGAGCCAACCGCTGTAAGGCAGAAACTCTATGTGGATCACGTGCCCTGGCGTCTTCCCTGCATCGTGCTTTTTCTTCTAGCACGGTTCGTAGGTCGGACGATCTGGGCAACTCTGTCTGTCTGGACCTTGTTTGGTGCGTATGTGAAGGCCAATAAGTGCTCCCTTCCGTGTATGACCTCTCAGACCTCGTCCTCTCAGACCTGGAGTGACGAGTTCTGGAAGACCTGGGTTGAGTATCGCCTGTCCTGAGGCTTTTACTCTCTGCTTGCGAGGGTGTGGTGTTCCTACCACGACCTTTCGAGTGACGAGGGGGCGTTCTGTTTTTGCGCCCCTCTCCTGTCGCCACTTCTTTTCCTTCATCTGGCGCTTTAGAGATTCCATATCCGCCGCCATCCGTCGTATCAATTCGTCTTGCTCCTTGACGCGATCTTCCAAGGCTTGAGGATCAATCCTCCGTCTCTGTCTCTCTGGACTTTGTGAACCAGAGCGATGGGGGCTGTTCGTCCGTCTTCTCTCCCTTGTATCCCTCCTGGGATTCTGTCGTTGCTCCAAGTCCGCCATAGGAGGGATCAAAGGTAGTCCTGCGCGTCTCGCACCTCCCTGTGGTGTTTGTCCGTTGACGGCGGACTGTGATAGATCTTCGTTGTGCGCCATTGATTCTTCCTGAGGAAAAGCTTGATCAAGAGGTTTTGTTCTTGTCTGAATTCCTACAGACGGCGCCAAGTGTACGGGAAAGAAATACACCTTCTCGTATAATCCTGTTGATCAAGTCTGCGCTCCTCCGTACGACGTCGCTTCACAACCTGAAAACACAAACGTGAGCTGGCCGGCTGGTGTGTGCCGGAAACATCTCCGATGCCTAAGTCAGCAAACAAGACAAATAGGCAAAAGCTCTATGTATTCAGGAATCAAAGTTGTGTTACCTCTCCATAGGTGATGTTTGTGAGCTTTTATAGGTTTCGAGTGGCACAATCCTAGTAGGACTCTTACTTCTCCATGTAGAGTCCTCCTAGGATTCATACTCCTGAAAGATCATGCTTATCCTTCAACACCCCCCTCACTGCTTAAACCAAGTGAGATGGTTTTACTTCGGCAAGATGTCATATAACTGAAGTAACATTCCCTCGCCGGACTCCAATATGACCGACGTAAACTTGACCATGCTTAGATGCAGAATAGGCCGAACTATCCTTAATTCGGCTCTTCCTTCTACTACTCTTACTTCGGCTTCTCACGTACAACCCATGGTGGGATTAGACCGAACTAACATGTCATGACCGGTCTAACTCCAAAGCGCCTTTAGACCGGTCTAACTACAATCTTCCCTTGGACCGGACTAACTTCAAAGCATCCACAAGACCGGAGTAACTTATATCGCCATTTTACTTCGGTACTTCGCATTGTGGCCCATGACGGCCCATTACTCGGTTCGACCCAACTTTCATATAAATTACCCTCTCATATATGTATATATCAACATCATCAAAAAAGAGATATATATATATATGTATATCAAGAACAAGAATAAAAAATCAACTATATATATCTGTATATATCAACATCATCAACATCAAATAGTGGGGATCTACTCAGATCTGTTGGAAGAAGAAACGATGAAGGAGGAGGCGACTGGATCTGCTCAGATCTGCCGGAGAAGGAGGAGGAGGCGACGGGGGTCTGTTCAGATCTGCCGGATGAGAAGGCGACGGAGAAGGAGGAGGAGGAGGAGGAGGAGGAGGCGACAGAGTAGGGAGCGACCGAGCGAAGGAGTAGAAGAGGCCACCGAGCGGCGTAGGGAAGGAGGAGAGAGAGTGCGAGATGTTAGTGTCTCTAACCTTTTTTGAACTGAACTCAGTGTCTCTAACCTGAAATAAGAAAAGAGAGTGAGAAAACATATATATATACACAGTGGTAGAATGGTAATTTCACATCGGGGAAGTGGGTACGGGGCCGGGGCCGGGGCCGGGGACGGGGTTGTAAAACATATCACCGTTCCCGGCCCGAAAATGGTCGGTGATTTATTTTTAAATACCATCCCCGGCCCGTCGGGGGTATTTTTCGGAGAAAAACCGTTCCTATCGGGGTCGGGGGATCGGGTCCCCGTCGGGCCGGTTTTAAATTGCCATCTCTATGTGTGTTTGTGTGCATACCCACGTCTAAAAACATTTTTTACAGTTAAAGAATTCTAACAGGATCAAATATATCCATATATCAGGTCTGCGATGTTTGTACTTATTAGAAGCTAGCATGTAATGTAACAGAAACTTAGTGGATTTCAATATATACAAGGTGTTTGATGCTGAAAACGCTGAACAAAATTAACTGTGAATAGATAGCTCTTCTCAATGATATTCAGATGTGTTATTGTGTTTAATCACTCAGAAAGCTATGCTTAAGTATGTATTTCAATGACATGGTTTGTGCTTTGTATCCTTTTAATTAACCACCACGTGGTTTGTGCTTTGTATCCTTTTAAATTAACCACTTGTTTCTCAAACCATTCTTTCCATTATGTTCATAAACTAATGTCGAAGTAACTAGTAACCTATGTTTCTTCTCATTGATTTTCTAGACTTCATGTTGTCGTTTTTTACCATTTCAGGTGCTTCCATCAATACTCTTGAAACCTTACTTCATGCTAAGGTGGGTTGCGGGGGCTTCAAAAAGTTTGGAGCAAACTCTGGGTCAACAAAATTTGTTTTTATTTTACTTTTATTTTAATTTTTTAAATTTTTGGAGATATTTTGAATGAAAAGTTATTTCAGTTACTAATCAAGCTTTAGCATGGCTTGGTTTCACCCAGAATTTGAGATGTTGATATAAAGATCTAGGTGTCCTTTTTTAATCTCCATCTAAAGTTGATGTACTTGGTTTTCCCTTCATTTTGTAGGTTTATTCTGTTGAGGACAAGGAGGAGTTGGAACAAGTTGTGTCTTCTCCTGTTGTTAATATATATTATTTTGGTCCTTCTATGATCGGCTCATCTTGCCCTCATACAATTTATTACAGCAAACTTGAGGAGATAAAACGCCAGATTTGTTGTGGTGACATTGTTTGCTTGTAAACTTCATGTTGTTTGAACAGACTTTCACTTGTTTGCTATCTGCATAACGAGCAGTGTGTGTCAACGCTGAGCAGGAAGACTGATGATCATTGCAGTCTTAAGAGCATCAAGAAGATGCTCCAGAGAGAGCACAATAATTTGATATTTTATCTTGAAAATCTTGGCCTTTGGGGAGCATTTCAGGTAATTCAATGTATTCCACCGACTCTTTTAATTACATGATTCGTTTAGATTTATTTTTTATTTTTATATTTTATTATCAGTGCTTGAGAGTTGTTTGGGTGAAGATCACAGGGTTCAAATACAGTGTTTTATTAGGATTTGTTGCACAATAATAATCCTTTAAATAAAATTAACTTGTTCTAATTTGCCTGAAACACTAGTCAAACTTTTCTAAAAGTAGTTCAACCAACTTCATAAGAAACAAGAGTGTTAGTTGTAAACATGAGTAAAATAGTTATTGAATGGCTAGAAGTACTAAACATGATGAAAATTGATAATGTCACCAACTTTATTTCACATGGCTGAAAAGAAAAATTATGGCTGCATTTTTGATGCATTGATTGTGTTACCATTTGGGAGGAGTATTTATTAAGATAAGTTTCATAATAAATAATCTTTAAATAAAATTAACTCTTTGTAATCTACATAAGACACTTTGTCAAACTTTTTTAAGAGCAATTCAACCATCTTCATAAGGAACAAGAGTAGTAGTTGCGAAAAAAGTTGAACAACAGTAAACACGAATAAAATAGTAAGGCCAAGTTTTGATGCTATTAGTCTACCTCTCATGTCTTCAGTTGCTGCGGAAGCTTGAATAAAGTTGATCAACGGCTGGTGCATCGAAGATGCTATTAGTCTACCTCTCATGTCTTCAGTTGCTGCGGAAGCAAGAGCTTGTCTAGGAGCTATCTAATGGGCTGTGCAAAGAAGGTTGAGATGCCTCTCCATTTTCACTGATAGCCAAGTTTTGGTGCATATGCTATGTGGGAAAGCGAAGACTGATTGGACTATGGACAGTCGTAAGGGATATAAAATCCTTTAGAAGCTTATTCCTATTTCTAGTTATTTCTAAAGTAGATTGGTTTGTAATTCAACCAGTGCATTGACTATTTCTAAAAAAAAAAAAAAAAAAATGTTAAATTTTGATGTTCAAGAAAACAAAATACAAATGAGTAATAATTTAAGAGAATTTACTATATTTTACTCTTATATTAATATTAATGTAATTTAATTTTTAATACAGTATTAACATATGAAATGATATGAATGATATTACTCGTTATGTTATCATGATCACTTCAGCAAATGTAGAGCCTAGAGCCTTGTATTGTGTGAGTTCATTGAATTTCCTAAGAAAATGAGTCCTCAGCAAATATGTTGGAATCGAGATAGCCAATTGTAAGCAATCCAGTATCAAAATCCTACGTTGTGGTCAGTACACCAAATTCGTTCTGACCTGTTTGGTTTAGAGTTTATAAGATTTGCTTGTAAATTTTTATTTATTTATCTATTTTTACACCCTCTATCAGATTATTTGATTCACTTCTTGTTTAGAAATAATTTTTAAAAAGTTAAAAATTTATTATCAAAAAATTGAAAAAATAATATTTTTAATTTTAATTTTTTGATAATTTATTTTTAGGTGTTTGAAATTTGACTTTTTAAATTTTTTGTTGACTTTTTATGTTTAGTTAAAAAAAAAAATTCAAAAATATTTATAGAGAAACTAGGTAAGGGAAATTGCAATGCAATGGACTGTTAATTTGTAATAAACTAAAAGTGATGTATATCTGGCTTTTTGTGTCACTTTCTAACCAAACAATAGACTAGTAAATCTATTTGACATGAAGTCTAATCTCATGCCTCAATAATGGTTAGAAAATTTTGAAATTTTGAAATTTTGAAAAAACTTCACAAAAACTTTTATTTTTAACTAATTTTTTTTAAAGGAAAATTGGTCTAGCATTTCTGTCCAACATTAGTAATGAGAGAGGTTCACAATATTTTTTTTTTTTGTAATCTAAGTTCTTTCACCCACAACCATGTATCACTCTCTCTCTCTCTCTCCCTCTCTCGTCTCTTCTCTCTTTATATATATCTATACATATACCAATAATGCATAAAATTGTTATATCGGTAATGAGTTTGGTGGAAAATGAGCTATGCATGTGTTTGATTCATGAAATTGAGCTCCATGTTGATGTATTTTAGTATTGGTACCATGTTAGTACAAGTATATGTGAAATTGGAGCCATAATATGTAAGAAATGTGGTTGGAATGTCGAATTTGAACTCAAGAACACATTCTGGATTTTCCAGAATTTTGATGTCCGCTCGAGCGGGGGAACTGCCGCTCGAGCGGGAAATACGTGCTCCCAGCACTTTTTGCAGACATGGTGTCCGCTCGAGCGGGGAAGTTGACGCTCGAGCGGGGAGCTATGTAGACAGACCTTTCGCTCGAGCGTGATTTCGATGCAACTAGTACTTTTGCAGGCCTTAAGGGTCCGCTCGAGCGGGGAAGTCCATGCTCGAGCGGGGACCCTGTTTCTGAAAATTTTGTATGCTCGTTCTATGTTTCATTTTCCGTTCTCTTTCACTTGCAAGCACTCTTAGGCGTGCATTAAGCATTGTAATTGAGTTAAAGAATGGATTGAATTGTTAGTGACCCTTTTGTGTTCATGGAATGTGTAGGGTCGAGCTCCAAGGCAAACCAACCCACCGATCACTATGAGTAATATCTTATCAAAGATATCTGAAATATATTCTTGTCCAATTGCTTACTTCTATGTAAGTTTTATAAATTCGTTGATTCGATTGGTGGACAATGTTTTGACATAACTGAATGGACCGAAGGTCGTTTAGACATAACTGAATGGACCGAAGGTCGTTTTGACATAAATGAATAGGCCGAAGGCCGTTTTGACGTAAATGAATGGGCCGAAGGCCGTTTTGACATGAATGAATGGGCCAGAGGCCGTTTTGACGTAAATGAATGGACTGAAGGCCGTTTTGACATGAATGAATGGGCCGAAGGCCATTTTGACTTAAATGAATGGGTCGAAGGCCGTTTTGACATGAATGAATGGGCCGAAGGCCGTTTTGACAAAAATGAATGGGCCGAAGGCTGTTTTGACATAAATGAATGGGCCGAAGGCCGTTTTGATGTAAATTAATGGGCCGAAAGCCGTTTTGACATGAATGAATGGGCCGAAGGCCGTTTTGACATAAATGAATGGGCCGAAGGCCGTTTTGACATGAATGAATGGCGGAAGGCCGTTTTGACATAAATAAATGGGCCAAAGGCCGTTTTGACATGAATGAATAGATCGAAGGTCGTTTTGGCATGAATGAATGGGCCAGAGGCCGTTTTGACATGAATGAATGGACTGAAGGTCGTTTTGGTATGAATGAATGGGCCAGAGGCCGTTTTGCCATGAATGAAAGTCTGAATGGGCCGAAGGCCAGTTTGTTATGAAAAGATAAATGGGCCAAGGGCCAGTATGTTTGGAACCGCAACCACTTGAATTAAATTGTGTATATATGTTAAATAGAAATATGAATTGGGCCCAAGGTCGTTCGAAGCATGTTATTGTTCATATCGTTTCTATAACTTTTGCATTTGATATTATTCACTGGGCTATCGCTCACGCTCATTCATGTGTTTGTAGGTGAGCCAAGAGAAGTCCAAACCCAGCCCCAGTGAAGTCTGTGAGGAACAACAAAGGTTTTGAAGAGTCAACCCTTGCGTCTTACGCACGAGACTCGTCTTCGCCTTTTGTTATTTTGTATTATGTTGTCATGTTGGCGAAGTCTTGAACATGTCCGTAAATAGTCTTCATGGGTTGACTTAGTTTTGGATGATCCTGTTTGTGCAGAACTTTATGATACTGTATTTTTGTTGTGAGTTATTAATGTTTATATGTTTGGTTATTTGATGTGCCATGTAAGCACGGCTCTATGGACAAAGTTTTTGAATTGCTTCCATTTGGCCCCCATTAACTCTGTTAAGATACGTTTGGTTCATTGTGAGGCCGTAGGTAATCTCATGATTTCTGGCCGGTTATGTCCTTAACCCTTGGGGGCAGGTTCGGGCCATGACAGAGTGGTATCAGAGCACGAGTTAATAACTCACACACTTGTCCAAAAGAGCAATAAGCCTCTAGAATAGATTTAGGATGCATTCATAAGTATGAATTTGAAAGCATCGAGAATATGCTTAACTATTTCGGTTTGAACAATTATATGTTATAAGTTTGTGAACTACTTGCATTGCAAATTATCTGAATATGTATGCTCTTCAGTATATGCATACTTGTGAACCTTTTGTGTGAAATATAATGCAAGTTTAATCAGATGGTGAGAACAAGAGGAGATGAAATAGAGGAATCCTCTACTGCCAGAATAGACAGTATGGAAAGACTGATACATGAAATGGCAGAAACTTTGAGACAGCAACAGGAGTGGCAACAACAGTGGCAGCAACCACATCTGCCACCTCCACCTCCGGCACCACCTGTGCCAGATAATCAGAATGATGATCGAATAATAGCACTCACCAAAGAGTTCAAGAAAATGAAACCACCACAGTTCCATGGGGGATTAGATTCGTTGAAAGCCGAAGCATGGGTCCTCGGCATTGAGAAACTGTTTGAAGTATTCCCCTGTTCAGAGACACAGAAAGTGCTTCTAGCCACTTTTATGCTAGAAGACGAGGCAAGAAGATGGTGGACGTTAATGCGAGAAAATCATAAGGATGTTGACTGGGTGAAATTTTGGAAATCTTCTATGACAAATACTTCCCACAATGTGTTCGGGATAGGAAAGTGTCAGAATTCATGGAACTAAAGCAAGACAGTATGACTGTAGCCGAGTATGAGGCCAAATTCACTGAATTGGCCAGGTTTGCACCACATGTGATTGATACAAACTATCAGAAGGCGAGGCATTTTGAAGGTGGGCTTAGAAGCGACATTTTAGAAAGAGTGAATGTCTTGAAGCTAGAAACCTACATTGGGGTGCTAGACAAGGCCATTATATCAGAGGCTAACATAGCTAGACAAGCTAAGCCAACAACAGAATGGAAAGGTAACAAAAGACAAGGCTTCTTCTCAAAGAAGAAATTTCTGAAAAAGCAAAACACGGGCTCCTTAAATACTTCAAATTCTTCCCGAGACACAACTCCAATGTGCAACATTTGTAGCAAAAGGCAGCATGCAGTTTGTTACCGTGCATCAGGAGCCTGTTTTAAATGTGGGAAACAAGGGCATATAGCCCGAGATTGTAATCAGAATGGTGGAAATATAGCTGCTAGTTCCACTGCATCGATCCCAAAGCCGGAAAATACTTTGAGATCCGTTACCACCGGGGATACCGTGAGACAGGGAAGAGTTTTTGCACTTGTTCCGGGTGATACACGGAATGCCAATGCAGTTGTCTCAGGTACTATTTCTATATGTAATCAGGATGCTTTTGTGTTAATTGATTCCGGATCCACACACTCTTTTGTGACATGTGCATTTGCATCTAGATTGAATAGACCCTTAGAATCACTGCCATATCTGCTATGTGTGTCTGCTCCATCTGGGGAATTTGTATTGTGTGAATCTATATACCGGTTTTGTGATATGCGTGTTGAGGATGCTATCCTATATGTAGATTTGTTGCCCTTGAACTTTAGGCATTTTGATGTAATTTTGGGCATGGATTGGTTGACCAAGTATTGTGCCACCATTGATTGTGTGACAAAACGGGTTGTGTTTAAACCACCAGAACAGAAAGAGATTGTGTTTGTGGGTAATGGGGTAGTGCCTCCACCTTATTTGATATCTGCAATGAAAGCATGTAAACTGATCAGGAAAGGGTGCCAGGGTTATTTGTGCTATGTGTTGTCTGACCAATCTGTGAATGTTGAGTTGAAAGATATCCTTATTGTTAGAGAATTTCTAGATGTGTTTCCAAATGAATTACCAGGGGAATTGGTAGACAGGGAGATAGAGTTTACTATTGAAACTGTGCCAAGCACCCAGCCCATTTCTAAAACTCCCTACCGAATGGCTACCGCCGAAATGAAAGAATTGAAAGAACAGTTGCAAGACCTGCTTGACAAAGGGTTTATCTGACCTAGCACTTCGCGTTGGGGTGCACCAGTATTGTTTGTGAAAAAGAAGGATGGAACTTTGCGTTTGTGCATCGATTACCGGGAATTGAATAAGGTAACAATAAAGAACAAATACCCCCTACCCCGTATTGATGATTTATTTGACCAGTTGCAGGGATCACAGGTGTTTTCTAAGATTGATTTGAGATCCGGGTATCATTAGTTAAAAGTAAAGGCAGAAGATGTTGAGAAAACAGTATTTAGAACAAGGTATGGCCATTTTGAGTTCCTTGTTATGCCATTTGGAGTGACTAATGCTCCGGCAGCATTTATGGACTTAATGAACCGAATTTTAAAAACCTACCTTGATGAGTTTGTTGTAGTTTTCATCGATGATATTTTGATATATTCTAAAGATAGACTTGAACATGAACATCATTTGAGAACTGTTCTACAAATACTTCGGGAAAGGAAATTATTTGCTAAACTAAAGAAATGTGAGTTTTGGTTGGATGAAGTTGATTTCTTAGGGCATGTGATCAACAAGGAAGGAATTTCAGTAGACCCGCAGAAAATAGAGGCGATTGTGAATTGGCCTATACCGACTAATGTGACAGAAGTCCGTAGTTTCATGGGCTTAGCTGGGTACTACAGGAGGTTTGTGAAAGACTTTTTGAAATTAGCAGTGCCTCTTACCCAATTGACACGTAAAGGCCAACCGTTTGAATGGAACGACGAAAGAGAATCTGCCTTCCAAGAACTGAAAACAAGATTGACCACTGCACCAATTTTGACACTACCTTCAGGTACGGAAAATTTTGTAATTTTCAATGATGCGTCTTATAAAGGTTTGGATTGTGTGTTAATGCAGAACGGAAAGGTTATTGCTTACACCTCCCGACAGTTGAGGCCACATGAGAAGAATTATCCAACACATGACCTATAATTGGCCGCAGTTGTCTTTGCTTTGAAAATCTGGCGGCATTATCTGTATGGAGCAAAGTGTGAAGTCTACACGGATCACAAAAGTTTGAAATACTTTTTCACGCAGAAGGAGTTGAATATACGACAGAGGAGATGGCTGGAACTGATAAAAGATTATGATCTAGAGATTCAGTATCACCCCGGGAAAGCTAATACAGTTGTTGATGCCTTGAGCAGAAAATCAACGGGGAGTGTGGCTTGCTTGCTTATTGAATAGAGAGAGATCTTGCAAGATTTTGAGAAATCTGAAATTGAAGTGGTAATGTGTGAACAGGGCGGATTGAAAGACGCTATTACAGCCGAGCCGGCAATCATTGATGGAATCAAACAGAAACAGAAGGAGGATGAATTCCTCAAGAAAGTAATTGATGAATTTGAAACAAGTCTGAAAGCAGAGTTTAGCATTGAGAATGAAGTGTTCAGATTTCAGAACAGAATGTGTGTCCCAGATATTCCGGAACTAAAGAAGAGGGTTTTAGATGAAGCCCACAGATCTGTGTTTGCTATGCATCCAGGTAACAATAAAATGTATCGGAATTTGAAACAAACCTATTGGTGGCCAAAGATGAAGAAAGAGATTGCGAAATATGTGTCCAAATGTATTCAGTGTCAGCAAGTTAAAGCTGAACATCAGAAATCAGGCGGTCTACTTCAACCTCTCCCTATCGCTGAATGGAAGTGGGAGCATGTGACTATGGATTTCGTTGTTGGCCTACCTCGGACTTCTTGAGGTATGGATTCTATTTGGATTGTAGTTGATAGACTGACTAAATCCGCACATTTTCTACCTATCAAAACCACATTTACTACTTACAGATTGGCTACCATTTATGTTGATGAGATTGTCCGTTTACACGGAGTTTCGGTATCTATTGTGTCGGATAGAGATCTGAAATTTGTATCTAGATTGTGGAAGAGTTTGCAGGAAGCTATAGGAACATAACTAAGGTTCAGTACTGCATTCCACCCATAGACAGATGGGCAGTCAGAACGAACAATACAGACTTTGGAAGATATGCTTCGCATGTGTGCTTTGGATTTTCAGAGGAGTTGGAAAGATTATTTACCACTTGCAGAATTTGCTTATAATAACAACTTCCACTCCAGCATCGGTATGGCACCATACGAGGCTTTGTATGGTAGAAGGTGTAGATCACCTATTTGTTGGACAGAGGTCGGGGATAGAGCTTTGCTTGGGCCTGAAATTGTGCAAGGCACTTCTGAGAAAATCAAAATTATTCGGCAAAGGCTCAAAACAGCTCAGGACCGACAAAAGAACTATGCAGATGTTCGAAGAAGACCTCTTGAGTATGAGGTCGGTGACCATGTGTTTATTCGCGTGTCATCAATGAAAGGCCAAGTTAGGTTTGGAAAGAAGGGCAAGTTGTCGCCCCGTCACATTGGGTCGTTTCAGATTTTGGGAAGGCTTGGTCCAGTTGCCTATAGAGTTGCTTTACCACCGGGATTCAAGCAAATCCATAATGTGTTTAACGTATCGATATTAAGGGGTTACCTCCGAGACCCGTTTCACGTGATTGATTATCACCGGGTAGCTATTGATGAAAATATCAAATATACTGAATGACCGGAACGAGTTGTTGATCGGCAAGTGAAACAATTGAGAAGCAAGTCCATCCCAATGGTGAAAGTGGAATGGAAAGAACACTATGGGATGGATGCTACATGGGAAAAAGAGGAGGAAATGCGACTACGCTATCCACATTTGTTTCCCGACGAAGGTAAGTTAAGTTTGGAGCACCAAACTTCCTAAAGGGGGGAAGACTGTGATACCCCTGTTCCGTAATACGTTAATTGGTCCTTAATATGAGTATGATTATGTGTTTAATATGATTTCATGTGCCATTGTGTGAAAATATGTGGTTTTGAATTTCTATCTGTTCACCGTAGGAATATCTGTCTGATTATTTGCTTTGGAAATTAAATTGAAGGCCTTATCGGCCACAAAACTTGAAATTGATTACGCCATTGTGATTGGCATAATTTTTAGAGCCTACGGTGAAGTTTAGTTAGAAATTGATTCGGATCAATTAATTTGATTAAATTAATGCTTTAGTGCCCAATTATTTATTATTATTAAATAAGCATTAGTGGGGGCTTTTTATATATGGCCATATACACCCTCATTGCTTCTTTATGAACTCAAAATCTGAGATATACATTTGAGAGAGTGTGAAGGCCGGCCATAGAGAGAGAGAAGGGAGAATTGTGCAATTTTGGCCTTGAAGCTTGAATATTTGAAGGCTAACTCAAGAATTAACCATAGATTGGAGAGATTGGGCCTCTAGGTAAGCAATTGATTCTTGAATTCATGAGTTTAATGTGTAATCTTGTGTGTTCAAAGTTGATTAATGGTCAAGAACAAGAATTGAAATGAAATTGAGTTGTTCATGTTAAATTGAAGGTCAATGTTTGCATGCATGTAAGAATTGCTTTGAAATTTGCATATTTGAGCACCAAATGCATGATCTATGTGAGTTTTTAGTTGAAGATCATGTTCTTGACTATCTCCTCATCATATAAGTTGAGAATGAGAGTAATATACCACATCCATGTACAAATTATAAGGGTGTAAGTGTTGAATGCATAAAATTGTTATATCGGTAATGAGTTTGGTGGAAAATGAGCCATGCATGTGTTTGATTCATGAAATTGAGCTCCATGTTGATGTATTTTAGTATTGGTACCATGTTAGTACAAGTATATGTGAAATTGGAGCCATAATATGCAAGAAATGTGGTTGGAATGTCGAATTTGAACTCAAGAACACATTCTGGATTTTCCAGAATTTTGATGTCCGCTCGAGCGGGGGAACTGCCGCTCGAGCGGGAAATACGTGCTCCCAGCACTTTTTGTAGACATGGTGTTCGCTCGAGCGGGGAAGTTGACGCTCGAGCGGGGAGCTATGTAGACAGACCTTCCGCTCGAGCGTGATTTCGATGCAACCAGTACTTTTGCAGGCCTTAAGGGTCCGCTCGAGCGGGGAAGTCCACGCTCGAGCGGGGACCCTGTTTCTGAAAATTTTGTATGCTCGTTCTATGTTTCGTTTTCCGTTCTCTTTCACTTGCAAGCACTCTTAGGCATGCATTGAGCATTGTAATTGAGTTAAAGAGACAAGAATAAAGCCTAAAGAGGAATATGTGAATTAAAGAACGGATTGAATTGTTAGTGACCCTTTTGTGTTCATGGAATGTGTAGGGTCGAGCTCCAAGGCAAACCAACCCACCGATCACTGTGAGTAATATCTTATCAAAGATATCTGAAATATATTCTTGTCCAATTGCTTACTTCTATGTAAGTTTTATAAATTCGTTGATTCGATTGGTGGACAATGTTTTGACATAACTGAATGGACCGAAGGTCGTTTGGACATAACTGAATGGACCGAAGGTCGTTTTGACATAAATGAATAGGCCGAAGGCCGTTTTGACGTAAATGAATGGGTCGAAGGCCGTTTTGACATGAATGAATGGGCGGAAGGCCGTTTTGACATAAATGAATGGGCCAAAGGCCGTTTTGACATAAATGAATGGATCGAAGGTCGTTTTGGCATGAATGAATGGGCCAGAGGCCGTTTTGACATGAATGAATGGACCGACGGTCGTTTTGGCATGAATGAATGGGCCAGAGGCCGTTTTTGTCATGAATGAAAGTCTGAATAGGTCGAAGGCCAGTTTGTTATGAAAAGATAAATGGGCCAAGGGCTAGTATGTTTGGAACCGCAACCACTTGAATTAAATTGTGTATATATGTTAAATAGAAATATGAATTGGGCCCAAGGCCGTTCGAAGCATGTTGTTGTTCATATCGTTTGTATAACTTTTGCATTTGATATTATTCACTGGGCTATCGCTCACGCTCATTCATGTGTTTGTAGGTGAGCCAAGAGAAGTCCAAACCCAGCCCCAGTGAAGTCTGTTAGGAACAACAAAGGTTTTGAAGAGTCAACCCTTGCGTCTCACGCACGAGACTCGTCTTCGCCTTTTGTCATTTTGTATTTTGTTGTCATGTTGGCGAAGTCTTGAACATGTCCGTAAATAGTCTTCATGGGTTGACTTAGTTTTGGATGATCCTGTTTGTGCAGAACTTTATGATACTGTATTTTTGTTGTGAGTTATTAATGTTTATATGTTTGGTTATTTGATGTGCCATGTAAGTACGGCTCTATGGACAAAGTTTTTGAATTGCTTCCGTTTGGCCCCCATTAACTCTGTTAAGATACGTTTGGTTCATTGTGAGGCCGTAGGTAATCTCATGATTTCTGGCCGGTTATGTCTTTAACCCTTGGGGGCGGGTTCGGGCCATGACATTGCCCCTTAACCCTGCCATGGTGCTGCCCTAGACCCGCCAAGGGGCCCTGCCCTCTGGACCCCTGCGAGCTGACCGGGCAGCTCGATCCCTGTCATAGTCAGCAAAGTGGCAAACTTGAAAGAATTAACATCACAAACTTCTCTGCAAGGCACAATTCGGGTTGGATGCGCATCTAAAAAACTCATAACTCACTGAAATAAAAGAGTGAATAAAAGTATAATTGAAAGAAGTTTTGTCAAACGGGATTGCCAAGAATAAAAACCTAACAGTTAGTAATGCTAATATATAGGGATTTTCAATCCTTAGACCCAGACAATACAACAACTGAATAATAATTTCATGGTCTAATGTGTGAAAGAGAGACCAAAGTTAGAAAACACTTTAGGTGGTCCTTTAGTCAATAAATAAGTGGCAGGGCCTAGTGTATCCTGGTTTGTGCCTCTACAAGTACTCAGACCACTTGGGTGCTAAATGTGCAATTCTGAGTTTGTGTAAAACATGCAAAGAATAAATAATAAGGGCAGTTTCATGTCCATAGAGATGAGATTGGTGTGGTTGTGGGTAATGTTGGTTTTGGCTAGTGAGTGTTATGGGTGTTTGGAGCATGAGAGGATTGCTCTTCTGCAATTAAATGCTTTCACCAACTACCCAAATGGCTCTACCCTACAAACATGGTTGGATGCTTGGAAGGGTGAGGAGACTACCGACTATTGTTAATGGGCAAGAGTCAAGTGCAAAACTACAACGAGGAGAGTGATCCAACTCTCACTCAATTATTCAAGGACTTATTATGATTCGGGAGCTTGGTATCTGAATGCCTCCATGTTTCTTCCATTTGAAGAACTTCAAAGCCTTGACTTGTCAAGCAATGGATTAGTGGGTTGGCTTGAGCATGAAGGTTTTTGATTACTTGAATAGCAACCAAACAAGTTCAGTCTATTGTTTGCTTTGTCACGACCCCATTCTGCCCCTAGTAGAATGGTGCCATGATGGCCAGTAATCTGAGATTACCAAAGGCCAACTTATAAAGTTTCACACAATCAGAGTATACATATGGGGCTTACCCGTGCGAAAGTAATAAATTTAAATATAAGTAGTCCATAAGAGCTGTGCATAGATCTAATGAAATGACATACATCTTAATATGGTTTTATGACTTGAATACAAAACAACATAAAGTACATATTACATCTTGATCAAAAGGCTTCTCAAGCCGAAATATACAAAGACATGAATTATAACTAAGAAGCATAATCTTCAAGATGCTAGCAAAACATGAATCAAAACATCTTCCAAACAAAGCTTAGGCAACATCGCCTTCTTGCTCGTCACCTACATATATATAAAGGGAGGGTGAGCTTGGATACTCAGTGAATAATATAAGTAATAAAGGTTTGAATGAATGATATTCGAGATCTTTATCAAAACAGTACATATCATAGCTTGTACAAAATCAAGGGATGAACCAAGTTCATCTATCAAAGTCTTTCAAAGTTTCAAGGGATGCTTACTAACATCAACATAATACAAGGGATGACATTCTTGACAAAACAAGAGAATAATCGACCCGGAATCGATTAGACAAACCCATTCGTACAAGACTGTCGGTGGTAAGAGAGATATCTCAAACAAGGGTACTAGTTGCATTATAGTCCCCTAACACTAAGGACTTTCTAAGAATGTCATCAAAACAAAGATAATACTTGATACAAAAGCTAATGGATAATCATTTATACTTTGATCAAATACTTTTCCAAAACACAACAAAGCAAATCTTTTATCAAAAACATTATAACATAACTTTATTAAAAATATCACTCATAATAGTTCTTCGGATGTAGGGATTAAGGCAAGAATCCAAGACCTACAATCATATAGCAAAGTCCACTGAATGCATTTCAAGAAGACAAGAAGAAATGCTCAAAGATGGTTGTGCAATGCATTCTTAAAACAAGCTTTACATGAATGAAAATGATCCCGACATTTTTTTCCAAAACTAAGTCAAGACAAAGCAAAACATGTGCTGGGAGTCAAAACACTGTTTTTTCTTCTTGGAAAAGCATGTTGGGTACCAACCAAGTCTCGGAATGGATGCACAGAGATGATCTAGGCCAAAATGGCCTAACTGGGTGAACTCAGGAAGTCTTGGCTGAGGTCCCACACTTCTTGGCCGAGGTGTGGTCTCCTAGGCCTAGGTGTGCGGCTGCTTGTCGAGATGTTACAAGGTGCCGGCAAGGGTGTACCATTGTCGGCCTAGGTGTGCATGCAAGATAGGCTAAGGTGCAAGTGATCATGCAAGGTAGGCCAATGTGAGATACAATGCTTGGCCTAGGTGTGAGGTCTAGGCAAGAGTGGGTCTCAGTGACCACACTTAGGCAAATGAAGTCTGGAAATCTGGGTTTCCTCTTGAAGAACATGAAGAATATGAACATGAATGCTAAAATCATAAATTCTTATTCAAAATCTGAGATTTCATGTTATGAGTTCAAAAACATGGACCTGGGTACCCATACTTGAAGATTTCATGAAAACAAACACAAAAACATAGGACTTAGTATAAACTTTCAGATCAAAATATGGTTTTCTTTCAAGAACACAAGAACATCACTTTCTCTCTCTAAAACAAACTTTAAATCAATGCATGGCTCATGAATCATGCTAGATCATGCAATGTGATCATATCAACGCAAAGAACAACAAGAGTAGATAAAGAATCTAACCTCAAAACACGAATCAAGCAGTTCAAACTCTAAAGATCAAGCTTGGAAATCTAGTTCTCTCTCAAGAACTCCTTCTTCTCCTTCCTAGAGCTTCTCTCTCTACAAGGCAAGGATATGGAAAAATGATATGGGTTCCTCACTGCTAGCTAGCTAATACCCACTGCTGGGACACGTGGCATCATCTGATTAGCTCTCCTAAAAAAAAGGTGCCAGAGTGAAAAGACAAGAGTATGACAAAGTGTGTATAACAAGTAAGATGGCATGGGCACTCTGACAAGGTGATGATCTCGGATTAAGACATAGGCTTCGGACAAGAAGGTTTCTATGATCTCGGCTAGGAAGGATAACACTTGACCTAGGTGTGCCACACCTTGGTCTAAATGTGTCACACCTCGGCCTAGGTCGTACCAGTCCCGAAACAAGATTGCTAGGTGCTAGCTAAAGTGTACGACAAGGCTGGAGGTTCAAGGATCAAAGATCTAGGATGCCTAGATGATAAACATCTAGGCCTAGATGATGCACACCTTGGCCTAGGTGATGCACATCTCGGCCAATATGCCTAGGTGACAGTAGAGGTCAACCAAGGTGGTTCCAAGATGGTCCTAGGTGTTGGCGCTCAACGGCCTAGGTGTAAGAGGTTCAAAGGTGTGACCTAGGCTTGAGACAGCAAGGATAGATGACCTAGGCTTAACACACCAAGCAAGGAACAAAACATGCATATAATACTTAGGTAGAACATGATAGCATCAAAACAAAACATGAACCTTTACATAGGCAAAACGAATCAAAGTCTAAAGATGCAAGCTTAATAAGGCAAAATCATGTAAATGCTCATGAACATGACTAAGACAAGAATGAGGGTTGTTATACGCTTTCTGACAATGTTTACAAAAGTTATGTTGTGACTAATTGTGATATATATATAGATATATATTGTTGACTATTGGGTGAGCTAACATCTCTTAGGTCTTTATATGTAAGAAGTAATAGGTAGAAAGGAACTATCAATAATGGTGGTGAGTTTAAAATCTATATATATATATATAACACTAAATAGTACAACAAGAGTAGAAAAACCAAGTTTACCTGGTTTCCGACTAATGCTTTCATTTTCTTGACTTGAGAGTAGATCTCAAACACTTTAATAACTTGGAGGAGCTGAGTGTTAGTTGGAATAATCTTGATGGTTTTATAACACAATTCGATTGGGAAATCTTTTATAGTGGCTTTTTGACTAATATATGAGGTGAAAAAAAATGAAGTGTTTGGTAGTGGCTTTTGCTTACTTTGTGTGTATGTTTTTTTTTTTTTTTTTTCAAAAAAATCGTTAAACTTCTAGATTCAACTTGACAAAATGAACTAAAAAACTAAAATTTTTTTAAAAAAAGACAAAAATAAGCAAAAAAATAGTAGACCTTTTTGACTTATTTTATCTTTTAATTTTAATTTTAATTTTAATTTTTTATAGAATTTTTTATTTTTTTTTACTGTTTAGATTTATCTACATAAGACAACTAGAAAAATAGAAAAATTTAACATAATTTTGCAAAGAAGTCATTATGGACAAAATAAAAAAAATAGAAAAAGACCACGACAACAACAGCACAGCTGAACAAGCAGACCCATTGAACCACTGTTGTTGCTAGCCACCATACCAATGTAGCAGCTAGCTGAATAGCCAGAGCAAACACACCAATAGCAGAGCACACCAGAGTCCATCACAGACCAATATATCAGCCAACATATCAAACAGATCAAAACAGACCAACATAGCAAACCACTACCTGAGCATAACCAGAGCATAATTGAGCAACCAAGAGACAAAACACCCAAACAGCACCAGAGTCCATCACAGCAGCAACCATGCTCAGATCACCCTTAGTCAAGATGCAAGCTTAACAAACAATAGCACAGTATGGTTGTCCAACCAAATAGGCCATAGCTGAGCATAACAGTCCAACACAACAGATCCACCACCTTCAACCAGCATATCAGTTCTGCAACAACCCCACAGTAAAACATATTAGTAGCAAAGCATACCAGCAGCAGAGCATACCACAAAACAGGACCAACAGCAGCAAAGTAGACTCAGCCACCATTCCTGATGCAAAACTACATTTGTTGCAGATTAAACACAATTTCATTAACAGAAACAGCAGCCGAGCAACCTCAGTTCAGCCACACATCCACAACCTACTAATTCAACCCCCATTCCTTAGGCAAAACTGCACTTGTTGCAGATTTGACGCAATATCATTCACAGAGAACTCTACTGGAGTTGCAGAAGACTTGATCCACATTGCAACCCTTACTTTAACCAGGTCACACAGCTCCTCCAAATTAGGTTGAATAGCCTTAAACAAACACTCATTTCTATGCTTCCATGTGGACCATAGAACAGCAAAGAGTAGAGCCATCCAAATCTTCTATTCCAACTTCCTCAGATTACATCCAGACCACCAGTGCAGTAGCCCATTCACAGAACCAGGTAGTGCCCATTGAAAGCCCTATCATCTTACAATTTATGACCAAAGCTTCCACACAAAAGGGCAAGAAAGAAGAACATGGGCCACTGTTTCAACCTCATTTTGACAAAAAACACAATTGAAATTAACATCCCCCCCCCCCTCCGGGATCCCAATCATATGAAGAAAACTAGTAGTTTTAACTTTACCATGCCAGGCCAACCACCCAAAAAATTGTGCTTTGGGAGGGGCACAATTATTCCAAATTACACCAGCCATGTCCAAAATAGGCCCAAGCCTAGATTCCCACCAAACGTAAGCTGAAGACACACTGAAGATTCTTGACGGATCTACAGTCCAAACCAGCTTATCTGATTTATTGCTACACAATGCAGCTGCAAAGTCTAGAAGATTATAGAGTCTAATCACCTCCTCCTCCTCCCAAGCTAGCAATGCTCTTTTGAAGCCTAGATTCCATCCTTTAGTTGTGTTCCTTCTCTGATAATAAACACTGACCACACCCATCTTGTCATTAGACAAGGAAAAGAGCCTGGGAAATTCCTCCTTAAAACAAACACGACCAGCCCACGTATCCAACCAGAAATGAGCTCTCCTACCATACCCAATGCAATCACTGTGTTATGAAGACAAAAATTTTGCAGCTCTGGATTGGATGAGGATAGGTTGACTATATTAGACCACACCCTAGAAGCACTGCCATCCAAACTCGGGAACCATCTACCACCCCCAATATCATACTTCCTACAAATCACTTCCTTCCACAAGGAATGATTCTGAACTCCAAACCTCCACCACCATTTTAGAAGAAGACACTCGTTCATAATTCTAATCCTTCTCACTCCCAAACCACCAAACTGCTTATTTTTAGTAACCAGATCCCGCTTGGCCAAATATATTTTCCTTCTAAGGTCTAATCCACCCCAAAGGAAAGTCGATTGCATTTTCTCAAGCTCCTTAGCCACTCCAACAGGGATTCTGAATAGTGATAGATAGTAAATAGGCAGACTAGACATAGCAGATTTGATTAATGTCAATCTTCCAGCGAAGGAGAGCAGCCTCCTCTTCCAAGAAGCTAGTTTCTGCTTGCACTTGTCCAGCATTGGTTTCCAAGTACTTTTCTTACCTGGATTGGCCCCCAAAGGCATCCCCAAATATTTCAAGGGAAGCTTCTAATTAATACAAGGACCGATAGTAATAAGAGTCAGACAGTGAGTGAACGAATCAATGGAGAGCAGGCAAATACATAACTATACCAATTGAATATGTAAAAGTAATGGATCATTTTGTTTTTTATTCTACAATAGACTTCTGTTTCTTAAATTTTTACTTTTCGATAAAATATATCTATGGTCCTAAAATATGCATTTTTTGTGTCATTTTGATTATTTAAGTTTTATTTATTTTAAATTTTTTTCAGTCCCTAAAAGATTGTTATTTGAGTCAAATTCAATTTCAGACGAACGTTTAAATCACTAAAAGAATAATAATAAAACACATTTATGATTCCTAAAGAATGTATTTATGGTCCTTATCACTTTAGTCTTCAAAACTTGAATTTTATTAATTTTGGCCCTACACACGGTGAGGCTATGCATCCGTCGCCTTTCTCAGTGGTGTTTATCTATGAAATTGGCAAAATTGAAAACTTTAGAAACCAAAGTGATACAAAACACATTTATATACCATAGGAATAACAAGTGTAATTTATTATTATTTTGTTAATGATTTCGAAAATTGATTTAAAATTGAGAAAATATCATTTTGCTCCTCAAACTTTTTCGCATTTTTCAATTTAACCCCTAGACTTCGATTAATATTAATTTTACATCCAAACTTTTAAAATTGTGATCAATTTGGCCCCTGTCGTTACATTACGTCTACAATTAGACAAAATGTGCTGATGTGGTATCAAAATTCACTTGGAATTTCATTTTACTCCCCAAACTATATCTTAAAAATCAATTTGCCCCCCCCCCCCAAATATAAAAAATTAAATTTTAAATAATATATATACTTTGCAAAAATTATAATAAAAAAGTATAAAAATTCTTATTTAGAATTATCTTGAGACTATGAAACATAGGTACTTCAACAAACATGTTGTACCTGTACCGAGTACTGACCGAATTTTGAAATTTTTTTCCCACTCAATTTTGAAATTGCTATTAGCTAATCAATTCTATTGAAATCAATTTGGGTCATAAACTAGTTGCAATTTGGACACATACATGGAGTTGTCAAGAAATTTTTGGCTCAATAAGTTTCTCTATGATCGACTCGACATAATTTTAGACCTATGAAGCATAGGTACGGGTATGAATACTGGTATTGGTACAATGCGGGTATGTCGGTACGGTAAAATTCAAAAAAAAAATAGGGTACGAGTACGGCTTAATATGTTTGTAAAAAAATATTTATTTTTAATTTGGAATAATACAAAAATTGATTAAATTGTTTAATTTGTTAAATCCAACATACAATTGACAATTAATGCCACAAGTACAGGTATAAGATAAACCAAAATTAAATATCATTATATTAAATAACTTATAAATCATAACTTAATTTTAAAACCATGCTATGCACGAAACTAAAAATGAAAAAGAAGTCTAGTAAAATGAGTTTTATCTTTGTAGTAGAAGAAATATTGTTTCGATTGAAGTATGGCATGGCTTGGGTATATACTAGATATGTCTGGATACGCTAAAAATTAAGAAGGAAAAATTTGAGTACGTGTTTTGTGTGTCCGGTACGTATGTAGAAATACCATACGTTAGTAAGTATTAGGTACATGTATGACATGTTTGTCGAATTATCTTCATAGTCTCAAGATAATTCTAAATGAGGATTTTTATATTTTATACTTTTGTTTGCATAGTATATTATTTAAAATTTAATCTTTTCATTATTGAGATAAAAAAATTATTTGTTAAATATTTAAATTTGATTTTTTTATACTTGGGGGGGGGGGGAATTGATTTTTACGGTATAGTTTGGGAGATAAAATAAAATTTCAAATAAATTTTGATGCCACGTCAGCACATTTCGTCTAATTGTAGACGAAATATGATAGTAGGGGCTAAATTGATCAAAAATTTGAAAGTTTGGGTATAAAATTGATATTAATCAAAGTCTAGCGGTCAAATTAAAATATGCGTGTAAGTTTAGGGGCTAAAATGATATTTCCTCTTTAAAATTAGACTAAATTGATGCAAATTGAAATTTTCTAAACAGGAAATTGATAAAATTGAAATTTAATGAATTGGGTGCTTCTTAATGCACCATTTTAATTTTTTTCTACATCCACTACTTGCATTATAAGACCATTTTATGAAGAAACTCTTGTACAAATAGATGCAAATGTAAAAAGTTAATTTTTGGTGGATTTAGATACTCCTCAAAATGGCACCGCACATATATTTATCCTTTTAATTTTTCAATGATGCCTTTTCTTTTAAGAGGGAGTATCATTTTGTCCTCCAAACGTTCACATGTTTTTCATTTTGACTCCTAAATTTTAATTAATATTAATTTTACATTTAAACTTTCAAAATTTTGATTATTTGGCCCCTGTTTCCGTCTACAATTGGATAGAATATATTGATATGATACTAAAGTTCATTTGGAATTTTATTTTATCCCCCCAGCTATACCTTAAAAATCAATTTGCCCTCAAAACATAAAAAAAATTAAATTTAAATATTTAATAGATAATTTTTTATCTAAATAATGAAAAAATTAAATTTTAAGTAATATATACTTTGCAAATATATATATATATATAATATAAAAATACTCATTTAGAATTATCTTGAGACAATGAAGCATGGATAATTCGACAAACATGTCGTACCCGTACTGGGTACTTATCGATGTATGGTATTTTTGTATACGTAATGGATACACAAAACACGTACTCAAATTTTTTCTTAATTTTTGACGTACCTAGACATATTTAGTATATATCTAAACCGTACTGTACCTCAGTCGCAACAATATTTTCTTTTACTACAAAAATAAAATTCCTTTTACTAGATTTCTTTTTCATTTTTAGTTTTGTACTTAGCATAGCTTTAAAATTAAATTTTGGGTTGTAAGATATTTAATGTAATGATATTTAATTTTGGTTTATCTTATACTTGTACTTTTTGGCATTAAATGTCAATTGTATGTTGGATTTAACAAATCAAACCATTTAATCACTTTTTGTATTATTCCAAATTAAAAATAAGTATTTTTTTACAAACGTATTAAGCTGTATTCGTACCCTAATTTTTTTTTTTTTGAATTTTATCGTGTCGACGTACCTGTATCGTACTAATACCAATACTCATGCATATCTCGAGTCGATCCTGAAAAAACTTATTGTAACTAGTTTATTGCCCAAATTAATTTCAATAGATTTGATCAACTAATAGTAATTACAAAATTGAGTGGGGAAAAAATTTCAAAATTCGGTAAGTATCCTGGTACAAGTATGACATGTTTGTCAAAGTACCTATGCTTCATAGTCTCCAGATAATTCTAAATGAGGATTTTATATTTTTATAATTTTTTTTGCAAAGTATATATTATTTAAAATTTAATTTTTTCATTATTGAGATAAAAAATTATTTATTAAATATTTAAATTTAATTTTTTATATTTGGGGGGAAAGTTGATTTTTAAGGTATAGGTTAGGGGGTAAAATGAAATTCCAAATAAATTTTGGTACAATGTTAGCACAATCCATCCAATTGTAGATGGAATGCAATGGAAGGAGCCAAATTGATCAAAATTTTGAAAGTTTGAGTGTAAATTGATATTAATCGAAATCTGGAGGTCAAATTGAAAAATGTGTTAAAGTTTGAGGGGCAAAATGATATTTTCCCTTCTTTTAATTTTCTTTTCTATCCTGTTTCTGGTATTGAATATCTCCCAGAAGTATTTTCTTCTTAAATTATTTGGTGTCTTGAGATCTTCTTGGTTAAGTAGGATTATTTAAAAACTTTCGCTGCTCAAATCAAGTTTGTTTAAGCATCCGACATCTTTTCCCAACTATTTTTTTAAACATCTTTCGCTGCTCAACTCTTCACCATGAAGCTGAGGTTTTTTTTTTTTTTTTTTAAAATAACAATGTTTTTTGACAAACTTTTGTAAAAGGAAAATAATCATCATAGAGAATTTATATATATAAAATCTGGATTAATTGTCAAGTAGTCTCGGAGTACAATGTGACATTGTTCACTTGGTGCTCCCAATCAGTAATATAATGAAAAAAACTTTATGAGTAAGACAATACTGATCCATTTTTGTTGTGTAGTTAAGAAATAAGGAATGACTCATGTAATATGTTTTGCGATTTTTCATTTGTTGAAGCACTACGCAGGACAATTTATATAACAGTAACATCCTACCATCTCTTCGTGTGCTCTCATCGCAAGGGTAATGGAGAATTTTTGTGGAGGTTGTACTTTCATTTTGGAAGTTAAAAAAGATTTACCGGTAAGATTTTTTATTTACAAGATTTACCATCGTTATCCCAAATGAAGATTTCTAAGTGTCTTAGTAAACAAACTAACTATTTTTTTAAGTCCTTTTTTTAATAAAAACGATTACATCTCAATTTTGTGTTTTCATTTAGTTGTGAGGAAGGTGGTGACTTGAAATGAAAATTGATTTTTGCAAGTTTTGAAAGACTATCTGTTTACCATATTCTGTTGTGCTCTCATCACTCAAGACTAGATACCTACAAGTCAACAATTTGTGTGACGATCTCGACCCCCGTACTATTATATTATATTGTTTCAATAAGCTTAATTGGATGATTGTGTTTTTAATTGTGTGAATAAATGCTTAATTTGTGATTATCTGTTATTATATAGAATATCTGTTCACTTATCGACTTAGAACTGGAAATTGAAAGCCCAAAAGGCTTTAAAAACCAAAATTGACTAGCCCAACAGACTAATCAGAATATTTAAAATTTTATGGCAACTTTGATCGAAATTTGATTCGGATCAAAATAATTAGAATGATTGATTCAGAATTAAATAGAATTAAGTGGAATTTATTATCCTTAAGCAAGCTTAATTAGGCTAAGCTAATTATATCTATATATATTTAACATGAACTTTATTGAGCTCAAATACATGTACTTGGTTGAGATTTTAGAGAGAAGAGAGGGAGAACTCAACTTTGAGAGAACAAGGAGAATTTGTAGGAGTTTGGAGGAGACTAAGAGAATTAAGCTAAGATCAAGCTCGGTCTCGAGATTTCCGAGGCCCAAAGCCGATAATGAACTAATAAATTTTTGGGGCCCTTCACATTTTCTTTTTTCATTGAATGAAATTTTTTTTTTTAAGGTAAAGGATAAAAGATTTGTATTAAAATCACAAAAAAACTTAGCATTACATTACAACAATTAATAAGTATCACTTGAGCCTCGCTCTTCTTGCATTCTTAGAAGCAAATAAATCAATCATACTTGCATAATCTAGTTTTTTTGTGTGACGACCGGCCTTTTTTTTCTTTATTCTTTCTTTCAGTCGCTTCTGTCATGACCCGAACCCACCCCTATGGGTTAACGCCATAACCGGCTAGTAATCACGAGATTACCTACGGCCTCAAACCAAATAAGACGAAACTCATCAGAGTAAAAGGGGCCAAACGGAAGCAAGTTTAAAATTTTGTCCATAGAGCTGTGCTTACATGGCACATCAAAACAAACCATACATATATACATTAATAACTCACCACAAAATATGTACCACACAAGGTTCTGTACATACAGGATCATACAGGTTTAAGTCAGTCAAACCCAAGACTTATATACAAAAGTAATCTGATGTTTTCGCCAACATAACAAAACTATGAACAAAGAAAAAAAGGGCGAAGATAGTCTCGTGCATGAGACGTTTGGGCTGACTCTTCAAAACTTTGACTGTTTTCCACAATTTCACCAAGGCTGGGTTTGAACGTCCCTTGGCTCACCTATACATACATGAATGAGCGTGAGCGAAAGCCCAGTGAATAATATCAAGTAAGGAAGATACATAAGCAATCTCTGAAACAGTTACATCAGACGGCCTTAGGCCTAATTAACTCGTACCCGTCGGCCTTTGGCCCATCCATTTATGTCAATTGGCCTTCGGCCTAATCATTTATGTCAATTGGCCTTCGGCCCAATCATTCATGTCGATCGGCCTTCGGTCCAATCATTCATGTCGATCGGCCTTCGGCCCAATCATTCAGGTCAATCGGCCTTCGACCCAATCATTGAAGTCAATCGGCCTTCGGCCGAATCATTCATGTCAATCGGCCTTCGGCCCAATCATTTATGTCAATCGGCCTTTGGCCCAATCATTCATATTAATCGTTTGTCCATAATTCAAACTAGCAAACTTATAAAGAAATAAGCAATTGGACAATTGACAAGCTTCAAAATATCGATACTACTCACAGTGATCGGTTGGTTGGTTTGCCCTGGAGCTCGACCCTACACATTCCATGAACACAAAAGGGTCACAAACAATTCAATCCGTTCTAAATTCACATATTTCTCTTTAGGCTTCATTCATATCTCTTTAACTCAATTACAATGCTCAATGCATGCCTAAGAGTACTTAGAAGTGAAAGAGAACAGAAAACGAAACACAGAATGTCTTTTCAAAATTTCATAAAACAGGGTCCCTGCTCGAGCGTGGACTTTCCCGCTCGAGCGGACCCTCGAGGCTTGCAAAAGTGCTGGTTATGTCGAATTTACGCTCGATCGTGCACTATGGCGCTCGAGCGGAAGGCCTCTCTACATGGCTCCCTGCTCAAGCGTGAACCTTCCCCGCTCGAGCAGACACCATGTCTGCAGAAAATACTGGGAACACGAATTTCATGCTCGAGCAGCGGTTTCCCCGCTCGAGCGGACCTCAAAATTCTGGAAAATCCAAAACATGTTCTTAAGCTCCAATTTGACATTCAAAGGTTCTAGATGCATGTTTTTGGCTCAAACATCACATAAACATATACTAACATGGTACCAACACCAAATTACAACACAATGAAGCTCAATTTCACAAATTAATCACATGCATGTCCCAATTTATACCAAACTCAACTTCAACATAACAATTTCATGCACTTAAGCTCATACTTCTTATGAATGGTACATGTATGTGAGATATCACTTCCATTTTCAACTTACATGGTGCCATTGATGATTACCAACATGAGCTTCAACCAAGATTCTACACGGATTATGTATTTTAAACTCAAACATGCAAATTCAATCAATTACATACATGCATGCACATATTGGCTTTAAACTCAACAAATACAACTCAATCCATAGTCTAACTCACTAATTAATCTTCACTCCCCAAAATTACAAACCAAACTCATGAATCAAAGGGTTGATTACTCACCTAGAAGTTCAATCTCCCAAATGCATGCTTAATTCTTGAGTTCAACCTTCCAAGTTCTCAAACTTGAGCCAAACACATAATTTTCCCTCTTGCTCCCTCTCTAGCCGACCCTCTCCCTTCCTTAGAGGTTATGATCAGCCCAAATGAAGATAAAAGAGGGAAATTGAGTGCATAGTGCCTTTTTACATAAATTTCCACTAGTCACAATTATTTAATACTAAATAATTTGAGCACTAATTCATTAAATTAATCAATTTAATCTGACCTGAATCAATTTTTAATTAAGTTTCACCGTAGGCTCTAAAAATTATGATAATCACAATGGCGTAGTCGATTCTGGGTTCTGTGGCCGATAAGGCCTTCAATTTAATTTCCGAAATAGACAATCAAATAGATATTCATACGGTGAACAGATAGAAATTCAAAACCACATATTTTCACATAATGGCACACAAAATCATATCAAAACACATAATCATACTCATATTAAAGACCAATTAACATATTACAAAACAGGGATATCACAGTCTTCCCTCCTTTAGGAAGTTTGGCCCTCCAAACTTATTTTACCTTCGTCGGGAAACAAATATGGATAGCGTAGTCGCATTTCCTCCTCTTTTTCCCATGTAGCATCCGTCCCATAGTGTTCTTTCCATTCCACTTTCACCATTGGGATGGACTTGCTTCTCAGTTGTTTCACTTGCCAATCAACAATTCGTTCCGGCCATTCGGTGTACTCTATATTTTCATCCAAAGCTACCCGGTGATAATCAATCACATGAAACGGGTCTCGGAGATAACCTCTCAACATCGACACATGAAACACATTATGGATTTGCTCAAATCCAGGTGGCAAAGCAACTCTATAAGCAATTGGACCGAGCCTTTCCAGAATCTAAAACGACCTAATGTAATGGGGCGACAACTTGCCCTTCTTTCCAAATCTGACTTGGCCTTTCATTGGGGACACACGAATAAACACATGGTCACCGACCTCATACTCAAGAGGTCTTCTTTGAACATCTGCATAGTTCTTTTGTCAATCCTGAGCTGTTTTGAGCCTTTGCTGAATAATTTTGATTTTCTCATAAGTGTCTTGCACAATTTCAGGCCCAAGTAAAGCTCTATCCCCGACTTTTGTCCAACAATTTGGTGATCTACACCTTCTACCATACAAAGCCTCGTATGGTGCCATACCGATGCTGGAGTGGAAGCTATTATTATAAGCAAATTTTGTAAGTGGCAAATAGTCTTCCCAACTCCCCTGGAAATCCAAAGCACATATCCGAAGCATATCTTCCAAAGTCTGTATCGTTCGTTCTGATTGCCCATCTGTCTGTGGGTGGAATGTAGTACTAAACCTCAGTTCTGTCCCCATAGCTTCCTACAAACTCTTCCACAATCTAGATACAAATTTTGGATCTCTATCCGACACAATAGATATCGGAACTCCGTGTAAACGGACAATCTCCTCAACATAAATGGTAGCCAGTCTATAAGCATTAAACGTAGTTCTAACTGGCAGAAAATGTGCAGATTTAGTTAGTCTATCAACTACAACCCAAATAGAATCCATACCTCGAGAAGTCCGAGGTAGGCCAACAACGAAATCCATAGTCACATGCTCCTACTTCCATTCACGAATAGGGAGAGGTTGAAGTAGACCGCCTAGTTTCTGATGTTCAGCTTTAACTTGTTGACATTGAAGACATTTGGACACATATTCTGCAATCTCTTTCTTCATTTTAGGCCATCAATAGATTTGTTTCAAATCCTGATATATTTTATTGTTACCCGGATGCACAACAAATACGGATCTGTGGGCTTCATCTAAAACCCTCTTCTTTAGTTCCGGGATATCTGGGACACACATTCGGTTTCGAAATTTTAACACTTCATTTTCAATATTGAACTCTGCTTTCAGACTTGTCTCAAATTCATCAATCACTTTCTTGAGGAATTCATCCTCTTTCTGTTTTTGTTTGATTTCATCAATGATTGCCGGCTCGGCTATAATAACGGCTATCAATCCGCCATGTTCACACATTACCACTTCGATTTCAGACTTCTCAAAATCTTGCAAGATCTCTTTTTGTTCAGTAAGCAAACAAGCCATACTCCCCGTTGATTTTCTGCTTAAGGCGTCAGCAACTGTATTAGCTTTCCCAGGGTGATACTGAATCTCTATATCATAATCTTTCATTAGTTCTAGTCATCTCCTCTGCCTCATATTCAACTCTTTCTGCGTAAAAAAGTATTTCAGACTTTTGTGATCCGTGTAGACTTCACACTTCGCTCCATACAGATAATGCCGCCAGATTTTCAAAGCAAAAACAACTGCGGCCAACTCTAGGTCATGTGTTAGATAATTCTTCTCTTGTGGTCTCAACTGTCAGGAGGCGTAAGCAATAACCTTTCCGTTTTGCATTAGCACACAACCCAAACCTTTATAAGACGCATCACTGAAAATTACAAAATTTTCCATACCTGATAGTAGTGTCAAAACTGGTGCAGTGGTCAGTCTTGTTTTCAATTCATGAAAGGCAGCTTCTCTTTCGTCATTCCATTCAAATGATTGTCCCTTGCGAGTCAACTGGCTAAGAGGTACAGCTATCTTTGAGAAGTTTTTCACAAACCTCCTGTAATACCCGGCTAGGCCCATGAAACTGCAGAGCTCTGTTACATTCGTCGGTGTGGGCCAATTCACAATCGCCTCTATTTTCTGTGGGTCCACCGAAATTCCTTCCTTGTTGATCACATGCCCTAAGAAAACAACTTCATCCAACAAAAACTCACATTTCTTTAGTTTAGCAAATAATTTCCTTTCCCGAAGTATTTGTAGGATAGTTCTCAAATGATGTTCATGTTCAAGTCTATCTTTAGAATATATCAAAATGTTATCGATAAAAACCACAACAAATTTGTCAAGGTAGGTTTTGAAAATTCGGTTCATTAAGTCCATAAATGCTGCCGGAGCATTAGTCACTCCAAATGGCATTACAAGAAACTCAAAATGTCCATACCTCATTCTAAATGCGGTTTTCTCAACATCTTTTTCTTTAACTTTCAACTGATGATACCCGGATCTCAAATCAATTTCAGAAAACACCTGTGATCCCTATAACTGGTCAAATAGGTCATCAATACGGGGTAAAAGGTATTTGTTCTTTATCGTTACCTTGTTCAATTCCCGGTAATCGATGCACAAACGCAAAGTTCCATCCTTCTTTTTCACAAACAGTACTGGTGCACCCCAAGGCGAAGTGCTAGGTCAGATAAACCCCTTGTCAAGCAGGTCTTGCAACTGTTCTTTCAATTCTTTCATTTCAGTAGTAGCCATTTGTAGGGAGCTTTAGAAATGGGCTGGGTGCCTGGCACAGTTTCAATAGTAAACTCTATCTCCCTGTCTACCAATTCCCCTGGTAATTCATTTGGAAACACATTTGGAAATTCTCTAGCAATATGGATATCATTCAATTCAGCATTCACAAATTGTTCAGACAACACATAGCACAAATAACCCTGGCACCCTTTCCTGATCAGTTTACATGCTTTCATTGCAGATATCAAATAAGGTGGAGGCACTACCCCATTACCCACAAACACAATCTCTTTATGTTCTGGTGGTTTAAACACAACCCGTTTTGTCACACAATCAATGGTGGCGCAATATTTGGTCAACCAATCCATGCCCAAAATTACATCAAAATGCCTAAAGTTCAAGGGTAACAAATCTATATATAGGATAGCATCCTCAATGCGCATAATCACAAAACCAGTATATAGATTCACACAGTACAGATTCCCTAAATGGAGCAGACACACACAGCAGATATGGCAAAAATTCTAGATGTCTATTTAGTCTAGATGCAAATGCACATAGTCACAAAAGAGTGTGTGGATCCGGAGTCAATTAACACAAAAGCATCCCTGATTACATATAGAAATGGTACCTGAGACCAACTGCGTTGGCATTCCGTGTATCGCCCGGAACAAGCGCAAAAACTCTCCCTTGTCTCACGGTATCTCCAGCGGGAGTAGACCTCATGACATTTCCTGGTTTTGGGGACTAATGCTGTTGAACTAGCAGCAAATTTTCCACTGTTCTGTTTACAATCTCTGGCCATATGCCCTTGTTTACCACATTTAAAACAAGCTCCTGATACACAGGTAACAAACCCCACGATGCCTGTTACTACAAATATTACAACAACGGGGTTGTATCTCGGGAAGAATTAGAAGTATTCGAGGAGCCCGTATTTTGCTTCTTTGAAAACTTCTTCTTTGAAAAGAAGCCCTGCCTTTTTACTACCACTTCCTAGTCAGTTATTGTTTAGTTTGTCTGGCTATATTAGCCTCTGATATTATGGCCCTATCTAGCACCCCAATGTAGGTTTCCAGCTTCAAGACATTCACTCTCTCTAAGATGTCGCTTCAAAGCCCTCACCTTCAAAATGCCTTAACTTTCTTATAGTCGGTATCGATCACATTGTGGTGCAAACCCTAGCCAATTCAGTGAATTTGGCCTCATACTCGGCTACAGTCATGCTGTCTTGCCTTAGTTCCATGAACTCTGACACTTTCCTATCCCGTACACATTGTGGGAAGTATTTGTCATAGAAAATTTCCAGAAATTTTGTCCAATCAGCATCCTTGTAATTCTTACGCATTAACATCCACCATCTTCTTGCTTCGTCTTCCAGCATAAAGGTGGCTAGAAGCACTTTCTGTGTCTCTGAACACGGGAACACTTCAAATAGTTTTTTCGATGCCGAGGACCCATGCTTCGGCTTTCAGAGGATCTAATCCACCATGGAACTGTGGTGGTTTCATTTTCTTGAATTCTTTGGTGAGAGCTATGGTTCGGTCATCATTCTGATTATTTGGCACGGGTGGTGCCGGAGGATGTGGTTGCTGCCACTGTTTTTGCCATTCTTGTTGTTGCCTTAATGTCTCTGCCATTTTCTGAATCAGTCTTTCCATTCTCTCCATTCTGGCAGTAGAGGACTCTTCTATCTCATTACCTCTTGTTCGCACCATCTGATTAAACTTGCATTATGTTTTATACAAAAGATACACAAGTATGCATTTACTAGAAAGCACACATGTTCAAACAATTGCAATGCAAGCAATTAACAAACTTAGAGCACATAATCGTTCATATCAAAACAATTAAGCATATTCTCGATGCTTCCAAATTCATACTTATCACATGAATGCATCCTAGATCTTTTCTAGACGCTTACTGTTCTTTTGGACAAGTGTGTGAGTTATTAACTCGTGCTCTGATACCACTCTGTCATAACCCGAACCCACCCCTATGGGTTAACGCCATAACCGGCCAGTAATCACGAGATTACCTACGACCTCAAACCAAATAAGACGAAACTCATCAGAGTAAAAGGGGCCAAATGGAAGCAAGTTTAAAACTTTGTCCATAGAACTGTGCTTACATGGCACATCAAAACAAACCATACATATATACATTAATAACTCACCACAAAATATGTACCACACAAGGTTCTGTACATACAGGATCATACAGATTTAAGTCAGTCAAACCCAAGACTTATATACAAAAGTAATATGATGTTTTCGCCAACATAACAAAACTATGAACAGAGAACAAAAGGGCGAAGACAGTCTCGTGCGTGAGACGTTTGGGCTGACTCTTCAAAACTTTGACTGTTTCCCACAATTTCACTGAGGCTGGGTTTGAACATCCCTTGGCTCACCTACACATACATGAATGAGCGTGAGTGAAAGCCCAGTGAATAATATCAAGTAAGGAAGATACATAAGCAATCTCTGAAACAGTTATATCAAACGGCCTTAGGCCCAATTAACTCGTACCCGTCGGCCTTTGGCCCATCCATTTATGTCAATCGGCCTTCGGCCTAATCATTTATGTCAATCGGCCTTCGGCCCAATCATTCATGTCGATCGGCCTTTGTCCCAATCATTCATGTCGATCGGCCTTCGGCCCAATCATTCATGTCGATCGGCCTTCGGCCCAATCATTCAGGTTGATCGGCCTTCGGCCCAATCATTCATGTCGATCGGCCTTCGGCCCAATCATTCAGGTCAATCGGCCTTCGGCCCAATCATTCAGGTCAATCGGCCTTCGGCCCAATCATTTACGTCAATCGGCCTTTGGCCCAATCATTTACGTCAATCGACCTTTGGCCCAATCATTTATGTCAATTGGCCTTCGGCCCAATCATTCATGTCAATCGTTTGTCCATAATTCAAACTAGCAAACTTATAAAGAAATAAGCAATTGGACAATTGACAAGCTTCAAAATATCGATACTACTCACAGTGATCGGTTGGTTGGTTTGCCCTGGAGCTCGACCCTAAACATTTCATGAACACAAAAGGGTCACAAACAATTTGATTCGTTCTAAATTCACATATTCCTCTTTAGGCTTCATTCATATCTCTTTAACTCAATTACAATGCTCAATGCATGCCTAAGAGTACTTAGAAGTGAAAGAGAACAGAAAACGAAACACATAATGTTTTTTCAAATTTCAGAAAACACGGTCCCCGCTCGAGCGGACCCTCGAGGCCTGCAAAAGTACTGGTTATGTCGAATTTACGCTCGATCATGCACTCTGGCGCTCGAGCGGAAGGCCTCTCTACATGGCTCCCTGCTCGAGCATGAACTTCCCCGCTCGAGCGGACACCATGTCTGCAGAAAATACTGGGAACACGAATTTCATGCTCGCGCGGTGGTTTCCCCACTCGAGCGGACCTCAAAATTATGGAATCCAGAACATGTTCTTGAGCTCCAATTCGACATTCAAAGGTTCTAGATGCATGTTTTTTGCTCAAACTTCACATAAACATATACTAACATGGTACCAACACCAAATTACAACACAATGAAGCTCAATTTCACAAATTAATCACATGCATGTCCCAATTTATACCAAACTCAACTTCAACATAACAATTTCATGCACTTAAGCTCATACTTCTTATGAATGGTACATTCATGTGAGATATCACTTCCATTTTCAACTTACATGGTGCCATTGATGATTACCAACATGAGCTTCAACCAAGATTCTACATGGATCATGTATTTTAAACTCAAACATGCAAATTCAAGCAATTACATACATGCATACACATATTGGCTTTAAACTCAACAAATACAACTCAATCCATAGTCTAACTCACTAATTAATCTTCACTCCCCAAAATTACAAACCAAACTCATGAATCAAAGGGTTGATTACTCACCTAGAAGTTCAATCTCCCCAATGTATGCTTAATTCTTGAGTTCGACCTTCCAATTTCTCAAACTTGAGCCAAACACATAATTTTCCCTCTTGCTCCCTCTCTAGCCGACCCTCTCCCTTCCTTAGAGGTTATGATCAGCCCAAATGAAGATAAAAGAGGGAAATTGAGTGCATAGTGCCTTTTTACATAAATTTCCACTAGTCACAATTATTTAATACTAAATAATTTGAGCACTAATTCATTAAATTAATCAATTTAATCTGACCTGAATCAATTTTCAATTAAGTTTCACCGTAGGCTCTAAAAATTATGCTAATCACAATGGCGTTGTCGATTCTGGGTTCTGTGGCCGATAAGGCCTTCAATTTAATTTCCGAAGTAGACAATCAAACAGATATTCCTACGGTGAATAGATAGAAATTCAAAACCACATATTTTCACATAGTGGCACACAAAATCATATCAAAACACATAATCATACTCATATTAAGGACCAATTAACATATTACGGAACAGGGATATCACAGCTTCGCTCTCTCTTTTATTCTTGTTGGATTGAAGTGTCTGGAAAGGGTTTCCAAATACTTTTCTTCTGGTGTTGAAATTTTGTTTGTCCCGGAGGGTGCACGGGTGAGTTCAGGGTGTCGGGGAAGAAGTTGAAACTTTGAGCTACTGGGCCAGGGCCGCATGTGCGGAATTGTACCGCTCGAGCAGTGGGAGGGGCCGCACAAGCGGCCAAGTTTGACACCCAAAATTTTGGCTACTGTCTAGAGCGCACGGGCGGAGAAAATGGGCCGCACGAGCGGTGGGGAAGGCCGCACGAGCAGCAGTCGGGCAGTCCAGACCCCTGTTTTTAAATACCCTTTTGGCCGAAATGTATCTCATTTAGGGCTTATTTTTCTCACTCAAAAACCTAATTTCTCTCCCACTTCTCTCTAGAAATCATCTCCAAAACATTAGAAACTCCTTGATTCTTGAAATCCCTTGGGTTTAGATCACCATCCTTATCACTTAATCTTGAAGATCAAAGCTAGGGCTTCTTGGGTGTAGGAGAAGGTGAAGGAATCCTCCCTCTTGAAGCTAGGGTTTCATCTATATTTCATCATCAACCTTTGAGGTAGGGTTTCCTTTGAGTTATATGTGTATTTATGCAAGTTTTTGTTGATTTTTGTGAAACCCTCTATGTATTTCAAAAATGGAGTCTCGGGCTCACGAAATTGTTGATTTTGCTTAAAGAAAAACTCATCTTATCTTCTTTTAAAGAATATTTGAGAAGTGTGGAACCATGTCGATTGAGATTGATATGTATGGAGAGAGTTCATAAAGAAGATGAAAAATGTTTAGATTTTGTGAAAACCTAGAGATTGGGGCTTTTTGTGATAACATGGAAATCCATGGAGTAAACATCTTTTCTTGTGTTTAAATGGGTGTGTGAGTGTAGAGTTTACATTTTGGTAAGAAAAATGATAATTTCCTTGATCTATGAAATTGAGAATTTACTTTTAAGATTGTTGCTAGTGGCGTGGAAAAATAATTTATTGTGAGAAGGTAGTTATTGAACACCATTGACTTTGAGAATTAAAAACTTGGAGGTTGATATTGAAAGTCTCACATAATCATGGAATGACTAGAATGTTATGAAATCTGTATAATGATGGGCAAATGCTACGTGTTAATTAACACCCGGGGAACATGTGATTAATTGTGTGATGGTATTGGAGGAAGGTAAAGGAAGAAATGCTATGAAATGTCATCGTTGCATCATATCTTCATGTAAACTTTGTCATTTCTATACATCATGGCATGAGTTTTGGAAAACATTTACATTGAGAAAGGTTAGGTTGTAATGAGAATTATGAGAATGTTAAAGGGGGTAAATACGTGGTAAGTCCGGATAGGGGGTGTAGTTGTATTTGATAAGATGGCCTGAGTGTCCTTGGTGAAAGACTAGAAAACCGCGCGGATAGCTGTCAAGCCTTCTGGTTAGCACCGGTAAAAATGACAATTTGGTAGTGTTTGTTGAGCCTACTTGCAGGCACCAGCCTAGGGATTACCAGTGATGTATTTACCGTCCCCTTATGATTTAAAATTGGAAGTGTGGGAATTAATGAGGTTGCATAAATGTTGATTGAAAGCATGGTGATTTTTAAGAATAGCTTAATATGAGATTTCCTTTAAACGGCATGGCATAACATGTGCATTTACATAAAACATTGTGAATTTTTGCATAAATGTACATACTTTGTTAAGGATTCTCTACTGGGCTATGTGCTCATCCCTATGGGTTTTGGTGCAGGTAAAGATGTGGTGATCCCGCCGAACTGAGGGCGTGGATATTTTGAGAAAAGTACTTTACTCTTTTATTTTTGTGATATTCTTTTGAGCCAATGGCTAATGTGTATGGGTTGCAGAAACCATTTTTTGTGTAACCAGGCTTATGCCTTGGAAGATGTAAGCCCTTAAGGGCATTGTATTGTTTTGAGAATGGACGCTTTACATGCTATAGATTCATATATTTTGTATCGATGAATGTATACCCGCATGTAAAACCTTTGTAAGAACTCCTTATTAATTATGTAAAGATGGGCAGATTATTGTTATTGTTGAGTGAATGTTGACTACTTGTGGGTAGTTCATGTCAAATTATTTCGGGGCGTTACATTTTGCAAAATCATTTTCAATGGATAACAATGCTAATCCATTCAATCTTTCTTGTGACATGGTTGATCGAGGGTAATTTTTGATGATTTTCAACTTTGAAAAGCTTCTTTCCCCTGATGCAACTGTAATCGGAATAGTCAAAAGTATCCTATAAGCAACCCATGAATTTGGAAACAATTTGCCATCAATTGCAGATGATTGAGCACTTCAATTGGTTTATTGATCTCTTTTGGCAATCTCTCTTTCAAGACTTTTAGCTCCATCAATAAATCTCTTCCATCAATATCGAAAATCTCACCATGTTGTAAAAATTCTTCAAGGTTCACACACCCCACCTTCAACAATTCATCGCTGCACTTTTTCAAGTCAAACAAAAAGCCAAAGTTTGCCTCATAAACTTTGAATTGTTCGAACCTATTTTTGAGTGAACAAATGGCTTGATCAACAAAATAAAAGAAGTAACCAATTCTAAATGATTCTTCAGCCGATTGGGTCACCTCTTCGCTAACATTCTCATCAAATTGTTTCTTTCTAGAAATGATGCGCTTTTCAACAAATGTAGAATCAATTCCCAATTCACTTGCCATTTCTTTAGCTTCAACCATAGCCACCATGAAACCAACTTCTCTATACATTGCAACATACTTAACAAGCCCATCTAGTTGCTTTACAGCAATTGCTATATCCATGTCTTCATTTTGAAAAAGCTTGCTAACAGAGTTCACATGAAACAACAAATTGTACCAAATTACAATACTAAAGAAGAACTCAAAAGTCTCAATTTCATGAGTTACCAGGGATTTAGCTTCACTTTTTGCAATCGAATTCGTGGTAGGATTGTTGTACAAGTCAACCAAAGCATCTCTTATTTTTGAAGCATGGTATCTTAGTGGTTTAAACACTTTCAATGCGACTTTCCCAACGCATTTGCGACAACAACTTGACCATGAGGCCTTCCTTTAGATTATCTTTTAAAATTGCCCAATGTTGAACGGAAGATGAAAACAATACATATATGCGTTGTACCACAACCCAAAAAAAGTTTTTGCTTTAGAGCAAGAGTTGGCCATATCACAAAGCACAAGGTTAAGACTATGACAACCACACGGCATATAGAATGCTCTAGGATTTACTTGAAGTACTCTTGCTTGAACACCTTTGTTTTCGCCTTTCATGTTAGAGCCATTGTCATATGCTTGCCCTCCTAAGTCACCAATATCAAGTTGAAGGTTAACTAATGGCCTCTTGAAGTTTATCAAAAAGTCCCGATGTATCATCCACATTCAAGAATTCCAAAAAAAAACTCTTTCACTTTAATTAGACTTGTTGAAACATCAACGCATTATACAACAAGAGACATTTGTTCTTGATGGCTTATATCCGGAGTACAATCAAGTATGATCGAAAAGTAATTTGCTAGTTTGATTATCGACAAAATTGCACTTTTGACTTCCTCGGCCAACATTTGTATCACCTCATTTTGAATTTTGTGACTCAAATAGTGGTAATGAATCTCACCCTTTTCTATCTGCCGCAAGTGTTGTTCATCGTTGGATCAAACTCACCAATCATTTCAATTATTCTTAAAAAAAAGTCCATTGCTCTCTTCATAATCTTCTCATTGCTTCCACGAAAAGGAAAATTATTCTTGGCAAGTGTTTTCGCAACTACAATTATCATCAATAAAACCGGTGTCAAGTGCTCTCTTTCTTTGTTAACTTGTTCTTGTATACTTTTAACTATTGTTTGATGCTTTCCCAATCTTTCCTCTAACTCAATCCATTTGCTCATGCAAATAATGTGCTCGTTACCACTTTCATGGCCTTTAAGTCTCTCACCATTATTTCTGTAGCGATCCCGGTTTCGATCCTTCTTTCATGTTTTGCCACTTCGACTGGGCCAATCGGGGATCGAGCATTCGAAGCTGCTTTGTTTGCTCGAGCGGCCATTTATGCGCTCGAGCGGAGAAGGTTTGGTTTCAGAAGTTTGACCTGTCTGCAAAAGTACTGGGTTAGTGTATTTGACGCTCGAGCGGGGCTTTCCATGCTCGAGCGGACCATGTTATATTTTTGTGTCCTCTCTCTCTCTAAAACTCTCCAGAATTCTAGATCGAGAGCTTCTCTCTCTAGAAGTCATCCTCTCTCTTTGATTTCTCCAAATCCATTGGGATTTAGACCTAAGTTCTTCACCAAAGTTGGTTATCATCTCGAGGGCTTCGTTGTGTGCGGTGAAGATCGAGTTTCGACACCATTGATTTTGGGAGTTTCATCTCATTTCTTCTTTAAAACTCGAGGTAGGGATTTTCTTAGAGTTATATATATATATATTTGCAAGATCTATATGATTTTCGAAATCATCTTTCGATAGCTTTGAAAATTGATTGTTGATTCAAGAAGTTGAGCGATTTTGAAAGTGGGTTTGTCTCTTGTTCTTTTAAAATGATCTTATGTGTTTTGATCTTCGTTGATTGAAGAAAAGATAATTTTGAAAAGTTTTCTTTCAAAGGATTTGAGTTGTATAGTTTTAGTGAGAAAACCTAGAATTTGGGAATTTTTTAAAAGAGACTGAAAATCCATGATGCTATTGTTGTATTTATTTTGTGTGTCAAAATAATGGATGTTTGGAAAATTTCTTATTTATATTTATATAAATGATGAATTTCAAGGAATACAAGAATTGTTGTTCATTTTGGAAATTATTGTTCAAAACGTTGAAATAGTCTTGAAATGACTAATTGTTGTGGATACTTGAGAAGAGGGAATTGTGTTATTCCTTGGATGATGAATTGGAATAAAAGTATTTATATTCATCTTGTGTTATTGGCATAACAATTCATTTGATTACATTAAACTTTTAAAGTAGATTTGAAAACTTGCATTGAGAAAAGAATGTTGAGAAACAAGTTTTCATGAAATGGTTTTGGAGTAAATACATTGGTAAGTCTTGATAGGTGGTGTAGATGATATTGAATAAGTTGGACTGAGAGTCCGGGGTGAAAGACCGAAAACCCACGTGGATAGGTGTCGAGCCTTTCGGTTAATATCGATAAAAATGACAATTTGGTAGTACTTGTATAGTCTACTTGCAGACACCGACCTAGGGATACCAGAGTCGTATTTACCACCCTTGAAATAAATTGTTAAGTTTTGAACAATTGAAATTGCATGACATCATTGAGCATGATGGTTTTCAAAAGATGAAAATGTGATTTATCTTCAAAAAGGGGCATAGCATGGCATGTGCATTTCATCTCCTGAGACTTGTATAAAATGTATATACTTTGTTAAGGATTTCCTACTGGGCTTTATGCTCACCCTACGGAATTTTTGTGCAGGAAAAGATGTGGTGATGCTGCCTAACTAAAGGCGAGGAAATGTGTGTTGAGAGTACGGGACTCTCATTTAGTTGTGACTTTGTGTGTAAGCCAAGAGCTGTATGTGTGTGGGTTTAAATAACCGTTTTGTGTAACCAGGCTCAAGCCTTGGAAACTTGTAAACCCTTAGGGGTATTTATTTGTGTTGTTGGATTAATGTATTTTTGCAAGAAGAACTATTGTATCATGTAATGTAAGTGTGGAGATTTATATTCGGTTTTCCTTGAAAGAGCCATGATTGTTGTATTATCATTTGGGCTAGAAATTTGGGGTGTTACGACTTGGTATCAGAGCTACCGGGTTTGAATACTTGGAGCTCGTGGAAAGTAGTTGTTTAACCACAATGGGTTCATTTAGCATGTTTAGGAAGTGCTATGCATTTTGTGACTATGTGATAACATGCTTATGTGACTAAATGGGTATGGGATTAGACTTTTGCAACTTGAGGTCTCATTAGAAGGGTACTTGATCAATACTCGTTCTACTAAGAATTCTTGGTTTTTCGTCAGACGGATTTCATCGTAAAAGAATAGTCCGTATGTGTTTACATGACTAAATGCTTATGTGGAGTGAAGTTGAATTGTGTATATGGTAGAGAAATATATAGAATTGTTGGAGTAGAATGTATGAGTCAAGTTACGAGCATATATGAGTTAATGTGCTAAATTATTTCTCTTGTGTCCTTTATTAGGATGTCAGGAAGGGGTCAAGTTCGTGGTGGTAGAGACGGGAGGTGTGGTAGGGCTCGTTGAGGTGTGCATGAGGTACCAGTCCATAGGGTTCCGGTGCAAGAAGAAGGGTTCGGCCAAGCTAATATGGCCGAGCAAGTAGGCCAAGCTAATGTGGCCGAGCAGGTGGGACAAGCGGGTCAAACCACAATGGGGGCCGTAGCTCCAGAAATGGCAAGGGCTTTAAGAGAGTCTATGAACTTTTGAGGGTGGAGAATCAAGCCTGAGAGAACAACGCGGAGTCAAGGGCGAGTTTCCTTACAAGAGAATTCTTGCGGGCCAAACCGGATGAGTTCCATGGTGGCCCTGAGCCCAAGAAAGCGGATGAGTGGCTCGAACAAACTGTGAAGACATTTGAGATGCTTCACATCAAAGATAGTGAACTAAGAGTGACTCTAGCGAGTTACTACCTTAAGGGAGACGCGGGTCAATGGTGGAAATATGCCAAGGGTAGAGTGGAGCCGACATGGGAAGCCTTTGCGGTTGCTTTCCAAGATAAGTACATACCTCCCACTGCTAGGAAGAGATTGAGACAAGAAAGACCTCAAACAACTCGACATACCGTGGCCGAGTTTGAGGCGATCTTCTCTAGTTTGTCCAAATTTGCACCAAAGTTGGTGGCAATGGAAGAGCGCCGTTGTATTGAATTTGAAAAGAAATTGAAAACAAAAATTATGTTCAAGCTTGTTGGAAATATGATTCGGGAATATGACCGTCTTGTGGAGACGGCGACACACATAGAAATTTCCATACAAGCCGAGGAGGAGAGGCTTCGGAGTTCAAGGTCTAGGGGCCAAGAGTCTCAAGGAGACTATAGGCAGAATAAGAAGAACAGGAACACCTATTGTGATACCCCTGTTCTGTATTATGTTAATTGGTCCCTAATACATATGTGATTATATGTTTTGATATGATTTTGTGTGCCATTATGTGGATACATATGATTTTGGAATTCTATCTGTTCACCGTAGGAATATCTGTTCGAATAAACTGCTTTAGAAATTAAATTGAGGGCCTTATCGGCCACAGAACCCAAAATTGATTACGCCATTGTGATTGGCATAATTTTTAGGGCCTACGGTGAAATTTAATTGAAAATTGATTCTGGTCAGATTAAACTGGTTAAATTAATGATTAATGCTCAATTATTTTATGTTAAATAATGCATGTGAGTGGGGCTATATTATAAGCCTTCTTAAGTTCAATTCTTTCCCTTTTATATGACTTTGGCTGAGCAAACTCTAAGAGAAAAAGAGAAGGGCCAGCTGTTAGAGAGAGAGAGAGGGAGAGAATTGTGTTATTTTGACTCAAGCTTGAAGAATTTGAAGTCCATCTCTAAATTGGACCATAGATTGAAGGAATTGGGCTTCTAGGTAAGCCATTGACTCTTGAATTCATGAAAGTAATATGTGATCTTGTGTGTTCAAGGGTTGTTTGTACTCAAGAGCATGAGTTAAGTTGGTGTTGTTGGAATTAAAGCTTGATATAAGCATGCATGTATGAAATTGTGTTGAAATAGCATGTATAAGCTTGAAATACATGATTCATGTAGAGTTTTAGTTGAAACTCATGTTTTGATCACCATTTGTGTTGTCTAAGTTGAGAATGTGGCTAATTCATCACATGCATGTACATATTATGTGAATGGGAGCTTGAATGCATGAATTTGTATATTGTTAATGAGTTTGATGGGAGATTGGGGCATGAATGTGACTTATTTGTGAAATTGAGCCTCATTGAGTTGTAATTTGGGGTCTATACCATGTTAGCATGATTATATTTGAGATTGAGCCATTGCATGCAAGAATTGTAGCTGGAAAATTGAATTGGAGCTCAGGAACACAACCTGGAATTTCCAGAAATTTGAAGTCCGCTCGAGCGGGGGAAGTGCCGCTCGAGCGGAGAAATCGAGCTCCCAACACTTTTGACAGACATGGTGCCCGTTCGAGCGGGGAAGTTGACGCTCGAGCGGGGAGCTATGTAGACAGGAATTCCACTCGAGCAGCCGAGTTCACGCTCGAGCGGGAATTTGAGGTAACCAGTACTTTTGCAGGCTTAAGGGTCGGCTCGAGCGGGGAATCCCACGCTCGAGTGGGGACCCTGTTTTCTGAAATTCTGAAAATGCATTATGTGTTCTATTTTTCCGTTCTCTTTCACTTGTAAGCACTCTTGGGCATATGTTAAGCATTATAAATGAGTTAATGAGATAAGAATAAAGCTTAAAGAGGAATATGTGAATTAAAGAACGGATTGAACTGTTAGTGACCCTTTTGTGTTCATGAAATGTGTAGGGTCAAGCTCCAGGGCAAATCCACTAGCCGATCACTGTGAGTAATATCGATATTCAAATGCTTGTGATTGTCCAATTGTTTATTCCCTTATAAGCTTTATCAATTGCTAGTTGGGATTATGGACAAAAGTCACACATGAATGAATGAATGGACCGAAGGTCGTTTTGATAGGAATGAATGGACCGAAGGTCGTTTTGATAGAAATGAATGGACCGAAGGTCGTTTTGATAGAAATGAATGGACCAAAGGTCGTTTTGATAGAAATTAATGGACCAAAGGTCGTTTTGATAGAAATGAATGGACCGAAGGTTATTTTGATAGAAATGAATGGACCGAAGGTCGTTTTGACATGAATGGGTGGGCCAAAGGCCGTTTTGACATGAATGAGTGGGCCAAAGGCCGTTTTGACACGAATGTAAGGGCCGAAGGCCGTTTTGACACGAATGTATGGACCAAAGGTCGTTTTGACATAAATGAATGGGCCGAAGGCCGTTTTGACATAAATGGATGGGCCGAAGGCCGTTTTGACATGAATGGAAATCCGAATGGGCCAAAGGCCAGTATGTTTGGAACTATAGTCACTTGATCTAAATTTGGTATAGTTATATATATGCTAAATAGAAATATGAATTGGGCCCAAGGCCATTTGGAGCATGTTGTTCTACATATTGTTTATGTAACTCCTGTATTTGATATTATTCACTGGGCTATCGCTCATGCTCATTCATGTGTTTGTAGGTGAGCCAAGAGAAGTCCAAACCCAGCCCCAGTGAAGTCTGCCAGGAACAACATGAGTTTTGGAGAGTCAGCCTTGTGTCTCACGCACGAGACCCATCATTGCCATTTTGTTATGTATTCACGTTTTGTCTTGTTGGCAAGGACTTTGTGTATTTTTTGTATATAGTCTGTTATGGGTTGAATCAGTTTAGATGATTCTGTCTGTACAGAAGTTTATGCTACTGTACTTTTGATGTGGGTTATTAACGTATATGAGTATGGTTTGTTTGATGTGCATATAAGCACGACTCTATGGACAAAGTTTTAAATTTTTGCTTCCGTTTGGCCCCTTTACTCTGTTGAGTTACGTCTATTTTGGTTTGAGGCCATAGGTAATCTTAGGATTACTGGCCGGTTATGTCCTTAACCCATAGGGGCGGGTTCGGGTCATGACACCTATCCATCCCAGTCCCAACCACAGCAGTCTAGATCCACTTTTCCTTTGCCTAGTGCGGGTCCAGGAAAAAGTGCATCGAGTAGCTTCTCGTGTTTCAAGTGTGGCCAACCGGGTCACAAATCCTTCTCATGCCCACAGAAGGGAGGAGGGCAGTTAATGTTACCACCACCCAACCGATCTTAAAGTTAGTCTCAGTCTTAGAATAAAGGTCAAGGGTTTAATTGTTATCAGTGTGGTCAGCCGGGTCATATGAAGGGAACTTGCCCAAAGTTGGGAGGTGCATCTGGCGTATCAGGGTTGAGGCAGACTCAGAGCCACCAGTAGGTGCAATTAGTCCAAGCTTCGCGAGTAAATCAGGGAGCCACTTCGGCTTAGTCAGTATAACAGGCCTATGCTCCGAGAGGAGAGCAAGTTAATTAGGGGCCACAGGGGCATGTGTATGCTGTTACCATGCCAGAGCAATTGCCAGAATCCTCAGTTGTGAGAGGTATTTTTGTTGTGTGTAATTCTTTGGCTAATGTATTGATAGACATGGGTGCGTCTCATTCATTTATATCTACTGTATTTGCTTCTATATTGGGGTTAGAGGTAGCACGGTTAGTACCTCCACTTAGAGTAGAGTCACCTGTTGGGGGTATAGTTGATTTAGATTGGGGTTGTCGTTATTGTGAAATAGAAGTTGTCGGGCATCGACTTTCGTTTGCTTTTGTGTTGCTAGATATGTTGAGTTTTGATATCATTTTAGGCATGGACTGGTTATGTTCTTACCAACCTGTGATTGATTGTTACCGTCAGAGAGTTACAATGTGCACTTTGAGCGGTGATCGTTTCTATTTTCTGGCGAACCAAGTTGATAGAGCCTTGTCGCCAGTTGTTGACCCTCGTAGTAGGAGCAAACTTAGTGGCCTTCTTGCAACTCTCTTGGATAATGAGTGTGACGGGGCTCGTGTTGAGTTACCAAGGGTAGTTTGTGAATACCCGGATGTCTTTCTAGAAGATCTTACTAGTTTACTAGGAGATCGAGTTCTCCATTGAATTAGTGCCTGGCACGACACCGATTTCCATGTCACCGTATAGATTTGCACCCGCCGAATTACATGAGTTGAAGATTCAACTCCAAGTGCTTTTAAATAAGGGCTTTATTCGTCCTAGTACATCACTCTGGGGAGCACCGGCTCTCTTTGCGTAGAAGAAGGGTGGATCATTGCGGTTGTGTATTGATTACCACAAGTTGAATAGAGTTACAGTTAAGAACAAGTATCCTCTACCCAGAGTAGATGATTTGTTTGACTAACTTAGAGGGTCTCGTTGCTTCTCAAAAATAGATTTGAGGTTGGGGTACCGTCAGTTGAGAGTCCGGGAGGAGGACATTCAGAAACGGCCTTTCATACGCGTTATGGCCACTATGAATTCCTTGTAATGCCTTTTGGGTTAACCAATGCGCCTACTTCCTTTGTGGATTTGATGAACATAATTTTTCGGGAATACTTGGACTGTTTTGTGGTCGTCTTTGTGGACGACATATTGATTTATTCAACCTCCAAGGAGAAACACAAGACTCACTTGCGGGTAGTGCTGGGTTTACTTAGTGAGCACCAATTGTATGCCAAATTTGAGAAATGCAAGTTTTGGTTAACTAAGGTGAAGTTTTTGGGGCGTGTAGTGTCTAGAAAGGGAGTAACTGTGGACTCCTCAAAGATAGATGCCGTACAGGATTGGGAACAACCCAAGAATGTTTTTGAAATCTGGAGTTTCTTGGGATTAGCAGGGTATTATCGATGTTTTGTAAGGGACTTCTCTAGACTAGCTGCACCTTTGACTAGGTTGACTAGAAAGGGTATCAAATTTGTGCGGAGTGAGGCATGTGAAAAGTCATTCCAAGAGCTTACGACTAGATTGACTACCGCACCGATTTTGATAATTCTGGAAAGGGGTTTGAATTACACTGTCTATTGTGATGCATTCGGGGATGGACTTGGTTGTGTCTTGATGCAAGAGGGAAAAGTTATGGCCTACGGATCACAACAATTGAAAACTCACGAGAAGAATTACCCTGTCCATGATTTAGAATTAGCGGCGGTGATTTTTGCCTTGAAACTTTGGAGGCATTACTTGTATGGTGAGAAGTTTGAGGTTTTCTCCGATCATAAGAGTCTAAAGTATTTGTTTTTTCAAAAAGACTTGAATTTAGAACAACGGAGGTGGATGGAATTTATAGAGGATTATGACTTTGAGTTACACTATCATCCAGGGAAAGCCAATGTGGTGGCCGATGCTTTGAGTGGAAAATCTGTGAGTAGTTTGGCAAGTGTGGCCATTTGGGAATGGGATATGCTAGATGTTATTGGCAAGTTTGATTTGCACTTGGGTGAGTCCGAAGAGAGTGCTACCTTGTTTACTTTGAATGCTCAACCTACCTTGGTTAGTAAGCTTATAAAGGCACAACGAGGAGACCGTGATGTGGAATCAATTCGTGTTAAGATTTCCAATGGGAAGGAAGAGAAAGGTTTGAACGTTCACTCGGATCTGAGTGTACGTTACCTAGACCATTTGTTTGTACTAGAATCTTATAGAGAGGAAGTACTTTGGGAGTTCCGTCACTCACGCCTTGCGGTACACCCAGGAGGCACTAAAATGTATCATGATCTTAGTCGTTAGTTTTGGTAGAGGGGTATGAAACGGGATGTCGCTTTATTTGTATCAAAGTGCCTTACTTGTCAACAAGTGAAAGCCGAACACCAAAGACCAGTAGGTTTGTTACAACCCTTACCGATAGTCGAGTGGAAATGGTAGCGTGTTGCCATGGATTTTGTAGTTGGGCTTCCTAGAACACAATGAGGCAATGATGCCGTTTGGGTGATTGCTGATAGGTTGAGTAAGTCTACACATTTCATTCTGATGTACCCCAATAACTCAGTTGAACGCTTGGCAGAGTTGTACATTAGAGAGATAGTTCGACTTCATGGAGTCCCTGTGACTATTGTGTCGGATAGGGACCTCGTTTTACTGCCCGGTTATGGAAAAGCCTTCAAGAGGCGTTGGCAACTAAGTTGACTCTTAGCACCGCTTATCATCCTCAAACCGATGGACAGTCGGAACGTACCATTCAAATTTTGGAGGACATGCTTAGAGCTTATGTCCTTGATTTTAAGGGGCCTTGAGAAAGGCACTTACCATTGATTGAGTTTGCTTACAACAATAGTTACCAAGCTAGTAGTGGGATGACACCATTTGAGGCCTTGTATGGCCGACCTTATAGATCACCGGTTTGTTGGGCCGAAGTGGGTGACGCACCGTTACTGGGTCCAAAAATTGTTAGAGAGACAACCGAGAAAGTTGTTCTCATTCGAAAGAGGTTAGCTACGGCCCAAAGCCGACAAAAGAGTTATGCCGATAAGAGGAGACGACCTTTATCTTTTAAAGTTGGTGAGCATGTGTTTCTAAAAATCTCACCAAGGCGGGGTTTGATGAGATTTGGTAAGAGTGGTAAGTTATCTCCAAGGTTCATTGGGCCTTTTGAGATCTTAGAGTGAATTGGGGAAGTGGCATACCGGTTAGCTTTACTGCCACATCTTTTGGGAGTTCACAACGTATATCATGTATCTATGCTTAGGAAGTATCCCGACCTTTCTCATGTTCTTGATTAGGTTGACTTGGAGGTAGATGAGGATGCCTCTTACGAAGAACGACCGGTTCAAATATTAGATACCTAGGAGCAAGTGCTACTGGGCAAAACTATACCGTTGGTAAAGGTGTTGTGGAGACACCATGGGATTGAAGAAGTGACATGTTGATATGTGGGGAATGGGAGGCGGAAGTCCGCTCTAAATATCCGGATTTGTTTGAAAATGCTTAAGTTGCTTTTCTTTGTAATATTCCCCGTTGTTAAGGGAAAGGTATTTAAAGTTGTTAACCACATGTTGATATGTGCGTTGTTGTTTTAAGCATAAGGTTGTTGAGATTTTCCATTAGTTTTTAGGAAATTTCATGTTTATGCTTATTTGGGAGGTTGTTGTTAATGAGATAACCATGGTGGAAATTGTGGAATTTGGTTGAGAGTTAGTATTGTGATTTGAAAATGAAATAGCATGGCTTTGATCGCTAGAAACCCCTTTGTTTGGGTAGTTTGATTTGAAATTTCGAGGACAAAATTCTTTAAGGGGGGAAGGTTGTAGCAATCCCGGTTTCGATCCTTCTTTCATGTTTTGCCACTTCGACTGGGTCGGTTGAGGATCGAGCTGCCCGGTCAGCTCGCGGGGGTCTAAGGGGCGGGGGTCTAAGGGGCAGCGGCCCTTGGCGGGTCCGATGGCAGAGCCCTGGTGGGGTCGAAGGGCAGCGCCCCGAAGCAAAAATGCAAAATGCATTCGAAGTTGCCTGTTTGCTCGAGCAGTCATTTATGCGCTTGAGCGGAGAATGTTTGGTTTCAGAAGTTTGACTTGTCTGCAAAAAATACTGGGTTAGTGTATTTGACGCTCGAGCGGGGCTTTTCATGATCGAGCGGACCATGTTATATCAGTTCATGAATCTAATATTTCAGATCACTTTTTCAGTCCCCCCGCTCTCTAAAACTCTCCAAAATTCCAGATCGGGAGCTTCTCTCTCTAGAAGTCATATTCTCTCTTTGATTTCTCCAAATCCATTAGGATTTAGACCTAAGTTCTTCACCAAAGTTGGTTATCATCTCAAGGGCTTCGTTGTGTGCAGTGAAGATCGAGTTTCGACACCGTTGATTTTGGGGGTTTCATCTATTTTCTTCTTCAAAACTTGAGGTAGGGATTTTCTTAGAGTTATATATATATTTTTGCAAGATGTATATGGTTTTCGAAATCATCTTTTGATAGCTTTGAAAAATTTATTGCTGATTCAAGAAGTTGAGCAATTTTGAAAGTGGGTTTATCTTTTGTTCTTTTAAAATGATCTTATGGGTTTTGATCTTCGTTGATTGAAGAAAAGATGATTTTGGAAAGTTTTCTTTCAAATGATTTGAGTTGTATAGTTTTGGTAAGAAAACCTAGAATTTGGAGATTTTTTAAAAGAGACTGAAAATCCATGAATGTTATTGTTATATTTATTTTGTGTGTCAAAATAATGGATGTTTGGAAAATTTCTTATTTATATTTATATAAATGATGAATTTCAAGGAATACGAGAATTGTTATTCATTTTGGAAATTATTATTCAAAATGTTGAAATAGTCTTGAAATGACTAATTGTTGAGAATACTTGATAAAAGGGAATTGTGTTATTCCTTGGATGATGAACTGGAATAAAAGTATTTATATTCATCTTGTGTTATTGGCATAACAATTCATTTGATTACATTAAACTTTGAAAGTTGATTTGAAAACTTACATTGAGAAAAGAATGTTAAGAAACAAGTTTTCATGAAATGGTTTTGGGGTAAATACGTTGGTAAGTCTTGATAGGTAGTGTAGATGATATTGAATTAGTTGGCCTGAGAGTCCGGGGTGAAAGACCAAAAACCTGCGCGGATAGGCGTCGAGCTTTCCGGTTAATACCGATAAAAATGACAATTTGGTAGTACTTGTACAGTCTACTTCCAGACACCGACCTAGGGATTACCAGAGTCGTATTTACCACCCTTGAAAAAAATTGTTAAGTTTTGAACAATTGAAATTGCATGACATCATTGAGTATAATGGTTTTCAAAAGATGAAAATGTGATTTATCTTCAAAAAGGGGCATAGCATGACATGTGCATTTCATCTCTTGAGACTTGTATAAAATGTATATACTTTGTTAAGGATTTCCTACTGGGCTTTATGCTCACCCTACGGGATTTTTGTGCAGGAAAAGATGTGGTGATGCCACCTAACTAAAGGCGACGAAATGTGTGTTGAGAGTACGAGACTCTCATTTTGCTGTGACTTTGTGTGTAAGCCAAGGGCTGTATGGGTGTGGGTTTAAATAACCGTTTTGTGTAACCAGGCTCAAGCCTTGGAAACTTATAAACCTTTAGGGGTATTTATTTGTTTATTTACTTGTTGTTGGATTAATGTATTGTTGCATGAAGAACTATTGTATCACGTAATGTAAGTTTGGAGATTTATATTCGGTTTTCCTTGAAAGAGCCATGATTGTTGTATTATCATTGGGCTAGAAATTTGGGCATTACAACCTCTCCAGTCTTTAAATCTTTCGGTAGCCAATTGAGTCTTATTTCCCTCTTGCTTAAACAACTTACAACAAAAGCAAATCACTCTATCCAAAAGTTCTGATTATATCAGCCATGTCCTATCAAATTTTTCTCCATTTGGTAAATGTCGAATGTAATGAACATGTGAGAAATGCCTATGCCTAGAAGAATCATGCTTAGGGAAGTTGAACTCACAATTTCTTCTTAGAGGACCTCTTTCGACTAAAAAATCTCGTAAATTCTGGTAAATTATTTTCCAAGTCCCCGGATCTTCTGTATTTAAATGCTCACATTCCGTATTTATCTCATCATCTTGATTGGCTTCTACACTCCCAAATTCCCTATTTCCTTCTTCATCCACCAAATTTTCATTCTCATTATTCACCAAATTTTCATTCTCATTATCTACCAAATTTTCGTTCTCATTATTCACCAAAGTTTCAAATTCTTCATTATTCAAGTCTTCAACTGATTGTTCTGCTTGTTTGTCTCTCGTAAAGAACTTATCAATAGCTCCTCTTTGACACTCGACTAATTTTTTGACTCTTTGCTTCTTTTTCCTTTTTGTGAATCCAAACGGATAATTTCTTTTATGAGTCATGATGAGTTGAGATCAAAATATTTTTTAGATCAAAATTCAAAACAAGAGCACCACCACCACTTAACAAAACACAAAACTTTTAAATTATGTGATGTGAACTATTAAACTTAAACAAATTCTTCTTGATGATGTAGATACCAATATTATAATAGCGATTAATTGAGCAAAAGACAAGACAAATATTTAATTAATTGAATAGAAAAAAAAAAACCTGTGCTTATAGTCCTGTTGCTGCTCTCTCCGTGTGCTGCTTCGTCATTGCTTTCTTGGCTTGGGTTGGGCTGCTGGTGTGGTGTGCTGTCAAACAAACTATAGGTAAAATTGGATTAAGAGAATCTAGGGTTAGTAAAATTGGGCCATAACTGTTGGCCCTTAATTGTTAGGAATTAGGAATTTGATTAATTGTTGGGCCTTTCAAATTGATGCTTTGTTAGTGTTTTTTTTTTTTTTTTTTTTTTTTAAACTTCTGCTATGTTGGGCTGCACCTAATATATTACACTAAATTATAATAGGAGGGGCCCCTTTTTTGGGTCTATTTTGAGGGGCCCTAAGCCATGGCCTTGTGGGCCTATGGCCAGGGCTGGGCTTGGCTAAGATACACTTGAACTCACACTCTAGGTATGAAAATCTCCCTTAATCTTTGTAGATAAAATGTGTAGAAGTTGAATTCACTTAGTTTTTTAGTTTATTTGCATGAAATTGTACAATAGATGCATGAATTAACTTGAATTGGAAGAATTGGGTTGAATTGAGCAACATCCATGCACTAAACTTGCCTGATAACAATCTAATTGGATCAATCCCAACAACATTCTCACATTTGAGGCAGATAGAAAGCTTGGATCTCTCCTACAACAACTTGAATGGAAGAATCCCTCAATTGATCGAATTAGACAAATTGGTAGTCTTCAATGTGGCACACAACAACTTATCTAGCCCGACCCCAGAACGGAAAGCTCAATTTGCAACTTTTGAAGAAAGTAGCTACGAGGGAAATTCTCTTCTTTGTGGACTTCCCTTAAAAACCAACTTCCTTGCAACTGTTTCAACATCAACAATGTCTAAAGTGCTGGATGGAGAGGTAGAATATGATTGTTTCATAGACATGGAGGTTTTCTATGTCACCTGTAACGCCCTCAAATTTATGCATAAATCAGTCAATCATAACATCCATAGACATAGGAAAATATAATATTTTCATTCATCAGAGTATTCTTTTACAAAAAGAATTACATATTGACAACAAAAGTAAATACCCTGCTGGCTTACAAACTTTCCAAGTCAACATTTGGTTACCACAAAATAGAGTTCTAACTCTTTACATATTAAGCCCTTGGCCTGGAATTACATATAACATGAACAAAATAACAAAAAGGGAGTCTTCAACTCGAAAACCTCCCAAGCTATCTTGGAGGCGGCATATCACCTGCACCTGTAAAATAGTGTCCCAAGTAGGGTGAGCCAAAGCCCAGTAGAGATATGCTAAACCAAATATGAGAAATAACTAAAACATTAGCATTCGACAAATGGTTAACACTTGCAAACCAACTCACATCCTTATCGCAGCCCGACAATAATTACATTCATGTTTCAATCCACTTCCCTTTATTTATCCAATTCAATTCATAGACATGGTTCATTATCTAACCAAACAATTTAAATGAGACTACAACTCGTCTTATTAATACTTCCATTATCCGCAATTCAAAAGGAGACTACAACTTATATTATCCATACTTCAACTATCAACAATTCAAAATGAGACTACAACTCATATTATTAATACTTCCATTAGCCGCAATTCAAAATGAGACTACAACTCATATTATCAACACTTCAATCATCAACGTTATTCAAACGTATAAAAGATTTCGAGATTTTCACCTTGGACACTTCGGCCAACGTAATTATCAATGGAATCCATCCCCTATCTCCTCCCAAATAGTAGAGTACATCCCCTATCTCCTCCCACACAACGGAGTACATCCCCTATCTCCTCCCAAACAAATATACATATGCAATGTATTTAAACACTTTATCATATACAATGATCAATTAATGCACATATTCAATGTGTTATTCCAACTGTCATATTCAATGACATAATCCAATTGATTAGTTTTAATTTACCTAATCATCATGCAATTCTACAACAATCATGGCTATCCTCCACCGATAGCCCAAAACAATTATTTCTAAACAGATAATTAAATTTATCAAACAGATAAATTAATACATTTCCATAGATAAGCGATTTTCAATCCAACTATACCAATTGATTACATTATCCCCCGATTTTATCATTTCCAACTCATTTATATATTCCCATAATCAGTTTTTTTATTTTAACAAATAATTCATTTAATCCCAATTAGGGCATTTTTCCCTCTTTCTCAAATATCAACCCCAAGGCTCAATTTCATCAATTATACACACATAATCCCATTTCAAGACCTCACATTCACAAAGGGACCCAAAACTAAGAAACCCCCCTTTTAAACATTTCAAATTTCAAACCCTAACTTCCCAAAATTTCCAAATCTCACCATTTATACAAAATGACCAACATCTATGTTAAAACTCATAAGAAGGAGTAGTTTTATCCCTACCTCAAAGTTAGGAGCCCAAAAGGAGAAGATGAAGAAACTCGAAAGTGCTCCAAATCCAAGATCTTTCGGATCAAAACGTATCCCAAACCGAACTCTAACTTTTATACAAAGGGACTAGGGTAGAGAACCACTAGAACAAGGTATATTTGTAGAGAGAGAGAGGCTGCCGGATCTAGGGTTTGAGATAAAAAGGAGATGAAAAAGTGATGTATAAACCCGCTGCTGCGAACTGATATAAACAAGGCTCGCTCGAGCGAAATAGTGGTCGCTCAAGTGACCAAACACAAACGAACCTCGCTTGAGCGCAAGAAGCGTCGCTCGAGCGAAAAAAGAGAAGCTTCAGGTCTGCAACCCAGACGCACGCTCGAGCGCAAGAGTGCTTGCTCGAGCGAAGGAACACGAAACATAGAGCTCACTCGCTCGAGCGAAGAATACCAACCTTCAGGTTTTCCCAGACGCAGACGCACGCTCGAGTGCAAGAATGCTCGCTCGAGCGAAGAGACACATCACAGAAAGCTCGCTCGAGCAAAGAAACAAAACCCAAGGCTTGCTCGATCGCAGAAAGCCTCGCTCGAGCGAAGATGCCAAATTTTGGACAGCAACCATTTGTTCCGACTCACAACCAACCTGTTCCAAACTCACCTAACACATCCCAAAACTCAAATACAAAGAATTAAAAGATGGAAAAAAGATACAGACAACAACAACAACCACGAAACCCAAGTCCGGAACACAATGTATAATGGAGGAAAAACCAAGACCGCTATATCACCTTTCTAGTCTCTTATATTATCGTGTTGATGGGGATCATTGCAGTTTTGTTCATAAATCCTCATTGGCGTCGAGCTTGGTTTCACCTCATTGAAGTTTGTATGACCTCTTGGTACTATTTGTTTTGGACAATTTCATGAAGCTTTTGAGCAACAAAAGTGTGTAATCTCCTGATTTTATTTGATGTAAGTCTCGTATTTGAATATAAGGAAATGAAAATGTCTTACGTATCTGTTCTGACCTATGTTGGCAATTTTTCTTCAGCAAAGTTTGGTGAAAATAATTTCCTAAATGTGGGTTTTGAACAAATGGTGATTAAAAATTTCTAGTAGGTTTATATCAACAAGATGTTATATTGTGATAGCAATGACAACAAATTGGTTTGTTTGAGTGAAAATGCCTATTATCAATTATAGCAATTGACTTGAGTCTTGAGATATATCAATGGCTCTTCACAAAATCTTTCCCTCTTCCTATTTCATGTGTGCAAATTTATAAAAAAATAAAATAAAAAAAAGAACTAATCTAAACTAAACTCTTATTTAATACTATCTTTAGGTAAACTCACATATTCTGTTTAATTTCATTTGGTTTTTTCCAATTTTGCAGGACAATTCACACAAATTATAATGATCATTACATGCCTTCTCCTTGCTTCTACTCTTGATGGTACACTCTATGTCGCAACAGCAGTCCTCGGAATCTACTTAGGCATTCAGTTGTTTACTATGGTCCCAAATGTCTTCTAGCTTTTCGGCTTGAAGCATTTTGGAATAAAATAGAGTTAAGACATTTTCAATTTGGTGTTCACACTAAATTAAAAACATGATACGGAAAAAAAAATAAAAATAAAAATAAAAGTACTTTTTATTTGTCAAATGTGTTAACTATTTTAATTTTTTTTTAAATACAACAAAAATCTATATATTGAGTTACAATTATTTTTTGAGAGGGTTCACTTATGGAGATCACATTTTATAATATATTTAATTATTCATATTAGTTTTCATCACTATATTAATTTAATAAGTCCAATTGTTTATCTCAATTTATATAAAAGTGATAAATGTATTTAATGTTTTCATTTTTTTCACTAAATTAATTTTTAACTTTATAATTTATTTTTTCATCCGAAAACAAATTCTAAAAATGAAACCATACACATTTTAGATCCAAAATGAATCCATATGGCTTTGAAGCCCAATTAACCAAACTCATAAAAATTGAATTGATTCAATTTAAAAAACAAAATAAATAAATAAATAAAAGTCAGATCACTTGCCCCACCCCAACCCCACTCACGGTTCGGGCGCCGAGAACATGAAAAATGCATTTGAAAAAAAGAAAAGTGCCAAAGCTTCTTCCAATGGTAAGTCAGATCAGATCTTGCATTAGATATCTCTTCCTCTCTCTTGAATTTTGTTATTAGATCTGGATATGGGTAGTTAACGAAATATGTGAATGTGCGTCAAATCCAATGCACCTTGTTCTTATGTTGAAAAGAATTATCTTTAGATTTTGTCCGAATTGTTCTGTTGTTCTTGTTTCTTGATACAACCGGCGATGGCATTGTTTCTGAACATTTTGTCAAGTAAGATACCCATTATTCCTTGTTGATTAATTCCTATTTAATACAATCTTCTCTAGATAATTTGTAGCGATCCTGGTTTCGATCCTTCTTTTATGTTTTGCCACTTCGACTGGGCCGATCGGGGGTTGAGCTACCCGGTCAGCGCGCGGGGGTCCAGGGGGCAGCGCCCCGTGGCAGGTCTTAGGGCAGCGCCCTGGCGGGGTTAAGGGGCAGCGCCCTCAAAACAAAAATGCAAAATGCATTCGAAGTTGCTTGTCCGCTTGAGCAGCCGTTTATGCGCTCGAGCGGAGAATGTTTGGTTTCAGAAGTTTGACCTGTTTGCAAAAGTACTAGGTTAGTGTATTTGACGCTCGAGCGGGGGCATTCCACGCTCGAGCGGACCATGTTATATCAGTTTGTGAATCTGATATTTCATATCACTTTTTTAGTCCTCGCTCTCTCTCTCTAAAACTCTCCAGAATTCCAGATCGGCAGCTTCCCTCTCTAGAAGTCATCTCTCTCTTTAATTTCTCCAAATCCATTGGGATTTGGACCTAAGTTCTTCACCAAAGTTGGTTATCATCTCGAGGGCTTCGTTGTGTGCGGTGAAGATTGAGTTTCGACACCGTTGATTTTGGAGGTTTCACATCATTTCTTATTCAAAACTTGAGGTAGGGATTTTCTTAGAGTTATAAATATGTTTTTGCAAGATCTAGATGATTTTCGAAATCATCCTTTGATGAGCTTTGAGAAATTGATTGCTGATTTTTAAGAAGATGAGTGATTTTGAAAGAGGGTTTAATTTCTTTTCCTTTTAAAATAGAACTTGAAGGGTTTGAACCATATTGATTGAAGAAAGATGATTTTGGGAAGATTCTTCTAAATATTTTGGAGATGAATGGTTTTTGTAGCGATCCCGATTTCGATCCTTCTTTCATGTTTTGCCACTTCGACTGGACCGATAGGGGGGTCCAAGGGGCAGCGCCCCTTGGCGGGGTTGAGGGGCAGCGCCCCTCAAAACAAAAATGCAAAATGCGTTCGAAGTTGCTTGTCTGCTCGAGCGAAGAATGTTTGGTTTCAAAAGTTTGACCTGTCTGCAAAAGTACTGGGCTAGTGTATTTGACGCTCAAGCGGGGCATTTCACGCTCGAGCGGACCATGTTATATCAGTTTGTGAATATGATATTTTAGATCACTTTTTCAGTCCTCTCTCTCTCTCTCTCTAAAACTCTCCAGAACTCTAGATTGGGAGCTTCTCTCTCTAGAAGTCATCTTCTCTCTTTGATTTCGCCAAATCCATGGGGATTTAGACCTAAGTTCTTCACCAAAGTCGGTTACCTAGGCGAGGGCTACGTTGTGTGCGGTAGAGATCGAATTTCATCATCGTTGATTTTGGAGTTTTCAACTCATTTCTTCTTCAAACTTGAGGTAGGGATTTCCTTTGAGTTATATATATGTTTTTGTAAGATCTAGATGATTTTTGAAATCATCCTTTGATTAGCTTTGAAAAATTGATTTTTGATTTCAAGAAGATGAGTGATTTTGAAAGAGGGTTTATTTTCTTTTCCTTTTAAAATAGAAATTGAGGGTTTTGAACCATATTGATTGAAGAAAGATGATTTTGGGGAGATTCTTCTAAATATTTTGAGATGAATGGTTTTGGTGGGAAAACCTAGAAATTGGGTCTTTTTTGAAAGACGTTGAAAACCCTTGGAAGATATTGTTATATTTATTTTGAAAGCCCAAAATAAGTGATGTTTGGAAAATTTCTTGTTTATATTGTATAAGTGATAAATTTTGAGAAATATGAAAGTTGTTGTTCATTTTGAAAATTGTTATTCAAAAAGTTGATTTAGTCTTGAAATGGCTAATTTGTTGAAAATGCTTGAAATATGGAAGATGTGTTATTCCTTAGATGAATTGAAATAAATGTATATTTATTCATCTTGTGAAATTGCATGGAAAGGAGAAATGAGAATTTTGATCACAATGGTAGTATTGTGTGGAAGAATTTGAAATGGAAAAATTGTTGTATTGTATTGATTATTGTTGCATTGGCGTATCAATTCATTTGATTACATTAAGCTTTGAAAGTTGATTTGAAAACTTGCATTGAGAAAAAAATGTTGAGAACACAAGTTTTCATGGAATGGTTTTGGGATAAATACAGTGGTAAGACTTGAAAGGTAGTGTAGAGAATAGGTGTCGAGCCTTCCAATTAATACTGGTAAAAAATGACAGATTATGGGTGTCGAGCCCTCCAGTTGATACTGGTGAAAATGACAAATTGGTAGTACTTATATAGTCTACTTGCAGACACAGACCTAGGGACTACCAGAGTTGTATTTACCGCCCCTGAATTAAATTGATAAATTTTGAACAGTTGAAGTTGCATAATATCATTGAGCATGATGGTTTTCAAAAGATGAAGATGTGTTTTATTTTTAAAAAGGCATGGCATGGCATGTGCATTCATCTCTTGAGACTTGTATAAAATGAATATACTTTGTGAAGGATTTCCTACTGGGCTTTATACTCACCCTACCGGATTTTTGTGCAGGAAAAGACGTGGTGAATTCGCCTAATTGAGGGCGTGGAAATATGTGTGTTGAGAGCACTAATGTTCTCATTTGCTGTGATCCTATTTGTAAGCCAAGGGCTATGTATGTGTGGGTTTGAATAACCATTTTGTGTACCGGGCTTAAGCCTTGGAAGATTGTAAACCCTTGGTATAGCGATCCAGGTTTTCCCCGTCATTTATTGTATTCCGGACTGGGGGTCCATGGTTGTATGTCGTTATCTATACCTTATTTCCATCCTCTATTCTTTGTATTTGAGTTGTGGGATGTGTTGGGGCAAGTTTGGAACAGGTTGGTTGTGAGTTGGAACAAATGGTTGTTGCTCAGATTTTGGCTTCTTCGCTCGAGTGAGCCATGTGTAATCTGTTTTTCGCTCGAGCGAGGCTTCTTGCACTCGAGCATGCGTCCGTGTCTATGTAAGACCTAAAGGTTGGTATTCTTTGCTCGAGCAAGCATTCTTGCGCTTGAGCGAGCTCTGTGTTATGTGTTCCTTCGCTCGAGCGAGAACTCTTGCGCTCGAGCGTGCTTCTCCATTGCAGACCTAAAGCTTTGCATTCTATGCTCGAGCGACGACTCTTGCACTCAAGCGAGGCGACCTTTTTGTTTTTGGTCGCTCGAGCGAGAACTCCTTCGCTCGAGTGAGCCTGTGTATATCAGTTCGCAGCAGTGATGTTTTACATCACTTTTTGATCCCTTTTCTTCCCCAAAACCCTAATTCGGCTGTCTCTCTCTAAAACTCACCTCTCTAAGATATCATCTAGATCCGTTGTATTCTTGACCCTAGTGTCCTTGAGAATAAGGTAGAGGGCTTCAAGAGCTTCACGTTGATCCAAGTAAGAGTTGGTTTCATCATCTTTGGAGTTTCGATCTTGCTTGTTCGTCTTCTATACTTGAGGTAGGGAATTTCTACATTCTAATCTGGTTTTTAGCTTAGTTATTTGCTATTGTGTATAGATGATGAGATTTGGTTATGGTTTGGACAAATCTAGGATTTGTGGGTGAAATAAGAAGAGGGGTTTTGTTGAATATGAGAGAGTATGAGGTGTGAATTGATGATCTTGTTGTGCCAAAATAGTTGATTTTGGTGTTTGGGTTGACATTTGGAAAGAGGGAGATTTGCCCTAATCTTGATTAAATTATTATTTTGTATAAATAATTGGGATTAACATTGAAAATGTGAAATTGGGAGGTTGTGGTTATAATTGGTGATATTGGATATGTATTATCTCACCTATGTAAGTTTTGAATAAAATATTTATTTTGAGATTGAACATCTCTTTAGAATAATTGTATTGGGCTATCGGTGGAGGATGACTATGATTGTTGTAGAAATTGCATGAGGATTAGGCGATTTAATGCTAATCCATTTTTGGTGTCATTGAATATGACTATGTTATAAATACATTGTATATGTATGTTTATTGGGAGTTGAAAGAGGATGTACTCCATATGTGATTATGTTTATAAATACATTGCATATGTATATTTGTTTGGGAGGAGAAAGGGGATGAACTCCATTTAAATCAAGTTGGCCAGAGTGTCCTAGGTGAAAGACCCGAAATCTCATATATAAATGGGTGCCGATTCCTTCGGACGAAATATCCATAAAATGGCAAGTTTGAAGTGTTTATGTGTGTTTTGCATAATTGGAAACCATTGAGTTGTAGTCTCATTTTTTGTTGTTGAAAGATAATGAATTTAACTCATGAATTGAGTAGAATATATGAACTTGAAATGAATTGAAGGAAAATGGAAATGATGTTTGGTCCTAGTGGTATATGAATATGCAGGCCTTGTGGATGTTTTAGTATCGACATTGTTTATGTACGTAGTATTTATACCTTTGCTAAACTTCATATAATTGTGTTAGATTATCTCTACTAGGCTGTTTGCTCACCCTATATGGGAATATCATTTTCAGGTGCAGGTGAGATGTTACCTCTAAGGCAATAGAATAGATGGATTTAAGGGAAGCAAGAGCTTCTTATTTATGCCTTATGTGTGTATGTTTGTTATTTGTAAAGCCAAGGTGTAGACACCCCATTTTTGACCGATGTTAAGACTCAGACGTCATCGATTGAGCGCTCGGTGATGGTGCATGTTGTGCTCGTTCTGAGGTTTCAGAGTTTCGGCTGAGAGCCTTGCCTCCGGGCCTCGGAACTTTTTGTGCTTCACCTCGGTTTGCGAACCAGGTCTTGTTTTCTCTTCCCGAAGGGAGGGAGAGGTCTCGTAGACCATCTCTCAGTAGACGTGGGCTACTTTTCATGGTCGTAGGCCACTGTTCCTATTTGGAGACCAGTTTCTGATTTTCGGAGCCGTCGGCCGTGCGCCTCTGTTCGGGACCGCTTAACATTCTCCGTTTGCCCCAATTTTGGGGCACACCTTGTTTCCTCTCTCTAGAGGGACACTGTGGCCCGGGAGACCACCTTTGTGGTCGCACGCCACTTTTGGAGCTCAATAGCCAGTTTTCGGGCTCCCGGCTGAGCATTTTGCCTTCCGAGCTCCTGTTTTGCACCCTTGTTTTAGCTTCTTGAGGAAGCTTGAACCTTTTGAACCCTTGTTTTAGCTTCTTGAGGAAGCTTGAACCTTTTGAACCCCTTGTTTTAACTTCTTGAGGAAGCTTGAACCTTTTGAACCCCTCGTTTTAGCTTCTTGAGGAAGCTTGAACCTTTTGAACCTTTGTTTTAGCTTCTTGAGGAAGCTTGAACCTTTTGAACCCCTCGCTCTAGCTTCTCCAAGAAGCTTGAACCCTTTGCTCTAGCTTCTCCAAGAAGCTTGAACCTCTTGTTTCTCTATAAGAGAGGGCCTCCCTCTCCTTTAAAGGGGTTGAAAAAATTGTCTAAGGCACAAGAGTTGTATCTCTCTCTATATCTCTATATTTAGGCTTAAAAAGTGTTAGTTCTTGACCCCTTTGCACCACAACTCTTAAGCACACACCTCTACCATTGTTCTAAGGTTGTTGGAGGGTCTTAAGAGGTCTCAAAGGGCTGGCTTTTGGTCCAAGAAGCTGCTGTCTCCTTGAGCTTCAAGGGTAATACTCCATTCCCTCTTTTAAGTTTTATTTTGCTCCATCTCTTAGCCATACTTTCAAGCATATTTGAGCTTTGGTGTAAACTGAAAAAAGTCTTATTTTGAGGTCCTTAACATGTTTGTTTAAGGTCATTTTGGTGTTGGGGGTCGTCTACCCGCTTGCATACTTGTTTTCACCTTGTTTTGAGCCATACACTTAGGCCTTTGTATTGAGCCTTGTTTGGCCTTTTAGCCACTGAAATCCAGTGGATTTTTAGTGGCTAGCATGCTGTTTTGAGCCCCAAAATCAGAGAGGGGTGACCCTCTCACCCCTTGTTTTGTTTACTAGCATATTTGGCCTTACAAAGGATTGCACATGCCTTGAGCTTGGTTCAGACCTTTTTCAGTGAGTTTTAGGGCCTGCATGAACTCTTTCCAGAGCTGTTTTTGTCATTTAAGGCTTGCATCTTGCATGTGTAGAAACAACCCTCTTTGTAGCCTTTCAAAGGAGCCCTTACTTGCATGCTTCCAAGCCTGTTTCAGGGCCCTTTTCAGTGAGTTTTAGGGCTTGCATAACCTCTTTCCAGAGTTGTTTTTGCCATGTTAGATGTCCTTCTTGCATGTGTAGAATAATCCCATTCATAGCCTTTCAAAGGAGCATCTCATTCTTGCATGCATAGACCATGTTTCAGTGGGTTTTTGGGCTTTATTTGGCATGTCATACCTCTTTGTTATGCTGGTTTTGTGGCCTCTTGAATGCTTCATAGGCTTGTAGTGTAAATCCTCTTCACTAGCTTATATCGCATGCTATTTTGGCCTTTGATTCTAGCACTTTTTGGCCATGCCTTAAACTGATTTTGTGCATGTTTTGGACTACCTTAGCTCTATTTTGAGCCTCATGGTCGAATGATGCTTGTTATGCATGCTTGTATTCAATATCCATGCCTAGCTTTGAGTTTTGAAGCCTATTGTATGCGTACATTGAGGTGTTTTCATGTCTTAGCATCACTTTGCATGGTATTTCAAAGCATATTAGGTTGCCATCTTCCCATGTTTTCCACTCTTTAAATGCGTTTGAGAGTTGTGCTTGTATGCCTCGTTTTGGACCATTGCATGAGCTTCATTTCCATGCCTTTCGAGCCATCATTTTAGTCCATATTTGCCACTTATTTGGCCTGCATAGGGACTGTTTTGGGTTGGTTTGGTTGTTTGAGCATTGCTTTGCATACCTCTAGTGTAATGTGCTTCACTAGTTTCGGTATTTGAGCCTTCTAGCATGCATTGTGTGAGCTATTTGCATGATTCGGGACCATCTTGCATGTCATTTTAGAGCTGGATCATGTGCCATTCTATGCCATATTTCATCCCTTGCCATGCCTTGCTAGAGTTGCATTTGATGCCTTAGGTTCGGTCCCTTGCATTGGCATGTTTGCATGAGTGTTCTTGCCTTAGTTTCATCATGTTTGGCCACTGATTTGAGTGGCATTGAGGTCCACTCATTTTAGTTTAAGTCCATCTTGCATTGTGTATGCCATGTAGTCTATGTTGTTGCATGATTGGCTATTGCATTGTGTATGCCTTGTTCATCTCATCGTTTGTCTTTGTATGTGCATTGCGTATGCCATATAGTTCGTATGCATTGAGTATGCCATCCTTAGTTCATAGCATTGCGTATGACAGTTGCATGTTAGCATATCATCCCTCGCATGCCAGCATGATTAGGTTGCATTGCATTTAGGGTTGCATGTTAGTCCGCATTGTGTATGCCATCTTGTTGCATTGTGTTTGGAGTACGGTTAGTCCAAACACGGGAAACGAGGGACGTTTCGTACTCAAAGTGACGAAACATGCCTCAATTCCCGGTCGCCGACACTCCGGACTACCCATGATGGAGTTTAGGCCTTGTCGTGTTCATATGTGCATTCATTTCACATCGAGTCGTGCAATTCGACTCCTCGACCATCATGCATCACTACATTCCCTAGAGCTTGTGCAATGATAGGGAGAGTGGTCGGGCACACATAGGTTGAAAATACTTTGCCATGCCCATTTCTTGCTCTCTGTTGCAGCAAACTACAAATCAGCAGCAAAAACTGGTCAGCAACCTTCTGGAGCTTTGTATAGTATTCTGGGACCAATTGCAAAACAGAGGCAAATTGGGGCATCGCGATGAATTTCCCGACAAGGCGACTCGAGCATGCATGCATCTTTCATCATTCAGAACAGAGCTGAGGCAGTCCATACCATATAGCTTGCATGCTAATTTATTTGCTTTCCTAGTTAATTTGTTAATTAATTAGGGTTTTGTAATATTTAATTAGCTAGAGTAGTTAATTATTTATTCGGACTGTATTATTTATTCGGACCCTCCAAGGAGGGCAATGTTGTAATAAGTGTGCGTGCGTGTGATGTATGTCTTCCAACCCCACGTCTTTCTCCCTTTTATTTACCAGCTTATGATCGTTAGTTTAGGGCACGTTTCAATTAGCATCCTTATGCTCGCATGTTTGCATCCATTCATCTGTCTTGCATGCACCGGGCTTGGCGCATCATACTAACTGCATTGTATTTCAATACCAAGTTGAATACATGTATCATTTGTTGTATTTCACATGCCATTTTAGAATAGCCGAGCCTATCTTAGTTGCATTCTTGCATGTGTTGCATTAGGCATTCCAGCATAGTTAGGATTCATGCATGATTTCTAATTAGCTTCTTTCTTTGGCTCGGAGTACTCGGTAAGTGTTTATGTTTTAGCATCCTTGCATGTTTGTGAGTGACTGCCATGATAGCATGCTTACCATGAGGCTATTTGCTTATGTGATATACCTGCCTGAATGCCTGTGGGTGAAGGTTGGGTTATTTGAATTGGAACAATTCATCGATTGTGAGTTTTTAAGCCCACTTGAGAGTGGCAAATCACCATATTTTCTAAGCCCACCCGAGGGTGGCAAAATCCGCATTTTAGCTTACTTGTGAGTAGCAAACCGCTTTAAAAAACAAACATGAAATGTTTTGTTCCAACTCAGGCGATCCAGTCTATACTTGTATGTTGTGCGCATCACATAGTAAAACTAGGCTAATAACCGAAATAAGAGCACATAATATTTTCAAAACTAGATATCATGCTTAGTAGTGGCCGATCTCTGATCGGGCGAGTGGGGATGCTCATGAAATGACCTTCCCCAATCGTACCCTAGTTCCCGAGCCGAGGCAACTTTGGTGATGACGGACATGTGGCCCTAGGCACGAGTCAAGGTTTCCTAAATTCTCCCAAAATAAAATATTTAGGTGGCGACTCTGTATCTGGCAAAGCAGTCCATGTTGGCACTTCTTTCAAAAAATCTATTTTCAAAAACGATTTGCCGGATTTGGACTCTTTGATGATTCATCGGTCTTGCATTACACTCTGCGAGATTAGATACAAGACCGTGACATTGAGTCCTGAACTGTAGTGAGCCCAAATGAACAAAACGGGATTCCCTCCCGGGACGTTCGGGGACGTCTACAGTTTCTGGCGACTCTGCTGGGGAGTTAGAGAACTTGACTCGAAGTCATGATATCTTCTTTTGTCTACACTTATGTGTCTTTTTGCATTACATTTGCGTTGGTGTACCTAGGACACCGTGTTTGCCGTATGCTATTCCTGAACAGTTTTCGGAGGCTCGCTTCGAGAAGCGTGCCATAAGGCTGACCGGTTGCGGGCTCTGCCACGATGGGAACACAAACCCCAGTTTTTACCGGGGCACTCTTTTTGACCATTCGACCTAGTGCATATCGGAATCTATAGTGACCATTCCAAACTAGGACAGGTTACTTACCCGATTATAGGTTGTTTGAAACCGCTGTGTGCGTAGTGAAACCCTAGTTCTTGACGAAACTAGGATAGGGAAACCTACCCCAACATAGGGGTGTTTTGGCTCTTATTTACTTGCTATATGCTTTTAGAGTGTGCCTCCACAGGATTGCATGTATCAGTTTGCAAGTCTGGGTATCAAGCCTGTGGGCATCAGTATTTGGGGAATTAGTTTTCCCTGAGGGTATCGGTTTACAGGCAGAATTCAGTAGAGGGCACAGTTATTCTGCTATGCTCATATCTGTTTTGGTGAAATTAGGCTGAAGTGCTGTTTGTTTTCTCTTTTGCTAGGTCTGGGAACCATAGCTTCAGAAGGCTCCAATATCCCCCCGGGTTCATCGGACTTGTGCTGATAGACTTTGTCAGGTCAGAGATTCAGTTCAAGGGCAATCAGTGTTCCTTTGCCAGAGGCAAGGTAAAAGGGCCAATCAGGCACAGATCACCAGTTCAACAGTTACCAGATCAGTGGCCCTTGTCCACCCCACCAGTAAACAGTTGGGCTGAGGTCTCAGTTTTCACCACAGGGATAGATATACCAGTTAGTCAGCCGGAACAGCAAAACATGGCAGGGATGGAGGAAATGATGCATCAACTCCAAGAAAGTATGAAACTCATGTAGCAGGACGTTGCCCGTCAAGCGGAATTTGCCAAACAGCAGGCTGCGATCATGGCCCAGCAGGCAGAGCTAATCACCAGGTTGCAACAACAAAACGGAGCATCTGCTTCACATCAAGCTCCTCCCCCACCCCGGAATTCCAACACTCGGGGAGACAGCTAATGTCCAGGAAGGTATGGACATTCCCACAGGGCCACCTCCGCCTCCGATTCTACCTCAACTATCCAAGGCACCTACGCCTATCAATCAACCGGACTCTTCCTTTGAGTTTGAGGTGGGCCCTACAGCATTGAAATTGAGCAAGCTTGAAAAGTTGTTCAAGAAATCCCAGGGGGTAAAGTCCATCCCAGATATTAAGGACGGGTATACCAACGCGGCTGTGACGCTGCCGGACCGTTTCCAGATGCCACAAATTGACCGCTTTGACGGATCCGGGGATCCCATGGTGCATCTTCGGTTGTTCTCAAATATACTAAGGCCGATCGGCCTCACCAGACTACAGAAGCTTTCATTGTTTGGCCGGACCTTGTCAGGGGTGGCGGCCATCTGGTATGCAAAATTGGAAGACGATGTCAAGCGGAACTGGGATGAGATGGCCGAGGCGTTCATTGCACAGTACTCCTATAACACGCAAATCGAGATTATAACCCGTGATCTTGAGACGACAAGGCAGGAGCCTAAGGAGAGCTTTTCTAAATTCGTAGCCCACTAGAGGGCCAAGGCCTCAATGATGACCATTAGGCCCACTGACAAGGATCAAATACGGATGGTTGTGCGCAACCTCCAACCCAAACTGATGCAGAAAATGATCGTGCTCCCCTTCCCTAACTTTTCAAATTTGCATGAGATGGGGGTACAGATTGAGGATACCTTGAAGCAGGGCTTGATTGATAATGACAAAGAGTAACCCAGGAGAACCTTCAACCGCAACAACAATACAGGCACAAGCAGTGCTGCAACTGCAAGATCTTCTGAAGTGGGCATGGTCACCACCACCACATCAAAAACAGTTACCCCATTCATCGGTGTGTCCGGAAGTAGCTCACAAAAAACCAAATATCCACCTCGAGTCAAGAGGGTTTTTACCCCACTTTATATGCCTTTGTCAAAGGCTTTAGAGGTCTTACTCCGGAAAGGATATCTGAAGCCGTTGGAACAACAGCCTCTACCCGATCCTATACCTCCAAAGCATGACCAGACTAAATACTGTGCCTACCATCAACAAACTGGTCACAACACTGACAGTTGCTCTCGTCTTCGCCATGACGTACAAGATCTGTTTGACAACAAGGTCATCGCCGCACCAGCTCAGCAAAGTCTATCGCCACTGGATCAGTGAACTTGGGGGATAGTACAAGTATGTGATCAGGGGGTGAACCACCTGCGGGCGGCACTCAGTTTACTCCAAATGTGGCATATGGCACGCACTGTTTTGAGCATTTGTGAAAGCTGGTTTTTGTACTTTCTGACTTGGGTATTGGGTCAGTCTTGTTGTTTTGTATAGAGTCAGTCTTTTTGTGCTGAGTCAGTTGGGTCTATCTTGTTGTATCAAGTCAGTCCTGTTTTGTTAGAGTCGGGTGATTTCGGGGGTGTTACCTCGGACATCACTTGCTTGTTTTGTGTTTGTCTTTTCGTTTTCTTTTGAGTCTGTTTCTGCCTTGGAGCCAGTTACACTAGAAGATCTGAATGAAACAGCAGTGATTTTCACACTCTTGTGTTTGCTTCTGCCTTGTGCCAGTTATGCCGGAAATTCTGAATGAGATGGCAGTATTTGACTAAGAACTCTATCTTTTCTGTGCCTTGAGTCATTGCATTGACCTAAGTTTTTCAAAACTTTTTGAACACTGTGGTGGAAACGAAGAGGAAGGAATTCCTCAGGATTTGCAAAAATTTGACCAATTGAGAGAAAGAGAGGCGTGCTAAGTCCTTAATGATTGAGATCATGCTTGTTAATGTGAGTACTGAGAAGGACCCTAGCTTGATCCAGATTGGTTCTACACTGTCTTCAGCGTGAACGACTAGTCGCTTTCTTAAAAGATTTCAAAAAATGTTTTGCGCCGTCCTGCGAAGACCTGTGTGGAATCACTCTTGAGATTGTGCAGCCTAAGATCGCTCTCAGCCTCAAGACTTAACCCCTTTGCTTTAAACCTTGAACTTGGATTCAGAACGTTCAAAGGTCAATCATGATGTGAGGCCTGTGTGGCCAGATTTGAAGCAGCCCTCAAACTAGAGGCAAGAAAAGTCAGATCAAGAAGATCAGGTTTTATCAAAGGAAGCTTGCGAAGCTAGATCAGAAGTAGCCCTTGAACTAGGGGCAAAAAATGTCAGATGTGCTCGAAGAGTCAAAAATTGGGATGTTGCTCAAGGTAATGAAGATCGGTAAGAATGCCAAACCCCAGAAGGGAGGAAAGAAGAAGACATTGCTAAAGGACAACCGAGTTCCTATCCACAACACTAGGGGCAGATTCAGCCGCCCATTAGATGGACTCCTACATCGTCAGCGAACAGCAGTCATTCTCCTAGATTTAGATGGCCTCGGGATCTCAAAACCATTTGACATGGACAAAGCTACACTTTTACCCTTGAGAGGCTCGCTGGGGCCGAAAACCTGAAAGGGCGACCTAGGCAAAAGTTAGAGCAAATGAAAAAGAAAAAAGAAAAAAAAATGAAAATAAAAAGAAATGGAAAAAAAGAAGAAATGAAAAGAATTGAAAAGAAAAGAAGAACATAGCTCGCAAGGTTGAAAACCCGGAAGGGCGGCCTTAGCAAAAGTTAGAGCACAAAAGGAGAGGTTAATACCCGAGTGTACCTTAACCCCGACCTACGTAAGGCTTGATTCCCATCTTTGGGATACGTAGGCAACTTCACTCTGAAGTCCAGCCATAAAACACTTCAAATCGACTGTGTCCATGTAATGGTTTTGACCATCTTTGTCTTCTCTGCATCCGAGAGTTTGGTTGTGTTCGTCACTCTGAGGACTGATTACAATGCGCTGCGGTGCTATCCAAACAAGGGGCAACTTTCCGTTGCCATACAGTGTGCCGTGGTGCTATTCAAACAAGGGGCAACTTTCCGTTGCCATGCGGTATCCTTCAGACAAAGGGGCAGTTTTCCATTGTTTTGGATCTGAGATTGTGCATCTCAAGAGTAGGTTCTGTGCTCGTCGAGCAATGACCGTTTGCAAAAATAGTTTTTGAGAATTTTTACTGAGGTCGACTAATTCTCTCGAAAAGTATTCCATTTTTCAAAACTGGACCATTTCTTGGACCCAAAAAGGAAAATTTTCAGTGCTCATAACCTGACTTGCATGATTTTAAATTAGAAAATTGAACAAGCATGTTAATCTAACTCTTATTTTGGTCAAAATTTGTTTTAGTAGAAAGCCAAAAACAAAAAAAAATGGTCAAAATGATGAACTAGGGGCACAGTTGAGTCAGGTGTTCTGTCTTTTCCCCGTTGTCAACATACTTGCCAGAAAAGGGCACTCTACTTGCTAGAAAGGGCGCTCTACTTGCTAGAAAAGGGCACCACTGAAACTGACCGCAAAAGGGCAGAAAGCTCTCACATCCTCCAAGCAACGAGGTATCAAGCCAAGTGCGAAGCACGAACTGGAATGGAGCAGGATATTCCATTTCCTCATCTGGACAGATCTAATCACGTCCAAACTCCCCAGTAGAGCATCGTCAACCAATGTCAATTGCAGATCTACTGCACATACAGCCGCATCACAACCCCTCTGTGGGGGAAGTTCACTGTTGTGAACAAGAATGAGAATCTGGTAGAATACCAGGGGCAAGAGCCCACAACTTCCTACTTATCCATCAACCACCCAGGGGAGGGATAAAAAATGAGCAGATTGAAGAATAGAGAGATGTGCGCTGAGAGAAAAAGTGAGAAAAGGGGCTTTTTCAGAAAAACAGAGCCTGAGGGCCGAGTGATGTGAGAATCACAAATGAGAAAGGGTGGGAAACAATACCCAGAGAAATAGGCTTCCTGTGCACGTCTGAGTGTCGTGTCTTTTTGTTTTATCTCGATTCTTGTTTTGAGTCGTTTCAAGTGTTACTCGATGTGTTTAGGTTGTTTACCTTTTGTTTTCCATTGTTGAGATCGTAGTGCGCTGTGTTCAGTTGTAGGCTCAATACCCCGGTCAAGAACTCATTTCTCAATTTCAAAAATAAAATCATTTTGTGCTCCGAGTGCCGTGCCATTCTCCACATCTATGCAAAACAAGATTCGTTCTTTCGTAAAACCGCAGGGTTCAACCCAGGTCATGCGGGAACAGTAAAACCAGGACCTATCTGAAGCTATATAGGTTCTAGACTCCAAAGCAAAAGAAAAGAGGGAAAATTTCGGGTATCTGAGTTTGTTTCAACTTCAGTAAGTTCTGAGATTGCATTCCGTGTGTACCTCTTCAGGTCTTGCCAATGCTCTAAAGTATGAGTGTGCCTCTACTTCAAGCTCAAGATCAAGTCTGCTTCAAGCTAGAATGGCGATCAAAAGTGCTCTCCCTGAGTACCATTCCCTGCAAAGGCATCTTGGCTGTGTTCGCAATGAGTTCCTAGGAGACCAACTGCGATGGTGGAAACTAGAGTTCGAATGGCTGTTGCCTAGAACGCAAAGGTTCAGGATTTCCGAGACTAAAGTCTGGTTTAAATACCCAGAGGCGTGTCCTCGGCTTGAAAATTGTTGTTTTGAGCATTTGTGAATGTTGTTTATTTTGGAAATTGTTGTCAAAATGTTGATTTAGTCTTGAATTGACTAAATTGTTGAGATTGCTCGAAATGTGGGAATTAAGTTATTCTCTTGAATGAATTGGATATAAAAGTATATATATATATATTCATCTTGTGGAATTGTGTTGAAAAGAGGATTGAGAATTTTGATCACAATGGTATATTGTGTGGAACAATTGAATATGGAAGTAATGTTTCATTGCATTATTAAGCATACATTGGCATTTCAATTCATTAGACTATGTTAAGCTTTGGAAATTTGCATTGAAAAAAGAATGTTGGGAAATGGGTTTTCATGAAATGGTTGTAGGATAAATACGGTGGTAAGTCTTGATAGGTGGTGTAGATGAAATTGTTCAAGTTGGCCTGAGTGTCCTTGGGGAAAGACTAGAAAGTCGCGCGGATAGGTGTTGAGCCTTCCGGTTAATACCAGTAAAAATGACAATTGGTAGTACTCGTGTAATCTACTTGCAAACACCGACCTAGGGATTACCAGAGTTGTATTTACCGCCCCTTTAATTAAATTGATAAATTTTGAATAGTTAAAGTTGCATAACATCATTGAGCATGATGGTTTTCAAAAGATGAAGATGTGTTTTATTTAAAAAAAGGCATGGCAAGGCATGTGCATTAATCTCTTGAGACTTATATAAAATGTATATACTTTGTTAAGGATTTCCTACTGGGCTTTATGCTCACCCTACGGGATTTTTGTGTAGGAAAAGACATGGTGAATCCGCCTAATTGAGGGTGTAGAAATGTGTGTGTTGAGAGCACTAAAGTTCTCATTTGTTGTGATCCTATTTGTAAGCTAAGGGCTATGTATATGTGGGTTTGAATAACCATTTTGTGTACCGGGCTTAAGTCTTGGAAGATTGTAAACCCTTGGGGGTGCTTATTTGGTTATTTACTTGTTGTTGAATCAATGTAATATCGCATGAGAAACTATTATTGTTATGTAATGCAAGTATGGGAATTTATATTTGGTTTTCCTTAAGAGAGTCATGATTGTTGCATTATCATTTAGGTTAGAAATTTGGGGCGTTACATAATTCCTATTTATTCCTTGTTGGTTTTTCCTATTTTACAGGTCAAAAACAATCCCTATGTAACGCCCCAAGAAAATACGCATAATAATAGTATATCATTCATTACTCCTTATAACAAACCGAAATAAGTCCCTAATGCTTGCATTAAAAGATCATGAGGTTCGAACAAAATAGTTCCATATGAGGATATACATTCAATGAATTCTAGCACATGAATCTATAACATGTAGAACATTTAGTCAAAAGTATATAAATGCCCTCAAGGGCTTACAAGTTCCAAGGCTTAAGCCCGGTTACAAAAAAATGGTTTCTTGAACCCATACAATTATAGCCCTTGGCTTACAAAAATACAGTCACAACAAAACCAGAGTCTTGTGCTCTTGACACAAATTTCCACGCCCTTAGTTAGGCAGAAACACCACGTCTTTTCTTGCACAAAATCCTGTAGGGTGAGCATAAAGCCCAGTAAGAAATTCTTAACAAAGTATATACATTTCATACAAGCCTCACGAAATGAAATGCATATGCCATGCTATGCTTTTTGAAAGAAAATCACATCTTCATCTTTTGAAAACCATCGAGTTCAATGCTATCTTGAAATTTCAATAATAAAAAAATTATCAATTTAGTTCAAGGGGCGGAAAATATGACTCAGGTAATCCCTAGGTTGGTGTCTGCAAGTAAGCATAACTAGTACTACCAAAACCTCACTTTACCGGTAACTAACCAGAAGGAAAGTGGTACCTCATCCGCTCGTGTTTTCAGTCTTTCACCCCCGACACTCAGGCCAACTTAAATCAATTTCATCTACACCCTCTATCCGGACTTACCAACGTATTTACTCCAAAGCAATTCCATGAAAACTTATTTCACAACATTCTTTTCTCAATGCAAAAGTTTTCAAATCCAATAATCAAAATTTATCATAAGAAAATGAATTGAAATGTAATGCAGCAGTTATCAATGCAATGCAACATCCCTTCCATTTTCAATTCCTTCACATAATTAAACCATGAGGGTCACAATTTCCAATTCCTTATTCCCATGTGATTTCACAAGATAACCATATATCTATTCAAATTCATCAAAATTAACGATATTTCCACATTTCATGTGTTCTTAACAAATAGTCACTTCATGACTATGTCTAAAATTTCAACAATAAGTTCCAAAATCCACATTTCATATATTCTATGAAATTCGTCAATTAAATAATAACAATAAGAAATTTTCCTACCATTCATCCATTGTGGCATATTAATGAGTGACAAAAATTCGTAGATTCTCACCCCCTTTCAAAATCTCAAATTTCTAGGTTTTTCACTAAAAATAGGCACCTCATCATCCTTTGAAAGAATCTCACCCATAGCATTTTCTCTCACATAATGTAGTTGAAACTCTTCAAGAAATAGTTTAGAAAGAGACAAGAGTTAAACCTACTTTTAAAACTCCTATTATTCTTGAGCCAAAAACCAAAATTTTAATGTTATCAAGGAAGCTCCAAAATCAACACAAATCTTGCAAAAACATATATATAACTCTAAGAAAATCCCTACCTCAAGTTTATTGAAGGAAAAGAGATAAAAGTCCCAAATTTGACGGTGTTGAAATCCAATCTCCACCGCACAAGACGAAGCCCTTGGTTAGCTCTCCAAAATTTGTGAAGGATGATGGGTCAAAACCCCAATGGATTGGGAGAAATCAAGAATTTAAGATGTTTGGTGGAGGTTTTTAGAGAGAAGGGGGGAGCAAAAGATGATTTAGAGTGAGAGAGAGATGTATAAAAGTGATATACACACAGCCCAAGAAGAAAGAAAAGGAAGATTTTTGGACACAGGCCCGCCCCGCACGTGCGGCACCCATTCCCGCACGTGCGACAACCCCTTCCGCACTTGCGGCTATCTCCCGCGCACGTGCGACATTCTTCCTCCGCACCTCCCTCCGCACCTGCATATATTGCAATGTTGCACCCTGGAACTCCCCTGCTCTCCGCACGTGCGGCCCCACCTCCCGCACGTGTGGCCCAAGTCCCTGCACGTGCGGCTCTGGCCTCTAGCCAGGAAATTTTCTTTGGCTCAACTCAAGACACTTCAGATCCACCCTCGCACCTTCCAAAACAAGTGAAACCTGGGAGTGAAATAAATAAGAACGATAGATCTTTTGGGAGGAAATTTTCAAAAACAATGAACCCAATAGTTAACAAGACCACGCATTAAAACCCGACATTCTAACGAAAGTAAATCCAACATAACTCAAGAGGACGAGATGGACAACGTACCCGATCATCACACCCTAGGACAATTTGGATGGCATTCACACAAATCATAATGATCATTACATACCTTCTCTTTGCTTCTGCTCTTGATGGTACACTCTACTTTGATATAAATCCAAAATAAGATCCAACACAGACCAACAACACACTTTAATTTAAGTAAGGTCTCTCCCTTAAATATAATATAAAGTTGTGATCATTCTAATAATATTTGTCTAAAGTGATGATGAAATTCCCGAACTATTACTTTTGTTTCCAATGATTTATTTTATTTCTTTAAAATTATTTTTTTAACTATAAAAAAAAAATTCATTTTAGCGTCATCATTTGCCACAATTGGCTCCACTTCTGTGTGTGTGTTTTCCCATGACTCCATTAGCAGAGCTTTGCCCCAACCTTTGCCACAATTGGCTCCATTTGACAAGTATTATGTTCCCCCCGCCCCCCCCCCCCCCCCCCCCCCCCCCATCTTTTGACTGCCCTTAAAGAATTGAATTATCTAGAGATTAATTCTACCATTCACTAATAAAGGTCTAATTAAAACTGCAATAAATTTTATATAGACTGCATCAAGAAATTGTTTACACGTAGAAGCTTTTGAACTTTAGACCATAGAATAAGCGCACTCCAGGTCCCAAGTCTTGACTATTAGGTCAATCCCTACTGGGAACAACTTATAACAAATTAAGTTGGTCTTTCATATATTCTTAACTGAGAAATCATGGGAGTTGATTCTCGTCAAACACTAAGTTGATTAATTTTCACCTATTATGGGATTTGTCATTGTATTGAGTTGTTTATTTAATTTCATTATGACTCATTTTTGTGTTGGTTTTAGGCTTCTAGAATTGTGTTGTTGGAGTTCAATTTGATGTAATTCTCTTTACATTTGCAAATAATCTCTTACCAATCAATAATAATAAGTAAATAAACTTCAATAGACATATGGGTTGGAATGTTAATTAATTTCGAATCATGATTGATTGAATAAATTTTGATTCAAAGATAGTGGGCTAATTGAATCAATCTTACACTTTTTTTTTTCTTTTCGGTAGTGAGAGTATTTGGGACTTTACTCGATTAGTTCCATAATATGTTTAGTTTGTCATTATATCAAGTAATTACTGAGTATGAGTGCTAGATGTGATTCCAACGCATAAACACTTCATAATATTCAAACTGGTGACTTTTACTCTTTTTTTTTTTTTTTTTTTTTGATCAGCAAAAAAATATTATTAATATAATAATGCAAAACAAACATTAAGTACATCAAAAAAGCGGGAGAGTGCACAAAGCATCATAGCTAACCTTCACGATCCCAACTAGGTTGGCACCGCAAAGGAAGCACATTCATTTGCTAGCACTAGCCCAAGATTGGTGAGAAACCAATCAGAAACAAGAAAAGACAACAACCAACCAACAAAGATTGGTGACTTTTACTCTTTGAAACACTTGTTATGGCTTATGGCTCAACTTACCGCTCAACTAATCCTTAGAAATTCATAGAAGCCAAGTTTGTCCTTGTAGAATTAATATGTGTACATAAAAACTTTCGTTTACTCATGACCCTCTCAAAATCAAACTTCATTTGTAAAATCGTAAAACTTCATACAATTATGTTACGAGTAAGAAAACAGATTCATATCTCAATAATGTTGTGCATAAGGTAAGCAAAAAGCCATAGGACACTACTCTTGTATATTCTTAACTTCAAGGTTAGGAGGTAGTCTTTACCAAATACAAAGTTTGATTATTTTGTTATATTATGTTTATTTAATATCATTATGGGCTTTTTCTTATGTTGGTGGTTAGTATTTGGTTGGTATTAGTTGTTGGATTATGATTGTCCATTTGATATAATTCTCTTCACATAATTTAAAACATCTTACTAGTTGACAAAAAAATAAAAATAATAAAATAAACAAATTATCTTTTACTAATGTTTTATTTCTTTATACTTAAATGGATAATTTTGACATTATAAAAATTAATAATCACTATTATTTTTTTCACCTAATCTCTGCAAAAAGTAAATTTTAATAAAAACGAGTATCATTTTATTTCTTTCAATTTCCTCTCATTTTCCTGCCCTTTAATAATGCACACAAATAATTGAGACCAAGAAAAGTCCACCCTTTTTTTTTCGGTCGCTAAATCACTCAATGGGAAAGAGCTGTGTTCTAAAAAAAAAAAAATATTACTATGTCCACATAATTATTCTTAGTATTTGAAATTGTTCTTATTGTCAGTATTTGAAATTGTTCTTATTGGCTTCTATAATTGTGATCGTGCATATTGTCTTAAGTCTTGTTTGGTATAAACTAAAAAATTTAAAAAGTCAAAAAGTCACTATTCTATTTAAATCACATCATCTTTTTTTTTTTTTTTTTTGATCAGCAAAAAAGAAATTTATTGATGAAAAAAACTAGTACGAAGTACAAAGCGAATTACATCAATAAAGAAAAAAAGAAAAAAGGAGGTGCCAAGGCATCACAATGGACTAAATCATCCCAACGAGGTTGGCACCATCTAGCTCATCCTATCAATCACATCATCTTATTTAAGTCACATCACCTCTCTACCACATCACTTCAAACCCAACCCATACCCAACCCATATTTCATAAAAAGTCAAAAGTACACTTATTTAGAACATTCCAAACCACCCCTTAGTATTTGAAATTGTTCTTACTAACATGGACAGTAAATATTATTCTCGTCTCTCCATTGTAGCTTTTGTTTATTTTCTCCTATTTTTTTACATGTTTGGCTTTTCATTTTTACTGTAAAATTTATAAATCATGAGAAATTTATTGTTGACTGCAAGTCAAAGTCTCCTCAAATCATAAAAAAATAATTCCAACTCTTCCTTGAAAGTTTTGATATATAGAAGCCTCGTTTGGCATCGTATATTTTTAGTTTAAAAATAAAAAGTCGCTTAAAAAATTAAAAAAATCTACTATCATTTTATCTTACAAATCTATTTATAAAGTTAAAATCACATGGTGTATGATTACTCAAACTTATCCTACAAACCTATCTATGAGTATTTTTTTCGAATAAAAAAATGGTGAAGTCCATTAACCAGTGTGCCGCATCACTTCACTTGACAACAGGTCAGGTGAATTGAAATTCACAGATTGAACAGCAAGCATTGTCAAAGGAAAAAAATGTCAATTTACCAATTTTTTTTATTTTATAAATTATTTCTTTCCATATCTTTTCGTAAAAAATTAAAAATTTATTCTTAAATATACTAAATTTTTTTTACATCATATTTTAACCAAAGAACAAAAAAATTACTAAAATAACATATTCCCAAACGAGACCTTAGATATGATGTTATAAAAGAGAGTGTACACTATAGTCCGTAGTTACATTTTTGTGTTGCACTATCACAGTTTTTTAGCCTTTAATTATAAATGTAAAAAATATGTATAGCATTAAGCCTTCGTTTGGCCATGACTTTTTTAGTTGGTTTTTTGATTTTTTTAACTATTTTAACCTGAGACTTTTTTGTTCGTTTGATATTCTTGATTGGCTTTTTTAAACTTTTTAGCTTTGGAATGGTGGATTTTTTTTTTTTATCCTTTTGTGATTTTTAAAAAATTTTTTTTTTTGACCTTTTGTGATTTTTTAGCCAAACTCAAAAACCAAACAACCCCTAAATATATTACTAGCTTATAATAGTTAAAATGTCAATAAATTTAGCGCAATTAATAAAATATGCCTACCAAAGCCAACCCCAACAAACTACTAACTACATACAATTCTCATAATGGGAGAAAAATAAACTACTACTATAAAAGGGTATGAAACTCTTTTATAGAAATTGAATCTAATACTTTACACTATAAATTATGTTACACAAACATAGAGCCAAATACCGTAATTCACAATTTTTAGCCAATGAGGGCTCAATCTTTTGATAGGTGTAGATTACCATTCAAATTTGGTGACTTTTAATCAATAAGTCCAACGACTTCAGATACCTTGCTTTGATCTTTCTACTATAGTTTGCTTTGATTTTTTCACACCACCTTTAACATTGTATTTAAATTATAAATTTTGATAAAGAAAAGAAAGTGAAAAAAAAAAAAAAAAAAACATCACATTGCCCTCATCTTTTTCATTTTTCTGTTTAACTTTATATCCAAATTTATAATTCATATATAACCTAAATGATATATGAAATACTTGTGACATAAATATTTTTTTTAACATCTAAACCAAACGCCTTGATGAGTGAAAATTTGGTGTGACAGTACATCATCACTATTAATAATATGTTATATTACTATTAAATAATAAATTATAATATAAAAAAGATAAATGTAATTATTATCCACCAAAATTCAATAACTACTACTATATGTATAGTGGAGTTTTGTTTAATCTCATTATTTAAATGCAGCTACTATCGTAATGCAATGACCACCACATGTATATAATTAGTCTTATTATGTCCACATAATTATTTATTGATTTTATAGAGAATAGTTGTTTATTATTAGATGATAATTCAAAATCTCAACTTTACCGTTATATTACGGTTCTTGATTTAAAGTTTTTTGTTTTTTTTTTTTTTGGTCACCAAAAAAAAAAAAAGTTTTTAATTTGAAGAAGGGTTAAAAACCACATCGTATGGCCAAAGGGGAGTGTTAGAAAGAAACAAATATGTGTGAAATGTAAGTAAATATTATTGCATTTCATTCATATTTTACTTATATTTTTTATTTTTCTTTCTAAATATTTACCAAAATTTATGAATGAAACATATCATCAACAATACCCGTTGTCCTTGTGGAGTAGCGACAATTAGGGTCAGGCATGTATTATTGGTTCCAAATTTTGTACTCAAATCGAAATCAATCATATTTTGAAACTGAACTAACTCAATTCAAATAAACTCATGTTGAACCGTGATTCAACATTAATTTAAAATTTTTGTGACTGCTCAATATAGAACAAAATATTTTAAAAGTTAATTTATATAGAATGAAATATTTAAAAGGTAAAATTGAAAATTCATTGCAAATAAATGATTCGTAAATCATTTTAGAAGGCAAATATATGATCAGCTTTTCGGTTGGTTTGAATTTGCGTTGAGTGTAACCAGAGAGTTGAACTAACATAGTGTTTTTGGCTTCTTCCTTCTCTTTATTTTTTTATTTTTTTATTTTTTTTTATCATCATCATCTGAGAGTATTATTCTTTTTGGGTTAGATAGACTTAAATCCAATTGCATAAATTTTGGTCGTGTGTATTTGTGATTATCCTTCCCGTTCTTATTCATTTTGTGATATTAGTTTTTGTTTTCCATTCTCATAACCATCAATATTCTTAGAGTTTTTTAAAGGCTCTATGCACAAATTTTTTTTTTTTTTGATCGGCAAAAGAAATATTTATTGATGGAAACATACAAAGTATAATAGAGTACATCAATAAAAAGGAGCTTGGAGCTAGCTAAAGCGCCAAGCTCCAGTTGGTGAGAGACCAACAAACAAAGCAAAAACAACAAAGGCAACCAACAAAACAACCCCTAGATGCAGCCACTGAAGAGCTTAGCAGAACAACATGACAGCTTCGGCAGACAATCAACAGATTAGATCAACATCTTAGCCAGCAAACACAGATTAGTTCACCACAAAATTTAATTAGCACAATAAATTTGAGTTCTATGTAATTAAATTAAATATAAAGGTTCTCATATCAATATGATTCAAAGTTTAGGAAAATTCAAGTACTAATATGAAATTTGGATATTATTTAACAACAAATTGACCAAAAGATCATATTAAAGATTTGTTTGAAAATATGTGACTAAGATTGTGACAATTGAAATGCAAAAAACCATAATAAAATTTGAGCAAAAATTGAATGATGATATTTGCGCTATTTTTTTTTTCTCATGTTGGTACTTAGTTTGGTATTGTTTTTTTGTTTTTTTTTTTCCCTTCAAATTATAGAATTATTAACATGGGATATTTTCTGTTGACCTCAATTCAAGGTCTCCTCAAATAGTACAAATTAATTCCAAGTCTTCTATAATGAATTTGAGATATAGAACGCATGGTGTTATGAATGTGAGAGTGAGGCACTATCACAACTTGTAGTCAAGGTGGGCTGCACAGTTGATAGGTGTGGATTACGATTCAAATTTGGCGACTTTCAAAATGTATGGTGTTATGAATGTGAGAGTGAGGCACTATCACAACTTGTAGTCAAGGTGGGCTCTACAGTTGATAGGTGTGGATTACAATTCAAATTTGGCGACTTTTAAAATGTTGAATAAAGTTTGAGAGTACCTAATTACTATATTAATTTTATTAAGCACATTTAAGTTTTATAATAGTTGAAATTGCACTATTATAAAGCTCAAGTGAAAGGAAATTATCACAAAATTTTGAAATAAAGCCAAATTACCATTGACATCACCTTCATTAAGAGGTGGGATTGAATTCGTCTAATCTTGAGTGTGAAAATTAATCTTCATGAACATAATATGTATTGATAAATTGTATTTATCAATAGTTTGAATATGTAGAGATTTTTAATTCTAAGACCCATACAATATTACAATTGAATAATAATTATATGGAATAACGTATGATAAAGAGGTCAGTATTAGACATGTTTAAAGATGGTCCTTTAATCAATTAAGACCAACTATTTCATTAGAGTAAAGTGTGATAAGGAAGCCTACATTAGACTAGGTTGAGGGTGGTTCTTTAATCAATTAAGTCCAACTCTTTCATTTAATTTCATAGACTAACATGTAATATAAGGAGGTCCATGTTGGTTGGTTTTTTAATCAATTCAATTCAACCCTTTCATTTGAATTTCATGAACCAATGCGTGAAACTTTCTAAATTATTGAAAAATATTCTTTTGACTTTTTAAATTTTAAAATCATCAAAGTAGACTCCCTAAACTTCTGAGAAGTATCATTTTACCCTCCAAAACTATAAAAACGTACAAATAGACCCCATACACTATTAGTGTGTTTCACTTTGATCGCTTCTATTAACAGTCCAATTTGTATATTTTTATAATTTAGGAACATTTGTACGCTTGTATAGTTTAGAGAGTAAAGTGATACTTCTCAATCCATATCTACGTTTTTATAGTTTAAAAAATCAAAATGATATTTCTTAATAGTATAAGGGATTTTAGTATAAATAATCCTCACAAGCATTTGAACATGATAATTTTTCCATTGGAATAAACTCTTTATAATTAAGATAAAGTCATTGCAAGATTATATCTTATCACCAACAAATGTTATATAACCATATAATTAAAAATTGGTGGAAATTGAAATTGAGGCCATTCCATCAAATGTTATATAACCATATAATTAAAAATTCATGATTTATTTTGTTACAAAATAGTCAAACTATGGGTGTTCTTCTTCTTCTTCTTCTTCTTCTTCTTTTTTTTTTCTCTCAAATGTTTTTTATTTGGGTTAATTACACTTTTCACCTTTATAGTTTGATTCAAATTTCATTTTGGTCCCTATAGTTTTAAATTAAATAGTTTTATCCCTACACTTAAATATAGTGTCAATTTTGTAGCAATTCTGGTTTCGATCATTCTTTCATGTTTTACCACTTCGAGGGCAGCGCACCTTGGCGGGTTCGAGGGCAGCGCCCTGGTGGGGTCGAGGGGAAGTGCCCTCGAAGCAAAAATGCAAAATGCATTCAAAGTTGCTTGTCCGCTTGAGCGGCCGTTTATGCGCTTGAGCGGAGAATGTTTGGTTTCAGAAGTTTGACCAGTCTGCAAAAGTACTGGGTTAGTGTATTTGACGCTCGAGCGAGGCTTTTCACGCTCGAGCGGACCATGTTATATCAGTTCGTGAATCTAATATTTTAGATCACTTTTACAGTCCTCTTTCTCTCTAAAACTCTCCAAAATTCTAGATCGGAAGCTTCTCTCTCTAGAAGTCATCTTCTCTCTTTGATTTCTCCAAATCCGTTAGGATTTAGACCTAAGTTCTTTACTAAAGTTGGTTATCATCTCGAGGGCTTCGTTGTGTGCGGTGAAGATCGAGTTTCGACACCGTTGATTTTGGTGGTTTCATCTCTTTTCTTCTTCAAAACTTGAGGTAGAGATTTTCTTAGAGTTATATATATATTTTTGCAAGATCTATATGGTTTTCGAAATTATGTTTCGATAGCTTTGAAAATTGATTGTCGATTCAAGAAGTTGAGCGATTTTGAAAATGCGTTTGTCTCTTGTTCTTTTAAAATGATCTTATGGGTTTTGATCTTCGTTGATTGAAAAAAGATGATTTTGGAAAGTTTTCTTTCAAAGAATTTGAATTGTATAGTTTTGGTGAGAAAACCTAGAATTTGGGGCTTTTTTTAAAAGAGATTGAAAATCCATGAATGTTATTGTTGTATTTATTTTGTGTGTCAAAATAAATGGATGTTTGGAAATTTTCTTATTTATATTTATATAAATGATGAATTTCAAGGAATACGAGAATTGTTGTTCATTTTGGAAATTATTGTTCAAAACGTTAAAATAGTCTTGAAATGACTAATTGTTGAGGATACTTGAGAAGAGGGAATTTTGTTATTCCTTGGATGATGAATTGGAATAAAAGTATTTATATTCATCTTGTGTTATTGGTATAACAATTCATTTGATTACATTAAACTTTGAAAGTTGATTTGAAAACTTGCATTGAGAAAAGAATGTTGAGAAACAAGTTTTTATGAAATGGTTTTGGAGTAAATACGTTGGTAAGTCTTGATAGGTGGTGTAGATGATATTGATTAAGTTAGCCTGAGAGTCCGGGGTGAAAGACCGAAAACCCGCGTGGATAGGTGTCGAGCCTTCAGGTTAATACCGGTAAAAATGACAACTTGGTAGTACTTGTATAGTGTACTTGTAGACACCGACCTAGGGATTACCAGAGTCATATTTACCGAGCTTGAAATAAATTGTTAAGTTTTGAACAATTGAAATTGCATGACATCATTGAGCATGATGGTTTTCAAAAGATGAAAATGTGATTTATCTTCAAAAAGGGGCATAGCATGGCATGTGCATTTCATTTCTTGAGACTTCTATAAAATGTATATACTTTGTTAAGGATTTTCTATTGGGCTTTATGCTCACCCTACAGGATTTTTGTGCTGGAAAAGATGTGGTGATACCGCCTAACTAAAGGCGAAGAAATGTGTGTTGAGAGTACGAGACTCTCATTTTGCTGTGACTCTGTGTGTAAGCCAAGGGCTGTATGTGTGTGGGTTTGAATAACCGTTTTGTGTAACCAGTCTCAAGCCTTGGAAACTTGTAAACCCTTGGGGATATTTATTTGTTTATTTACTTGTTGTTGGATTAATGTATTGTTGCATGAAGAATTATTGTATCATGTAATGTAAGTTTGGAGATTTATATTCGATTTTCCTTGAAAGAGCCATGATTGTTGTATTTTCATTTGGGCTAGAAATTTGGGGCGTTACAACTTGGTATCAGAGCTACCGGGTTTGAATACTTGGAGCTCGTGGGAAGTGGTTGTTTAACCACAATGGGTTCATTTAGCATGTTGAGGAAGTTGTATGCATTTTGTGACTATGTGATAACATACTTATCTGAGTAAATGGGTATGAGATTGGACTTTTGGGATGTTGTTTGCACCTGTTAAATTCATTGAGGTCACATTAGAAGGGTACTTGATCAATACTAGTTCTACTTAGAATTCTTGGTTTTTCGTGGGACGAATTTCATCGTAAAAAATAGTCCGTATGTGTTGACAAGACTAAGTGCTTATGTGGAGTGAAATTGAATTGTGTATATGGTAGAGAAATATATAGAATTGTTGTAGTCGAACGTGTGAGTCAAATTACGAGCACATATGAGTTAATGTGCTAAATTATTTCTCTTGTGTCCTTTATTAGGATGTCGAGAAGGGGTCAAGTCTGTGGTGGTAGAGGCGGGAGGCGTGGTAGGGCTCGCCAAGGTGTGCATGAGGTACTGGTCCATAGGGTTCCGGTGCAAGAAGAAGGGTTCGACCAAGCTAATATGGCCGAGCAAGCAGGCCAAGCCAATGTGGCCGAGCAGGTGGGATAAGCGGGTCAAACCGCAATGGGGCCCTAGCTCAAGAAATGGCAGGGCCTTTAAGAGAGTCTATAAACTTGTTAAGGGTGGAGAATCAAGCCCGAGAGAACACCGCAGAGTTAAGGGCGAGTTTCCTTATTAGAGAGTTCTTGCGGGACAAACCGGATGACTTCCATGGTGGCCCTGAGCCCAAGAAAGTGGATGAGTGGCTCGAACAAACTGTGAAGACATTTGAGATGCTTCACATCGAAGATAGTGAATTAAGAGTGATTCTAGCGAGTTACTACCTTAAGGGAGACGTAGGTCAATAGTGGAAATATGCCAAGAGTAGAGTGGAGCCGACATGGGAAGACATTGCAGTTGCTTTCCAAGATAAGTACATACCTCCCATTGCTAGGGAGAGATTGAGGAAAGAGTTTAAAGACCTCAAACAACTCGACATGTTTGTGGCCGAGTTGAGGCGCTCTTCTCTAGTTTGTCCTGATTTGCACCAGAGTTGGTGGGAACGGAAGAGCGTCATTGCATTGAATTTGAAAAGAAATTGAAAACAAAAATTATGTTCAAGCTTGTCGAAAATATGATTCGGGAATATGACCGTCTTGTGGAGACGGCGACACACGTAGAAATTTCCATACAAGCTGAGGAGGAGAGGCTTCGGAGCTCAAGGTCTAGGGGCCAAGAGTCTCAAGAAGACTATAGGCAAAACAAGAAGAGCAGGAACACCTATCCATCCCAGTCCCAACCACAGCAGTCTAGATCCACTTTTCCTTTGCCTAGTGCAGGTCTGGGAAAAAGTGCATCGAGTAGCTTCTCGTGTTTTAAGTGTGGCCAACCGGGTCACAAATCCTTCTCATGCCCATAGAAGGGAGGAGGGCAGTTAATGTTACCACCACCTAACCGATCTCAAACTTAGTCTCAGTCTCAAAATAAAGGTCAAGGGTTTAATTGTTATCAGTGTGGTCAGCCGGGGCATATGAAGAGAACTTGCCCACAGTTGGGAGGCGCATCTGGCACATCAGGGTCGAGGCAGACTCAAAGCCACCAGCATGATCAATCAGTCCAAGCTTCGCGAGTTAATCAGGAAGCCACTTCGGCTCAGTCAGTACAACAGGCCTATGCTCCGAGAGGGGAGCAAGTTAATCAGGGGTCACAGGGGCGTGTGTATGTTGTTACCGTGCCAGAATAGTTGCCAGAATCTTCAGTTGTGAGAGGCATTTTTGTTGTGTGTAATTCGTTGGCTAATGTATTAATAGACACAAGTGCGTCTCATTCATTTATATCTATTGCATTTGCTTCTGCATTGGGGTTAGAGGTAGCATGGTTAGTGTCTCCACTCAGAGTAGAATCACCTGTTGGGGGTATAGTTGATTTAGACTAGGGTTGTTGTGATTGTGAAATATAAATTGCCGGGCGTCGACTTCCGTTTGTTTTTGTGTTGCTACATATGTTGAGTTTTGATGTCATTTTAGGCATAGACTGGTTGTGTTCTTAGCAAGATGTGATTGATTGTTACCGTCAGAGAGTTACGGTGTGCACTTCGAGCGATGATCGTTTCTATTATTTGGGGAACCGAGTTGATAGAGCCTTGTCGCCAGTTGTTGACCCTGGTAGTAAGAGCAAACATAGTGGGCTTCTTGTAACTCTCTTAGATAATGAGAGTGATGGGGCTCGTGTTGAGTTACCAAGGGTAGTTTGTGAATACCCGGATGTCTTGAACGACACCGATTTCCATGTCACCTTATAGATTTGCACCCGCCAAATTACATGAGTTGGAGATTCAACTCTAAGAGCTTTTAAATAAGGGCTTCATTCGTCCTAGTACATCACCTTGGGGAGCATCGGCTCTCTTTGCGAAGCAGAATGGTGGATCGTTACGGTTGTGTATTGATTACTGCAAGTTGAATAGAGTTATAGTTAAGAACAAGTATCCTCTACCCAGAATAGATGATTTGTTTGACCAACTTAGAGGGTCTCACTGTTTCTCAAAAATAGATTTGAGGTCGGGGTACCATCAGTTAAGAGTCCAGGAGGAGGACATTCAAAAAACGGCCTTTCGTACACGTTATGGCCACTATGAATTCCTTGTAATGCCTTTTGGGTTAACCAATGCGCCTACTTCCTTTATGGATTTGATGAACATAATTTTTCGAGAATACTTGGGCCGTTTTGTGGTCGTCTTTGTGGACGACATGTTGATTTATTCAACCTCCGAGGAGGAACTCGAGACTCACTTGAGGATAGTGCTGTGTTTACTTAGTGAGCACCAATTGTATGCCAAATTTGAGAAATACGAGTTTTGGTTAACTGAGGTGAAGTTTTTGGGGCATGTGGTGTCTAGAGAGGAGTAACTATGGACTCCTCAAAGATAGATGCCATACAGGATTAGGAACAACCCAAGAATGTTTTTGAAATTCGTTGTTTCTTGGGATTAGTAGGGTATTATCGACGTTTTGTAAGGGACTTCTCTAAATTAGCTGCACCTTTGACTAGGTTGACTAGAAAGGGTATCAAATTTGTGTGGAGTGAGGCGTGTGAAACGTCATTCCAAGCGCTTAAGACTAGATTGACTACCGCACCCATTTTGATAATTCCGGAAAGGGGTTTGAATTACAATCTCTATTGTGATGCGTCCGGGGATGGACTTGGTTGTGTCTTGATGCATGAGGGAAAAGTTGTGGCCTACGGATCACGACAATTGAAAACTCACGAGAAGAATTACCCTGCCCATGATTTAGAATTAGCGGCAGTAATTTTTGCCTTGAAAATTTGGAGGCATTACTTGTATGGTGAGAAGGTTGAGGTTTTCTCCGATCATAAGAGTCTAAAGTATTTGTTTCTCAAAAACACCTGAATTTACGACAACGAAGGTGGATGGAATTTATGGAGGATTATGACTTTGAGTTACACTATCATCCGGGAAAATCCAATGTGGTGGCCGATGCTTTGAGTCGAAAATCTGTGAGTAGTTTGGCAAGTGTGGCCATTCGGGAATGGGATATGCTAGATGTTATTGGCAAGTTTGATTTGTACTTGGGTAAGTCCGGAGAGAATGCTACCTTGTTTACTTTGAATGCTCAACCTACCTTGGTTAGTAAGATCATAGAGGCACAACGAGTAGACCGTGATGAGGAATCAATCCGTGTTAAGATTTCCAATGGGAAGGAAGAGAAAGGTTTGAACGTTCACTCGGATCTGACCGTACATTACCTAGACCGTTTGTTTATACCAGAATCTTGTATAGAGGAAGTACTTCGGGAGTTCCATCACTCACGCCTTGTGGTACACCCGGGAGGCACTAAAATGTATCATGATCTTAGTCGTCAGTTTTGGTGGAGGGGTATGAAATGGGATGTTGCTTTATTTGTATTGAAGTGCCTTACTTCTCAACAAGTGAAGGCCGAACACCATAGACCAGTGGGTTTGTTACAACCCTTACCGATAGCTGAGTGCAAATGAGAGCGTGTTACCATGGATTTTGTAGTTGAGCTTCCTAGAACACAACAAGGCAATGATGCCGTTTGGGTGATTGTTGATAGGTTGACTAAGTTTACACATTTCATTCCGATGTGCACCATCAACTCAGTTGAACGCTTGGCAGAGTTGTACATTAGAGAGATAGTTCGACTTCATGGAGTCCCTATGGCTATTGTGTCGGATAGTGATCCTCGTTTTACTACCCGGTTATGGCAAAGCCTTCCAGAGGCGTTGAGAACTAAGTTGACTTTTAGCACCGCTTATCATCCTCAAACCGATGGACAGTCGGAACGTACCATTCAGATTTTGGAGGACATGCTTAGAGCTTGTGTCCTTGATTTTAAGGGGCCTTGGGAAAGACACTTACCATTGATTGAGTTTTCTTACAACAATAGTTACCAAGTTAGTATTGGGATGACACCATTTGAGGCCTTGTATGGCCGACCTTGTAGATCACCGGTTTGTTGGGCCGAAGTGGGTGATGCACCGTTACTGGGTCCGAAAATTGTTAGAGAGACAACCGAGAAGGTTGTTCTCATTCGAAAGAGGTTAGCTACGGCTCAAAGCTGACAAAAGAGTTATGCCGATAAGAGGAGACAACCTTTATCTTTTGAAGTTGGTGACCATGTGTTTCTAAAAATCTCACCAAGGCGGGGTTTGATGAGATTTGGTAAGAGTGGTAATTTATCACCAAGGTTCATTGGGCCTTTTGAGATCTTAGAGCGAATTGGGGAAGTGGTATACCGGTTAGCTTTACCGCCACAACTTTCGGAAGTTCACAACATATTTCACATATCTATGCTTAGGAAGTATGAACCCGACCCTTCTCATGTTCTTGATTGGGTTGACTTGGAGGTAGATGAGGATGCCTCTTACGAAGAACGACCGGTTCAAATATTAGATACCCGGGAGCAAGTGCTACGGGGCAAAACTATACCGTTGGTAAAGGTGTTGTGGAGACACCATGGGGTTGAAGAAGCGACATGGGAACGGGAGGTGAAAGTCCGCTCTAAATATCCAGATTTGTTTGAAAATGCATAAGTTGCTTTTCTTTGTAATATTCCCTAGTGTTAAGGAAAACGTATTTAAAGTTGTTAACCACATGTTGATATGTGCGTTGTTATTTTAAGCATAAGGTTGTTGAGATTTGCCATTAGTTTTTAGGAAATTTCATGTTTACGCTTATTTGGGAGGTTGTTGTTAATGAGATAACCATGGTGGAAATGGTGGAATTTGGTTGAGAGTTAGTATTGTGATTTGAAAATGAAATAGCGTGACTTTGATCGCTAGAAACTCCTTTGTTTGGGTAGTTTGATTTGAAATTTCGAGGATGAAATTCTTTAAGAGGGGAAGGTTGTAGCAATCCTGGTTTCGATCCTTCTTTCATGTTTTGTCACTTCGACTGGGCCGGTCGGGGATCAAGCTGCCCGGTCAGCTCGTGGGGGTCCAGGGGGCAGCGTCCCTTGGCGGGTCCGATGGCAACGCCCTGGTGGGATCGAGGGGCAGCCCCCCCCGAAGCAAAAATGCAAAATGCATTCGAAGTTGCTTGTCCGCTTGAGCGGAGAATGTTTGGTTTCAGAAGTTTGACCTGTCTGCAAAAGTACTGGGTTAGTCTATTTGACGTTCAAGCGGGGCTTTCCACACTCGAGCGGACCATGTTATATCAGTTCGTGAATCTAATGTTTTAAATCACTTTTTCAGTCCTCTCTCTCTCTAAAACTCTCCAAAATTCTAGATCGGGAGCTTCTCTCGCTAGAAGTCATCTTCTCTCTTTGATTTCTCTAAATCCATTGGGATTTAGACCTAAGTTCTTTACCAAAGTTGGTTATCATCTCAAGGGCTTCATTGTGTGCGGTGAAGATCGAGTTTCGACACCATTGATTTTAGGGGTTTCATCTCTTTTCTTCTTCAAAACTTGAGGTAGGGATTTTCTTAAAGTTATATATATATTTTTGCAAAATCTATATGATTTTTGAAATCATCTTTGGATAGCTTTGAAAATTGATTGTTAATTCAAGAAGTTGAGCGATTTTGAAAGTGGGTTTGTCTCTTGTTCTTTTAAAATGATCTTATGGGTTTTGATCTTCGTTGATTGAAGAAAAGATGATTTTGAAAAGTTTTCTTTCAAAGGATTTGAGTTGTATAGTTTTGGTGAGAAAACCTAGAATTTGGAAATTTTTTTTAAAAGAGACTGAAAATCCATGAATGTTATTGTTGTATTTATTTTGTGTGTCAAAATAAATAGATGTTTGGAAAATTTATTATTTATATTTATATAAATGATGAATTTCAAGGAATACGAGAATTGTTGTTCATTTTGGAAATTATTGTTCAAAACGTTAAAATAGTCTTGAAATGACTAATTGTTGAGGATACTTGAGAAGAGGGAATTTTGTTATTCCTTGGATGATGAATTGGAATAAAAGTATTTATATTCATCTTGTGTTATTGGTATAACAATTCATTTGATTACATTAAACTTTGAAAGTTGATTTGAAAACTTGCATTGAGAAAAGAATGTTGAGAAACAAGTTTTTATGAAATGGTTTTGGAGTAAATACGTTGGTAAGTCTTGATAGGTGGTGTAGATGATATTGATTAAGTTAGCCTGAGAGTCCGGGGTGAAAGACCGAAAACCCGCGTGGATAGGTGTCGAGCCTTCAGGTTAATACCGGTAAAAATGACAACTTGGTAGTACTTGTATAGTGTACTTGCAGACACCGACCTAGGGATTACTAAAGTCGTATTTACCACCCTTGAAATAAATTTTTAAGTTTTGAACAATTGAAATTGCATGACATCATTGAGCATGATGGTTTTCAAAAGATGAAAATGTGATTTATATTCAAAAAGGGGCATAGCATGGCATGTGCATTTCATCTCTTGAGACTTCTATAAAATGTATATACTTTGTTAAGAATTTCCTACTAGGCTTTATGCTCACCCTACAAGATTTTTGTGTAGGAAAAGATGTGGTAATACCGCCTAACTAAAGGCGAAGAAATGTGTGTTGAGAGTACGAGACTCTCATTTTGTTGTGACTCTGTGTGTAAGTTAAGGGCTGTATGTGTATGGGTTTGAATAACCGTTTTGTGTAACCAGGCTCAAGCCTTGGTAACTTGTAAACCCTTGGGGGTATTTATTTATTTATTTACTTGTTGTTGGATTAATGTATTATTGCATGAAGAACTACTGTATCATGTAATGTAAGTTTGGAGATTTATATTCGGTTTTCCTTGAAAGGGCCATGATTGTTGTATTATCATTTGGGCTAGAAATTTGGGGCGTTACAACTTCTCCAGTCTTTAAATCCTTCGGTAGCCAATTGAGTCTTATTTCCCTCTTGCTTAAACAACTTACAACAAAAGCAAAACACTCTATCCAAAAGTTCTGAGTATATCAGCCATGTCCTATCAAATTTTTCTCCATTTGGTAAATGCCGAATGTAATGAACATGTGAGAAATGCCTATGCCTAGAAGAATCATCCTTAGGGAAGCTGAACTCACAATTTCTTCTCAGAGGACCTCTTTCAACTAAAAAATCACGTAAATCCTGGTCAATTATTTTCCAAGTCCCTGGATCATCTATATTTAAATGCTCACATTCCGTATTTATCTCATCATCTTGATTGGCTTCTACACTCCCAAATTCTCCATTTCCTTCTTCATCCACCAAATTTTCATTCTCACTATTCACCAAATTTTCATTCTCATTATCCACCAAATTTTCATTCTCATTATTCACCAAAGTTTCAAATTCCTCATTATTCAAGTCTTCAACTGATTATTCTGCTTGTTTGTCACTCGTAAAGAACTTATCAATAGCTCATCTTTGACACTCGACTAATTTTTTGACTCTTTGCTTCTTTTCCTTTTTGCAAATCCAAACGGATAATTTCTTTTAAGAGTCATGATGAGCTAAGATCAAAATATTTTTTTAGATAAAAATTCAAAACAAGAGCACCACCACCACTTAACAAAACACAAAACTTTTAAATTATGTGATGTGAACTATTAAACTTAAACAAATTCTTCTTGATGATGTAGATACCAATATTATAATAGCAATTAATCGAGCAAAAGACAAGACAAATATTTAATTAATTGAATAGAAAAAAAAAATACACCTGTGCTTACAATGCTACTGCTGCTTCGTCCGTGTGCTGCTGCGTCGTTGCTTTCTTGGCTTGGTTTGGGCTGCTGGTGTGGTGTGCTGTCAAACAAACTATAGGTAAAATTGGATTAAGAGAATCTAGGGTTTGGAAAATTGGGCCTTAACTGTTGGCTCTTAATTATTAGGAATTAGGAATTGGATTAATTGTTAGGCCTTTCAAATTGATGCTTTGTTATTTTTTTTAAAAAAAAAAAAAAAAAAACTTCTGCTATGTTGGGCTGCACCTAATATATTACACTAAATTATAATAGGAGGGGCCCCTTTTTGGGTCTATTTTGAGGGGCCCTAAGCCATGGCCTTGTGGGCGTATGGCCAGGGCTGGGCTTGGCTAAGATACACTTGAACTCACATTTTAGGTATGAAAATCTCCCTTAATCTTTGTAGATAAAATATGTAGAAGTTGAATTCACTTAGTTTTTTAGTTTATTTGCATGAAATTGTACAATAGCTGCATGAATTAGCTTGAATTGGAAGAATTGGGTTGAATTATGTACATGCATGCATAATTTGAGATTGGAGTTCATGAAATTCTTACATGCATGGCACTTTTACACCTTAACTTGAAGAGTCCTTCATGTTTTCGTACTTCTCATATCATTTGATCATGTTTTGAAAAGATATTGACTCAATTTGAGTCAAACATGGTTTATAACTTGAAGTTGAAGTTTTTGGTTTGAGAACTTACCATGGCTTTGATCAATTGGTTTCAAATTAATTATGTTTTCATGATGTACAATGTTCTTCCATGTTTTTGTACCAAACTCACAGGCTTTGAGCCTTTGGAATCATGTTTTGAGCTTCAAACACAATTTTGGAAATTCCAGAATTCTACTAGTCCGCTCGAGCGAAGAAAGTGTTGCTCGAGCGTAAAAGTTAAGCTCCTAGTACTTTTGTAGAGTTTGGGGATTGGCTCGAGCGGCAAAACCTGGGCTCGAGCGACCACTCTTATTTTTGATCTATCGCTCAAGCGGAGGAAGTTGCGCTTGAGCGTGAAATGAAAGCTCCCACAAGTTTTATAGAGTTTTGCAGACCGCTTGAGCGACCAGAGTTGCGCTCGAGCAAATATCCTGTTTTCAGCAAATTTTGACCAACTCTTTCAAGTGCAATCCTCATATCATTTCAAGTATTCTTAGGCACCAAATGAACTCATATAATCATGGAATGAGTTAGAAACACATAAGAAGAGTTGAATTATAGTGAAATGGTTATTGAATGGTGCTTCAATGGTGTATTTGTTATGTGTTTTGTTTAGGTGGACGTTCGAGGTCTAGTGACAACATAACCCACTGTGAGTAGTAACTTTATAACGATATGTTCAAGTTATATCTACTTTCGAAACTATTATTATTTTCGGATTTGATATATGATTGATGGAATGGTTTATTGAAATGCTATTTTTCCTTAATGAATGAAGTTCCATTTGAAATGGTATTCGTGGCATCCATTGATTGTCGGTCCTTGTTTGGGAAAACAATACCATGGCCATTGATTATAGGCCCTCGCCTGGAGGAAACAATACCACGAGCATTGATTATAGGCCCTCGCATGGGGGAAACAATACCATGGCCATTGGATTAATTAAAACACAGAGATCTCTAATGTTAGACCTTTGTGGTCCATTGTTATCAGCCCTCGTGGTCCATTGTATCGACCTTCGCGGTCCATTGATATTGAAACATTGTTACTCTATGGATGTACCACATAAATTGTTACTGTACTGATTATTGATATTGTGAAAACATAGCTCATTGTGTATTGTATTTGAAATGATACTAAGCTTCATTCATTTTAACTTCTTTATTCTGTTATTACTCATTGGGCCCTAGCTCACTGTTTATATGTATTTGTAGGTGAGCAAGTTGAGCATCAAGGATAGAGATAGCCTCGGAGTGACCCCATTGTTAGCCTTTTGTAGAGCTTCCGAGAAAGCCGAGCAGAGTCCACACCCCCCTTTATGTTATGAACTTATGTTTTGAGATTTTCGTTTGGCATTTGTATATGGGGTTTTTGTTTAAACATGACTTGTGAAGTTTGGATATATGGACTGGATGTTTGTTTTTCAAAATTTTTGTAATGTATGCACTTATAGAATGGTTGTACAGTTTTAGTGTGAAGTCTTTTCATATATGCACAGCTCAATGGATTACTTTTATGTTTTAACTTGCTTCTGCTAAGCCCCATAATTTATATTCAATTGATTTTGTTAATAGAGGCCGTAGGTAATCTATGATTACTGGCTGGTCATGACGCTAAACCTATAGGGGTGGGTTTGAGTCGTGACAATCTTATCCTAATCCCTATGCTTCTTCAATTGATATTTCTAACAATCATCTTGAGGCCCAATTCCCACAAATATAGGGTTGATCTTTCCTAATTTGTTGAATTTAAACATGTCTAGAAATCTATTTGAGGGTTACATTCCTACTTCTTTATGAGACATGCACTCCTTAGAGATTTTAGACTTGTCTACCAATAATTTCTCAGGACATATACCAGAGCATTTGCAACCTCCTTAGGATTCTTGAAACTATCAAACAATAATTTGTATAGCCAAATATCTCTTTCATTTGTGAATTTAACCGCATTGGTTTACTTATATTTGGACAACAATCATTTTGTGGGCAAATTTCCAAGTAGCATGTCTTTTCCCCGTCACTTAATGGCAATTGGTATCAGCAACAACCACATGTCTAGAAAGCTTCCGAGATGGATGAGGAACATGTCCTTTTTGCTTGGAATTAACATGTTCTTAAATAATTTGGAAGGACCTATTCCAATAGAGTTATGCAAACTTGATGTACTTGATTTCTTAGACCTTTCTGAGTACAAATTGTCTGGTTCTATACCATCTTGCTTCAATGGATCACAAATGAGACATGTCCACTTGAATCAAAACAATCTAAGAGGTCCATTAACATTTGCATTTTACAACAGTTTGTCTTTGGTGACATTGGATGTTAGTGATAACAACCTAAGTGGAATCATTCCTAGCTGGATTGGAACCCTTTTTGAGTTGAGCATTCTTCTATTAAAACTTAATAATTTTGAAGGTGAAATTCCAGTTCAGTTATGCCAATTGAAACTATTAAGCATGTTGGACCTTTCTGAAAATAACTTCTCTGGTCTCATACCTCATTGTTTCATTGACATACCTTTTGAGACAACCTATACAAAATCTTCTGTAAAAGCTAGTAATGCTTCGGTTTACACAGTATATACAATGTAGAGCTTTTTGAAGGGTTCAAAGTCATTGGGTGAACATGATATGTTGGATTATGATTTTCTTTTTCTATTTTTGGATATCTAACAACAAGTGGAGTTCACAACAAAGTATAGGTTTTTATTCTTGGCAATCCCGTTTCACAACAAGTAGAGTTCTTTTTCTATTTCAGTCAGATTTTAGGATTACACTTTCAAATCTTCTTCTTGGATATTAGGGTTTATATCTGGGCCTATTTTGCTTGTTTTCTTTGATGTTTGATTGAGTATTAAACTCATGGTTCAACTCATGGTTTAAGAAGTATACATCAAAGGATTGTTTGTTTATTCTATACAAAAGAGAGAGTTGTTCTTCAGTGGATTCTGGAGAATTCGAACCTGAAGCTTTGGTGGATTCTGGAGTGGCTCATCGTCGTGATTTGACATCGGCGTTATGGATTCAACGTTGGGCAAGACAATTCCGAGGTGAAGACGGGGTTGGAAAAGGCACATAGGGGTTGGTTCAATTTAGGTGTGGATTTGCTAAGTAATTGAAAGTATACCTGTATAATTCCTTTATGTCTTCTTAGTGGATTGTTTTGTGGCTTTTGCCCGTGATTTTTTTATCACAATTTCCAATTGTGGGTTTTTCACATAAAATCATTGTGTTGATTTGTCTTTGATTGTTTGATTAGGATTGCTATTTACTGATTAAAATTAATACATAATCACAAATCAATATCTAGGGGATTTCTAGATTTTTCACTATTCATATAAAGGCAATATTCTTAACTACATGTCAGGAGTTGATCTCTCCTACAACAACTTGAATGGAAGAATCCCTTAATTGATCGAATTAGACAAATTGGCAGTCTTCAATGTGGCACACAACAACTTATCAGGCCCGACCCCAGAACGGAAAGCTCAATTTGCAACTTTTGAAGAAAGTAGCTACGAGGGAAATTCTCTTCTTTGTGGACTTCCCTTAAAAACCAACTGCCTTGCAACTGTTTCAACATCAACAATGTCGAAAGTGCTGGATGGAGAGGTAGAATATGATGGTTTCATAGACATGGAGGTTTTCTGTCACCTTTCTAGTCTCTTATATTATCATGTTGACGGGGATCATTGCAGTTTTGTTCATAAATCCTCATTGGCGTCGGGCTTGGTTTCACCTCATTGAAGTTTGTATGACCTCTTGGTACTATCTGTTTTGGACAATTTCATGAATCTTTTGAGCAATAGAAGTGTGTAATCTCTTGATTTTATTAGATGTAAGTCTCGTATTTGAATATAAGGAAATGAAAATGTGTTACGTATCTGTTCTGACATATGTTACCAATTTTTCTTCAGCAAAGTTTGGTGAAAATAATTTCCTAAATGTGGGTTTTGAACAAATGGTGATTGAAAATTTCCAGTAGGTTTATATCAGCGAGATGTTATATTGTGATAGCAATGACACACTACAAGAAATTGCACTTTTGTCGACTAAAAATTTAGTCGGCAAAAGTCCATTTTTAGTTGGCAAAAGTTAGCCGCGACTAATTTTTTTGGTTGCCATTTTGGTCGCCAATTGAAGGTCGACAAAAGTAATTAGCGACTCAAACTTTTGCTAGTTGGGAAAAAGTTGGATTTGCCGACCAAATTTTTGGTTGCTAAATATATCATTACTACGACTAATCCATTTAGTTGGTAAAACACTTTGGTAGCGAAAAGTGATATTTTCCCGACCAGACATGTTAGTCGCCAATTGTCACATTGTACGACCAAAAAGTTTGGTCGCCAATTGTCACATTCTACGACCAAAAAATTTGGTCGCCAATTGTGACATTCTACGACCAAAAATTTTGGTCGCCAATTGTTACATTCTACAACCAAAAAGTTTGGTTGCCAATTGTCACATTCCATGACCAAAACGTTTGGTCGCCGAAAGGAATGTTTGCGCCAACATCTAACAAAATAAACTTGTACTTCATAATAATCCATCCAATCCATTCAATACAATCTGGTCTACTTGATATCTCAACTTCAACACGAATATGTGTGTTGCATACACGAAAATACCATAAAGAGATGTGGGATAGATTCAAGATTAAATATTAACAATTAAATGATGTGTTTAATAACTTCCGGGTTACAATTATGAGAATGTATGTAAACAACTGTTAGGAAATCAAAAAATTAAATTAAATAAATATATAACAGAAGATGAGCATAATGAGATTAAATGAGGAACCAAAGAAAGAAAGGAATATAGGTAATAAATTGTAATGAGATATGATGTTGATTGTCTCATCAGTATCCTTCTTCTGTACAAGCACACCCTTAACGAAAAGCAGCAACTTCGTTCCTGAAGAATTTGAGCAGGTCCTCGATGTTCTCATCTCTAAGATCTCTCATGTCACTCACTCGCACACTTACCTGGAAACATTTAAAAGCATTAGATTTGAGGCATAAAATTCAAATGGTCTGAACAATCAGATTGCAAAATCCATAGGAATTCAGGACAAGATTAACACAAGAAACAAAAATGAAATAGGAGATTTAATCACAGAATGTTAGATATTTGAACAATCTAGTGAGTATTCTCCAACATATGCTAAATATCATTTAAAGTGTCTATATATCTGTTTTGTTTGGGTCTCAAATCATGATTTCACCATCATATTCCAACCCTTTGTTTGATTATAGTTTTCAAAATATGATTCCAAAACACATTTCAAAACATGCTTGGTAAACTAGAGAGCTTTTGAATTTTTTGGTCTACCCGATCGTCTGCCCGGACATCCTCTCGGACGTTCGGCCAGTCGTATAAAGGCTTCTTTACTTGTTGGCCCCGTGGCCAACAAGTAAAGAAGATCCATGACCTTGAAACCCATCTCGATGTTCACATGAAAAAGATTAGCAACGTGGGATGAACATAAAGTCCAGTAGTAATCTCAACATGATCCCAAACAATAGCAACTCACAGATAGCTATGATCATGAATGCTTTGTCTCATATTGTATAAATAATGTGATGGTTTATACAGAAATATACGTATATAAGACCTTTTATCAAAATCATTCATTTCATTCAATGACATAAGCATTTCACTTTTCTTTCTTCTTGTTATTTCTTATACCAAATTCATATGAAAATGACAATTTCTTGAAAACAATTCCGTCAAGCCCATTACTCTTTCTCTTACCTTCCAGACTTACACCTGATTTACCTTCTCAAATCATTTTCATGAGTATCCAATGTGTCATGACCCGAAGCCGCCCCCATGGGTTAAGGACATAACCGGCCAGTAATCCTGAGATTACCTATGGCCTCAAACCAAATCAGACTTAACTCATCAGAGTAAAAGGGCCAAACGGAAGCAAAATTTAAAATTTTGTCCATAGAGCTGTGCTTACATGGCACATAAAAACAAACCATACATCTGTACATTAATAACTCACAACAGAAATACAGTGGCATAAAGTTCTATATAGACAGGATCATCCAAAACTAAGTCAACTCATGAAAACTATATACAGACATATCCAAAGGCCTTGCCAACATGACAAAATAGAATAGTATGACAAAAAGACGAAGACGAGTCTCATGCGTGAGACACAAGGGCTGACTCTCCAAAACTTTTGTCGTTCCACACAGACTTCACTGGGGCTGGGTTTGGACTTCTCTTGGCTTACCTACAAACACATGAATGGGCCTGAGCGATAGCCCAGTGAATAATATCAATTAAAGAAGTTATACAAACGATATGTAGAACAACATGCTTCAAACGGCCTTGGGCCCAATTCATATTTCTATTTAACGTATATGCACAATTTAGGTCGAGTGACTGTGGTTCCAAACATACTGGCCTTTGGCCCATTTATATTTCATTTGTCAAACCGGCCTTTGGCCCATTCAGACTTTCATGTCAAACTGCCCTTTGGCCCATTCAAACTTTCATGTCAAACTGGCCTTTGGCCCATTCAAACTTCCATGTCAAACTGGCCTGTGGCCCATTCAAACTTTCATTCGTGCCAAACTGGCCTTTGGCCCATTTATTCATGTCAAACTGGCCTCTGACCCATTCATTCATGTCAGACTGGCCTTCGGCCCATTCAGTTATTCATATCAAACATTTGTCCACAATTCAAATTAGCAGACTTATAAGGCTTATAAGGAAATAAGCAATTAGACAAACGACAAGCTTCAAAATATCGATATTACTCACAGTGATCGGTTGGTTGGTTTGCCCTGGAGCTCGACCCTACACATTCCATGAACACAAAAGGGTCACAAACAATTTGATCCGTTCTAAATTCACATATTCCTCTTTGGGCTTCATTCTTATCTTTTTAACTCAATTACAATGCTCAATGCATGCCTAAGAGTACTTAGAAGTGAAAGAGAACAGAAAACGAAACTCAGAATGCCTTTTCAAAATTTTCAGAAACAGGGTCCTCGCTCGAGCGGACCCATGAGGCCTGCAAAAGTACTGGATATGTCAATTTTACGCTCGATCGCGAATTTTGGCACTCGAGCGGAAGGCCTCACTACATGGCTCCTCGCTCGAGCGTGAACTTCCCCGCTCGAGCGGACATCCATGTCTGCAAAAATACTGGGAGCATGAATTTCTCGCTCGAGCGGCACTTCCCCCGCTCAAGCGGACATAAAAAATTCTGGGTTCTCCAGAACACATTCTTGAGCTTCAACTTGGTATTCAAAGGTTCTAAATGCATGATTTTGGCTCAATCTTCACATAAACATGTACTAACATCAAATTCAACACATTATGAAGCTCAATTTCATAAACCATTTACATGCATGTTCCTATTTACCCCAAACTTGCTACCATGACAACAATTCCATGTATTTCAAACTCATTCCTCATAAATTGTACATGCATGTGGGATATCACTCACATTTCAACTTACATGGTGCAATTGGTGATTACAAACATGAGCTTCAACCAAAATTCTACATGGATCATGTATTTTAAACTCAAACATGCAAATTCAAGCAATTACATACATGTATGCACATATTGGCTTTCAATACAACAAAATCAACTCAATTTCCTCATAATCAATCTAATTCATGTTCTTTACCAACATTCAAACTTAAATCCACAAATTACAGGCTAATATTCATAAATTCACTCACCTAGGAGCTTCAAACACCCAAGCTCTAGCCAATTTTTGAGTTTAATCTTCAAATTCCCCAAGCCTTGAGCCAAAATTGCACAATTCTCTCCCTTTCTCTATAGCCGGCCCTGTCTCTCTCTCTCAAGGCACAAAATCTGATTTTTGAGCTTTAGTCTATCAATTAAGTGTATAGTGCCCTCTTTACATAAGTTCCCACTAGCACCAATTTAATAATAATAAATAATTGGGCACTAATTCATCAATTTAATCAATTTAATCTGATCCGAATCAATTTTCAATTAAGTTTCACCGTAGGCTCTAAAAATTATGTCAATCACGATGGCGCAATCAATTTCGGGTTCTGTGGCTGATAAGGCCTTCAATTTAATTTCCAAAGCAGATAATCAAAAAGATATTCCTACGGTGAACAGATAGAAATTCAAAACCACATGTTTTCATGTAATGGCACACAAAATTACATCGAACACATAACCATATTCATATTAAGGACCAATTAACATAATATAGAACAGGGTTATCACACAATGGCTTTCACTTTATTCAAAATCTCAATACGAAACTCACTCCCGTTTTCAACACATTCATATCTATGCATGAATACTTTTTATACAAAAGGAGAATAACAAGCAATCAACAACTTTCTAATCCACAAATAACGCAATTCGGCCCTTCAGCAACATAACCACCATAACCCATGATAAACCCAAATACCCTGATACAATAACGATAAATAAATTCTGCTCTACCTGTCTCAAGCACGGTAAGCCAATGATATATCTTTCCACAATGAAATGCCAATTTACTAGACACCAGCTAGAAGGTAATGGTACCTCTGCCAAGTTCTCCAGGCGTTAGCTGGAAGGTTCTAGTACCCCTCATTCTCAACATAGCCAATTCTCCAGGTGCTAGCTGGAAGGTAATGGCACCTCTCATTCTCAGCGCAAGCACAATATCAAACCATCACTTTGCACAACATACATAAATAACCCGAGTGTACTACATACAGATAATCATTTCAACATCACAATGTCATGCTCCACCGATGATCAAGGACAAAACCTCTAAAACAATGTATTAAATACATGTAATACAATCATCCAATTCTTTTGAGGCATTAAGTCCAACAACATAATAATGTTCCAAGGTTTTCAACTTTTACCAAGTTCTTTCTTAATTTTGCAAAAGAGTTATAAACTTCCTCTACCTTTCCAAGGTCAATTACCATAATTTCCAATTCACAATACACTAATTATATATATGTATATATATATAATGAATGAGACTCAGTTCCTTCATTTAACCAAAACTCAATACACGGATACTAAAGTCATAATCCGCTCAATCTCAACTCAACAAATGTATTATCCAACATTTCTAATCTCGTGATTAACTCCCTTTTTAGCAATTTACAAGCTACCAATTTGTTATACTCAACCATGGACAACCCAACATAAAATAAATACTAAAACTCATGAGACTCGATTAATCTCAACTTAATCAACAAATCACCATTTAAACCCCTTAATTCATTATGCCAATTAATCAACAATTTCAACCCCTTTATAACCATTAAGCATCATTTAAAAAATTAGATTTTTACCTCTCCCCAAACATGACCATGTTAAACCACTTCCCAAACTAACCCAACAACAACCAATTTCCCAAATCTCAACCTCAAAGACCACATCTTAGATCCCCTTCATGATTTTCACAAAACCCATAACACACATGGTTTTTATGCAATAAAAACTTACCACATGTCTATCTATAGATGAGGTATTGAAAAAGATCAAAGAAATCCTTACCTCTTGAAGTGAAGAGAAAACAACTCAAAAATCACCGGCAATGAAACCACGAACTACTTGGATCAATAGAAAGCCCTTAACAAGATCTATAACCTTTCTCAAAGGACTATGGTGAAAAGATCACTCTAGGTGAGTAGATCTAGCAATCTAAGTGGGAAAATGTTGGGTTTAGAGAGAGATGAGAGAGGCTTACGGTTTGAGAGAGAGAAAGGAGGAGAAAAGTGAAATGAAACCATGCTTGGAGCCTATTTATAGTAGTAAAAGAGTAACCCTAAGGTCAACAAAATAATAGGCCCAAAACCCCCCAAAGGTAGGGTCCATTTGAACCCCAAAATTTGAAGAAAAAAAAAAAAAAAAAAACATGCAGGGGTCGACCCTTTGGGCAAGGGGGTTGAACCTATTTTTCAGCAACCAACCCAAAAATTCTGCAACATAAGAGGGTCGACCCTTCCCAGACTGGTGTCGACCCTATTTTCCAGCAGAGACACTAAGAATTCAAACATGTATAACTCTCTCGTTCAGACTCCGTTTTAGATCGTTCTTGTGTCCAAATCGAAGCCCTGGAAACAAGCTTTCCAATGGTTCTAGCGTCACATCCAAATTAAAAGTATGGAAAAAGAAAAGGGCAAAAGAGTGAAGGCTGGTCAAAAATAAAAGCTCAAATTTGGGGCTTTTGATCTAATCTTGCCTAAACACTTTGTTAAGACTTCAATCAAGGTTCCAAACATCACCTAAGAATCTTCAATTATAAGATTTAAAGTTCACTTTCCAACCCATCAATACCATTCTAATATGGATTAAAATTCGAGTCATTAGATTATGACTGTATTTTTGTAAGCCAAGGGCTATAATTGTATGGGTTCGAGAAATCATTTTTTTGTAACCGGGCTTAAGCCTTGGAACTTGTAAGCCCTTGAGGGCATTTATTTACTTTTGACTAAATGTTCTACATGCTATAAATTCATGTGCTAGAATTCATTGAATGTATATCCTTATGTGGAACTATTTTGTTCGAACCTCATGATCTTTTAATGCAAGCATTGGGGACTTATTTTGGTTTGTTATAAGGAGTAATGGATGATATACTATTATTATGCGTATTTTCTTGGGGCGTTACATAGGGATTGTTTTTGACCTGTAAAATAGGAAAAACCAACAATGAATAAATAGGAATTACCTAGAGATTGTATTAAATAGGAATTAATCAACAAGGAATAATGGGTATCTTACGTGACAAAATGTTCGGAAACAATGTCGCCGCCGGTTGTATCAAGAAACAAGAACAACAGAACAATTCAGACAAAATCTAAAGATAATTCTTTTCAACATAAGAACAGGATGCAATGGATTTGACGCACATTCACATATTTCGTTAACTACCCACATCCAGATCTAATAACAAAATTCATGTAACGCCCCAATTTTCATACTCAAATGACAATACAATATTCATGACCATTTTAAAGGAAAACCGATCATACAATCCCACACTTGCATTTCATAATGTAAATTGTTCCTCATGCGATGATACATTAATCTGACAACAAGTAAATGAACAAATAAATGCCCCAAAGGGTTTACAAGTTTCCAAGGCTTAAGCCTGGTTACACATAACGGTTATTCAAACCCACACATACAAAGCCCTTGGCTTACAAATAGAATTACAGTTAATGAGAACCTTGTGCTCTCAACACACACACACTTTTCCACGCCCTCAGTTAGGCGAATTCACCACGCCTTTTCCTGCACAAAAATCCTGTAGGGTGAGCATAAAGCCCAGTAGGAAATCCTTCACAAAGTATATACATTTTATACAAATCTTAAGAGATGAATGTATATGCCATGCTATGTCTTTTTACAAATAACTCACATCTTCATCTTTTGAAAACCATCATGCTCAATGGTGCTATGCAATTTCCATTATTCAAAGCTTAACAATTTAACTCAAGGGGCGGTAAATATAACTCTGGTAATTCCTAGGTCGGTGTCTGCAAGTAGACCATACAAGTACTACCAATTTGTCATTTTTACCAGTATCAACTGGAAGGCTCGACACCTCTAATCTGTCATTTTTACCAGTATTAACTGGAAGGCTCGACACCTATAATCTACACCACCTTTCAAGACTTACCACTGTATTTACCCCAAAACCATTTCATGAAAACTTGTTTCTCAACATTTGTTTCTAAATGCAAAGTTTTCAAATCAAATTTCAAAACTCTTTATTATCAAATGAATTGATATGCCAATGCAATGATTAATAATACAATACAATATTTCTTCCACTTTCAATAATCCTACACAATATTCCCATTGTGATCAAAATTCTCATTTCTCATTTTAATGCAATTTCACAAGATGAATAAATACTTTTATTTTAATTCATCCAAGGGATAACATAATTCTCACATTTCAAACATTTCCAACAACTTAGTCATTTTAAGACTATATCAACACTTTTAAACAACAATTTCCAAAACTTCAACAAATCTCTTATTCCATGGAAAACCATCATTTATATGTTATAAACAAACAATTTTCAAACATCATTTATTTTGGTACACAAAATAAATATAACAACATATTCTAAAAATTTTCGACATCTTTCTTAAAAATCCCCAACTTCTAGGTGTTCTCACCAAAAACCATTCATCTTCAAATATTTGAGAAGATCTCACCAAAAACATCTTTCTTTCATCAACATAGTTCAAAAACATAAATTTCTATTTTTAGAAGGAAAAAGGAAGTAAACCAACTTTCAAAATCACTCATTTTCTTGAATCAACAATCAATTTTCAAAACTAATCAAAGGTTGACTTCGAAAATCATCTAAATGTTGCAAAAATATATATATATATAACTCAAAGAAATTCCCTACCTCAAGCTTAGAAGAGAAGATGAGCAAAACAAGGTTGGAACTCCAAAGTTGTCGAAATCAACTTCTATTTAGACCAAAACGAAGCTCTTGATAAGCTCTACACTTAATCTCAAAGGAGTAAGGCAAGAAGATGCTTCCAAGTGAGTAGATCTAAAGATCTTTGAGCAAAAAGTGATTTTGGAGAGGATGGAAGAGTCTCACGGCTTGGAGAAGGGAAAAGAGAATAAAAAGTAAAGAATAGGTTAAGTGAGGGACCTATTTATAGTGCTAGGTCAAAGTAAAATGAAGTCCCAAAGTCAACCCAAAAGATCATGTCAAAATCTCCAAAAATAGGCCCAAAACCGGACTGAAATCTAGAAAAAAAAAGTCTGCAGGTGTCGACCCCTGCAACACAGGTGTCGACCCCTATGAAGAAAAGCTGGAACACTTTGTTTGACAGCAACACAGGTGTCGACCCCCCCCCCCCCCCCCAAAATCTGGTGTCGATGTAACGCCCCAAAAATATTTCAACAAGAACTACCCACATGAATGATCATTCTCTAGATAATAACAATAATCCTTCCATCTTTCCATATTTGATTAAACGAGTTTAACACAAAAGTCCCACATGCGGTATACATTCAACGATATAAGAGAGCACCTGAATCTATAGCATGTGAAACATCTAGCTGCAAACAAAATAAATAAGATACCCTTACGGGCTACAACTTCCAAGGATTAAGCCCGGTTACACAAAATTGGTCTATCGGACCCAAACCAAAAATAGCCCTCGGCTTTACAATTAATCACAACAAAATAAGAGTGCACTACTTTTCTCAAAATACTTCCACGCCCTCAATTCGGCGAGATCACCACATCTTTACCTGCACCAAAACCCATAAGGGTGAGCATATAGCCCAGTAGAGAATCCTTTTTAGTGGGTTGGAATGTCAATTAATGAGTAAATAATAAATAAGTAAATAAACTTCAATAGATATATGGGTTGGAATGTCAATTAATTTCGAATCATGATTGATTGAATAAATTTTGATTCAAAGATAGTGGGCTAATTGAATCAATCTTACACTTTTTTTTTTCTTTTTGGTAGTGACAGTATTTGGGACTTTACTCGATTAGTTCCATAATACGTTTAGTTTGTCATTATATCAAGTAATTACTGAGTATGAGTCCTAGATGTGACTTTTACTCTTTGAAACACTCGTTATGGGTTCACTACAAGAAAAAACACTTTTGGCGACCACCTATTTTTTTTGGTCGCAGATAGTCTACTTTCTGCGACTAAAATTTAACTTTTGGCGACCACAATTTTCTGGTCGCGGAAAATCACCCTTTGGCGACCAAAAAAAAAAAGTTGGCCGCGGAAAGTATACTATTGGCGATCAAAGGATTTTCTGGTCGCGGAAGATCACCTTTTGGCGACCAAAAAAAAAAGTTGGTCGCGGAAAGTAAACTATTTGAGACCAAAGGATTTTCTGGTCGCAGAAGATCACCTTTTGGTGACCAAAAAAAAAAGTTGGTCGCGGAAAGTATACTATTGGCGACCAAAGGATTTTCTGGTCGCGGAAGATCACTTTTGGCGACCAAAAAAAAAAGTTGGTCGCGGAAAGTATACTATTGGTGACCAAAAGGGTTTTTTGGTCGCGGAAGCTTACCCTTTGGCGACCAAAAAGAAAAGTTGGTCGCGAAAAGTTATGGCGGGATAAATTTAAAAAAAAAGAATACTACTGTAATTACATGTTTTTTTTTTTGTTTAGGCATTAAAAGTTTTATAAAATAATATATAACCCAATTTTTATGGGTTATATATTTTTATTTCCAAATATGAACAAGAAGCTTGTTGTTGATAGAGTGGATTGGGTGTGTGGTAACTCTTTGGTCAAGAGTTCAAGTCCCAGGCAGCACAAAAGAATTATATTTTTTGGGCCAAGGCGTTGACTTTTGGCGACCAACTTACCTTTGGTCGCTAAAAGTTTACTTTTGGGTAATATGAATTGGACTTTCCGCGACCAAAAAAGTTGGTCGCGAATGGTCACTTTTAGCGACCAAAGGCTTTTTTGGTCACAGAAAACTATCTGTGACGAGGCTTTAGCGACCAACTCGCGACCAACATATTTTGGTCACGAAAAGGTTTTAGCGACCAAATATGGTACTTTTCGCGACCAAAATGTTGGTCACAGAAAGTGTTTTTTCTTGTAGTGGTTATGGCTCAACTTACCACTCAACTAATCCTTAGAAATTCATAGAAGCCAAGTTTGTCCTTGTAGAATTAATGTGTACATAAACACTTTCGTTTACTCATGACCCTCTCAAAATCAAAGTTCATTTGAAATAAAATCATAAAACTTCATAAAATTATGTTACGAGTAAGAAAACAAATTCATATCTCACTAATGTTGTACATAAGGTAAACAAAAAGCCATAGGACACCACTCTTGTATATTCTTAACTTCAAGGTTAGGGGGTAGTCTTTACCAAATACAAAGTTTGATTATTTTGTTATATTATGTTTATTTAATATCATTATGGGCTTTTTCTTATGTGATGGTTAGTATTTGGTTGGTATTAGTTGTTGGATTATGATTGTCCATTTGATATAATTCTCTTCACATAATTTAAAACATCTTACTACTTGACAAAAAAATAAAAATAATAAAATTAAACAAATTATCTTTTACTAATGTTTTATTTCTTTATACTTAAATGGATAATTTTGACATTATAAAAATTAATAATCACTATTATTTTTTTCACCTAATCTCTGCAAAAAGTAAATTTTAATAAAAACGAGTATCATTTTATTTCTTTCAATTTCCTCTCATTTTCCTGCCCTTTAATAATGCACACAAATAATTGAGACCAAGAAAAGTCCACCCTTTTTTTTTTTCGGTCGCTAAATCACTCAATGGGAAAGGGCTGTGTTCTAAAGAAAAAAAAAAAATATTACTGTGTCCACATAATTATTCTTAGTATTGAAATTGTTCTATTGGCTTCTATAATTGTGATCGTGCATATTGTCTTAGTATTTGAAATTGTTCATACTAACATGGACAGTAAATATTACTCTCGTCTCTCCATTGCAACTTTTGTTTATTTTCTCCTATTTTTTTTACATGTTTGGCTTTTCATTTTTATTGTAAATTTATAAAATCATGAGATATTTATTATTGACCCCAAGTCAAAGTCTCCTCAAATCATAAAAAATAATCCCAACTCTTCCTTGAAAGTTTTGATATATAGAAGCCTCGTTTGGCATCATATCTTTTTAGTTTAAAAATAAAAAGTCACCAAAAAATTAAAAAAACTATCATTTTATCGTACAAATCAATCTATAAAGTTGAAATCACATGGTGTATGATGAGCAAGGATCCTCGGCCGCCCTACCCGGCAGCCATACCCAGCAGCCCCCCCGCAAAACCGACGTCGTTTTGGAGGGTTTTTTGTTTTGTTTTTTGTTTTTTGTTTTTTTTCCTTTCTTCTTCGTTCCAGCCATCCCAGGAACCAGAGGGGAGGGGAGGGAGGGGAGGGGAGGGAGGGGAGGAGGAAGGGCAGGCCGGACTGGAGGGGGCCATAACCACCGGGGGAGGAGGAGGCTGGCCGGACGGCGAGCTCGCGACGAGCTGCGACCATGGGCTGGAGCTGCGACGGCGAGCTCGCGACGAGGTTGCGACGGCAAGCTGCGACGGCGGGCGGCGAGGCGACGAGGTGCGACGGCGAGGCGACGGCGAGTTCCTGTCATCGGCCGAAGAGAAGAGAGAGAACGAACGCACGAAGAAGAAGAAAGAAAAAAAAAAAAAAAACAGAAAACCCCCCAAACGACGTCGTTTTGGGGGCTGCCCGGATGGCTGCCGGGTAGGGCGGCCGAAGATCAAATTCGTGTATGATTACTCAAACCTATCCTACAAACCTATCTATGAGTATTTTTTTCGAATAAAAAATGAGATGAAGTCTATTAACCAGTGTGCCGCATCACTTCAACTGACAACAGGTGAATTGAAATTCACAGATTGAACAGCAAGCCTTGTCAAAGGGAAAAAATATCAATTTACCAATTTTTTTATTTTATAAATTATTTTTTTTCATATCTTTTCGTAAAAAATTAAAAATTTATTCCTAAACATACTAAATTTTTTTTACATCATATTTTAGCTAAAGAATCAAAAAATTACTAAAATAACATATTCCCAAATGAGACCTTAGATATGATGTTGTAAATGAGAGTATACACTATAGTCCGTAGTTACATTTTTGTGTTGCACTATCACAGTTTTTTAGCCTTTAATTATAAAAGTAAAAAATATGTATAGCATTAAGCCTTCGTTTGGTCATAACTTTTTTAGTTGGTTTTTTGATTTTTTTGACTTTTTTAGCCTGAGACTTTTTTGTTCGTTTGATATTCTTGATTGGCATTTTTAACTTTTTAGCTTTGGAATAGTGGATTTTTTTTTTTCCTTTTGTGATTTTTTATTTTTATTTTTTTGACCTTTTGTGATTTTTTAGCCAAACTCAAAAACCAAACAACCGCTAAATATATTACTAGCTTATAATAGTTAAAATGTCAATAAATTTAGCGCAATTAATAAAATATGCCTACCAAAGCCAACCCCAACAAACTACTAACTACATACAATTCTCATAATGGGAGAAAAATAAACTACTACTATAAAAGGATATCAAACTCTTTTATAGAAATTGAATCTAATACTTTACACTATAAATTATGTTACACAAGCATAGAGCCAAATACCGTAATTCACAATTTTTAGCCAATGATGGCTCAATCTTTTGATAGGTGTAGATTATCATTCAAATTTGGTGACTTTTAATCAATAAGTCCAACGACTTCAGATACGTTGCTTTCATCTTTCTACTATAGTTTGCTTTGATTTTTTTACACCACCTTTAACACTGTATTTAAATTATTTATTTCGATAAAGAAAAGAAAGTGAAAAAAAAAAAAAAAAAAAACATCACATTGCCCTCATCTTTTTCATTTTTCTTTTTAACTTTATATCCAAATTTATAATTCAAATATAACCTAAATGATATATGAAATACCTGTGACATAAATATTTTTTTTAACATCTAAACCAAACCCCTTGATGAGTAAAAATTTGATGTGACAGTACATCATCACTATTAATAATACGTTATTAAATAATAAATTATAATATGAAAAAGATAAATGTAATTACTATCCACCAAAATTCAATAGGAAAATGCCTCGGAGCTCTAATTAGAGCTGGGGAAGGACAGCTCTAATGAGCTGTCACCCATTTAAAAAAAAAAAAAAAAACAGTGAAGTAAAGACAAAAAAAAGTGGAGAAAAAGACAAATTAGAGTTGTTTTAGTGCTCTTGTTTTAGAGCTCCGTAGCATTACTGAATTCAATAACTACTACTATATGTATAGTGGAGTTTTGTTGAATCTCATTATTTAAATGCAGCTACTATTGTAATGCAATGACCACCACATCTATATAATTAGTCTTACTATGTCCACATAATTATTTATTTGCTTTTATAGAGAATAGTTGTTTATTATTAGATGATAATTCAAAATCTCAACTTTACCGTAGTCTTACTATGTCCACATAATTATTTATTTGCTTTTATAGAGAATAGTTGTTTATTATTAGATGATAATTCAAAATCTCAACTTTACCGTTATGTTTTTTGTTTTTTTTTTTTTGGTCACCAAAAAAAAAGTTTTTAATTTGAAGAAGGGTTAAAAACCACATCGTATGGCCAAAGGGGAGTGTTAGAAAGAAAAAATATGTGTGAAATGTAGGTAAATATTATTGCATTTCATTCATATTTTACTTATATTTTTTTATTTTTCTTTCTAAATATTTACCAAAATTTATGAATGAAACATATCGTTAAGTGTGCAACAATACCCGTTGTCCTTGTGGAGTAGCGGCAATTAGGGTTAGGCATGTGTTATTGGTTCCAAATTTTGTACTTAAATCGAAATCAATCATATTTTGAAACTGAATTAACTCAATTCAAATAAACTCATGTTGAACCGTGATTCAACATTAATTTAAAATTTTTGTGACTGCTCAATATAGAACAAAATATTTTAAAAGTTAATTTATATAGAATGAAATATTTAAAAGGTAAAATTGAAAATTCATTGCAAATAAATGATTTGTAAATCTTTTTAGAAGGCAAATATATGATCAGCTTTCGGGTTGGTTTGAATTTGCGTTGAGTGTAACCAGAGAGTTGAACTAACATAGAGTTTTTGGCTTCTTCCTTCTCTTTTTTTTTATTTATTTATTTTTATTTTTTTTATTTTATTTTTATCATCATCATCTGAGAGTATTATTCTTTTTGGGTTAGATAGACTTAAATCCAATTGCATAAATTTTGGTCTTGTGTATTTGTGATTATCCTTCCTGTTCTTATTCATTTTGTGATATTAGTTTTTGTTTTCCATTCTCATAACCATCAAATATTCTTAGAGTTTTTTAAAGGCTCTATGCACAAATTTTTTTTTTTTTTTTTTTTGATCGGCAAAAGAAATCTTTATTGATGGAAACATACAAAGTATGATAGAGTACATCAATAAATAGGAGCTTGGAGCTAGCTAAAGCTCTCCAAACTCCAGTTGGTGAGAGACCAACAAACAAAGCAAAAACAACAAAGGCAACCAACAAAACAACCCCTAGATGCAGCCACTGAAGAGCTTAGCAGAACAACATGACAGCTTCGGTAGACAACCAACAGATTAGATCAACATCTTAGCCGGCAAACACAGATTAGTTCACCACAAAATTTAATTAGCACAATAAATTTGAGTTCTATGTAATTAAATTAAATATAAAGGTTCTCATATCAATATGATTCAAAGTTTAGGAAAATTCAAGTACTAATATGAAATTTGGATATTATTTAACAACAAATTGACCAAAAGATCATATTAAAGATTTGTTTGAAAATATGTGACTAAGATTGTGACAATTGAAATGCAAAAAACCATAAAATTTGAGCAAAAATTGAATGATGATATTTGCGCTATTTTTTTTTTTCTCATGTTGGTACTTAGTTTGGTATTGTTTTTTTGTTTTTTTTTTTTTTTCTCCTTCAAATTATAGAATTATTAACATGGGATATTTTCTGTTGACCTCAATTCAAGGTCTCCTCAAATAGTACAAATCAATTCCCTTCTATAATAAATTTGAGATATAGAATGCATGGTGTTATGAATGTGAGAGTGAGGCACTATCACAACTTGTAGTCAAGGTGGGCTGCACAGTTGATAGGTGTGGATTACAATTCAAATTTGGCGACTTCCAAAATGTATGGTGTTATGAATGTGAGAGTGAGGCATTATCACAATTTGTAGTCAAGGTGGGCTCTACAGTTGATAGGTGTGGATTACAATTCAAATTTGGCGACTTTTAAAATATTGAATAAAGTTTGAGAGTACCTAATTACTATATTAATTTTATTAAGCACATTTAAGTTTTATAATAGTCGAAATTGCACTATTATAAAGCTCAAGTGAAAAGAAATTATCACAAGATTTTGAAATAAAGCCAAATTACCATTGACACCACCTTCGTTAAGAGGTGGGATTGAATTCGTCTAATCTTGAGTGTGACAATTAATCTTCATGAACATAATATATATTGATAAATTGTATTTATCAATAGTTTGAATATGTAGAGATTTTTAATTCTAAGACCCATACAATATTACAATTGAATAATAATTATATGGAATAATGTATGATAAAGTGGTCAGTATTAGACATGTTTAATGACGGTCCTTTAATCAATTAAGACCAAATATTTCATTAGAGTAAAGTGTGATAAGGAAGCCTACATTAGACTAGCTTGAGGGTGGTTCTTTAATCAATTAAGTCCAACTCTTTCATTTTAATTTCATAGAATAACATGTAATATAAGGAGGTCCATGTTGGGTGGTTTTTTAATCAATTCAATTCAACCCTTTCATTTGAATTTCATGAACCAATGCGTGAAACTTTCTAAATTATTGAAAAATATTCTTTTGACTTTTTAAATTTTAAAATCATCAAAGTAGACTCTGTAAACTTCTAAGAAGTATCATTTTACCCTCCTAAACTATAAAAACGTACAAATAGACCCCATAAACTATTAGTGTGTTTCACTTTGATCGCTTCTATTAACGGTCCAATTTGTATATTTTTATAATTTAGGAACATTTGTACGCTTGTATAGTTTAGAGAGTAAAGTGATACTTTTCAATCCATATCTACGTTTTTATAGTTTAAAAAATCAAAATGATATCTCTTAATAGTTTAAGGGATTTTAGTATAAATAATCCTCAGAAGCATTTGAACATGAAAATTTTTCCATTGGAATAAACTCTTTATAATTATGATAAAGTCATTGCAAGATTATATCTTGTCACCAACAAATGTTATATAACCATATAATTAAAAATTGGTGGAAATTGAAATTGAGGTCATTCCACCAAATGTTATATAACCATATAATTAAAAATTCATGATTTATTTTGTTATAAAATAGTCAAACAATGGGTGTTTTTCTTCTTCTTCTTTTTTTTTTTTCTCTCAAATGTTTTTTATTAATTACACTTTTCACCTTTATAGTTTGATTCAAATTTCATTTTGGTCCCTATAGTTTTAAATTAAATAGTTTTGCCCCTACACTTAAATGTAGTTTTAATTTTGTAGCAATTCTGGTTTCGATCATTCTTTCATGTTTTGCCACTTCGACTGGGCCGGTCGGGGATCGAGCTGCCCGGTCAGCTCGCTGAGATCTAGGGGGTAGCGCACCTTGGCGGGTCCGAGGGCAGCGCCCTGGCAGGGTCGAGGGGTAGTGCCCTCGAAGCAAAAATGCAAAATGCATTCGAAATTGCTTGTCCGCTTGAGCGGCCGTTTATGCGCTTGACCGGAGAATGTTTGATTTCAGAAGTTTGACCAGTCTGCAAAAGTACTGGGTCAGTGTATTTGACGCTCGAGCGATGCTTTCCACGCTCAAACGAACCATGTTATATCAGTTCATGAATCTGATATTTCAGATCACTTTTTCAGTCCTCTCTCTCTCTAAAACTCTCAAAAATTCTAGATCAGGAGCTTCTCTCTCTAGAAGTCATCTTCTCTCTTTGATTTCTCCAAATCCATTGGGATCTAGACCTAAGTTCTTCACTAAAGTTGGTTATCATCTCGAGGGCTTCGTTGTGTGCGGTGAAGATCGAGTTTCAACACTGTTGATTTTGGGGGTTTCATCTCTTTTCTTCTTCAAAACTTGAGATAGGGATTTTCTTAGAGTTATATATATATATATGTATATTTGCAAGATCTATATGGTTTTCGAAATCAAGTTTTGATAGCTTTGAAAATTGATTGTCGATTTAAGAAGTTGAGCTATTTTGAAAAAGGGTTTGTCTCTTGTTCTTTTGAAATGATCTTATGGGTTTTGATCTTTGTTGATTGAAGAAAATATGATTTTGGAAAGTTTTTTTCAAAAGATTTAAGTTGTATATTTTTGGTGAGAAAACCTAGAATTTGGGGCTTTTCTTAAAAGAGATTGAAAATCCATGAATGTTATTATTGTATTTATTTTGTGTGTCAAAATAGATGGATGTTTGAAAAATTTCTTATTTATATTTATATAAATGATGAATTTCAAGGAATACGAGAATTGTTGTTCATTTTGAAAATTATTTTTCAAAACGTTGAAATAATCTTGAAATGACTAATTGTTGAGGATACTTGAGAAGAGGAAATTGTGTTATTCCTTGAATGATGAATTGGAATAACAGTATTTGTATTCATCTTATGTTATTGCCATATCAATTCATTTGATTACATTAAACTTTGAAAGTTGATTTGAAAACTTGCATTGAGAAAAGAATGTTGAGAAACAAGTTTTCATGGAATGGTTTTGGGGTAAATACGTTGATAAGTCTTGATAGGTGGTGTAGATGATATTGAATAAGTTGGCCTGAGAGTCCGGGGTGAAAGACCGAAAACCCGTGTGGATAGGCGTCGAGCCTTCCAGTCAATGTTGGTAAAAATGACAAATTTGTAGTACTTGTATAGTCTACTTGCAGACACCAACCTAAGGATTACCAGAGTCATATTTACCGCTCTTGAAATGAATTGTTAAGTTTTCAAGAATTGAAATTGCATGACATCATTGAGCATGATGGTTTTCAAAGATGAAGATGTGATTTTCTTTCAAAAGGGCATAGCATGGCATGTACATTTCTTCTCTTGAGACTTGTATAAAATGTATATACTTTGTTAAGGATTTCTTACTGGGCTTTATGCTCACCTTACGGGATTTTTGTGCAGGAAAAGATGTGCTGATGCCGCCTAACTAAAGGCGAGGAAATGTGTATTGAGAGTACGAGACTCTCATTTTGCTGTGATTCTGTATGTAAGCCAAGGGCTGTATGTGTGTAGGTTTGAATAACCGTTTTATGTAACCAGGCTCAAGCCTTGAAAACTTATAAACCCTTAGGGGTATTTATTTGTTTATTTACTTGTTGTTGGATTAATGTATTGTTGCATGAAGAACTATTGTATCATGTAATGTAAATTTGGAGATTTACATTCGGTTTGCCTTGGAAGAGCCATGATTGTTGCATTATCATTTGGGCTAGAAATTTGGGGCATTACAACTTGGTATCAGAGCTACCGGGTTTGAATACTTGGAGCTCATGGGAAGTGGTTGTTTAACCACAATGGGTTCATTTAGCATGCTTAGGAAGTGTTATGCATTTTGTGACTATGTGATAACATGCTTATGTGACTAAATGGGTATAGGACTGGACTTTTGGAATGTTGTTTGCGCTTGTTAAATTCCTTGAGGTCTCATTAAAAGGGTACTTGATCAATACTCGTTCTACTAAGAATTCTTGGTTTTTCGTGGGACGGATTTCATCGTAAAAGAACAGTACGTATGTGTTTACATGACTAAGTGCTTATGTGAAGTGAAATTAAATTCTGTATATGGTAGAGAAATATATAGAATTGTTGTAGTCGAACGTGTGAGCCAAGTTACGAGCACATATGAGTTAATATGCTAAATTTTTTCTCTTGTGTCCTTTATTAGGATGTCAGAAAGGGGTCAAGTCCGTGGTGGTAGAGGCGGGAGGCGTGGTAGGGCTCGCTGAGGTGTGCATGAGGTACCGGTCCATAGGGTTCCGGTGCAAGAAGAAGGGTTCGGCCAAGCTAATATGGCCGAGCAAGCAAGCCAAGCTAATGTGGCCAAGCAGGTGGGACAAGCGGGTCAAACCGCAATGGGGGCCCTAGCTTGAGAAATGGCAGGGGCTTTAAGAGAGTCTATAAACTTGTTGAGGGTGGAGAATCAAGCCCGAGAGAACACCGTGGAGTCAAGGGCAAGTTTCCTTACTATAGAGTTCTTGCGGGCCAAACCGGATGAGTTCCATGGTGGCCCTGAGCCCAAGAAAGCGGATGAGTGGCTCGAACAAAATATGAAGACATTTGAGATGCTTCACATCAAAGATAGTGAACAAAGAGTGACTCTAGCGAGTTACTACCTTAAGGGAGACGCGGGTCAATGGTGGAAATATGCGAAGGGTAGAGTGGAGTCGACATGGGAAGCCTTTGCGGTTGCTTTCCAAGATAAGTACATACCTCCCACTGCTAGGGAGTGATTGAGGCAAGAGTTTAAAGACCTCAAACAACTCGACATGCCCGTGGCTGAGTGTCATGACCCAAACCCGGCCCTATGGGTTTAGCACCGTAACCGGCCAGTAATCTGAGATTACCGAAGGCCTGCTTAACAGTAATACAGTAAAACAGAGTACAGGGCCTGGCGGAAGCCAATACAGTAAATAGATAATGTCCAATGAGCTGTGACAGTCTGTATGCAAAAAGACTTTTCATGTATTCATACATTCAAAACAGTACAGTCTATACAAACATTTACAGTCATTCAGTACAGGGACCTAATCCCTTGATAATAGTACAGTAAAGTTGATAACAGTCTATACAATGATACAAAACAGTACGGAGACAGACGGGGGAAATAAAACACACCAAAGCCATAGCATGGCAACTCAGAACCTCGCAGTGAGGCACGCAGGCTGGCTTGACAAAACTGGAGTCTAACCCACGTTCCTAGCTCCGGTCTGGTGGCTGAGCACCTACATATATATATGTAAACAGTGAGATAAAGCCCAGTGAATAACATAATGCATAAAGAGGTTAGAATGAATGTCCTTACAGTATATTGAAAACAGTCGTTTCAATCAGTTAGCAGTTATTCAGTACGGTAAACAGTCATATGTGATACATCCATTAGCATAACAGTACAGTGAACAGTAGGTCTTTGAAGACCGGGTCTTAACAGACCAAACAGTAAATGATGGCCATCAATCAGTAAACAGTAATGGTTCCAACGAGGGAACTGAATCGATTAGACGAATCCACCCGTTCATAGACCGTCGGTGGGGCCATCCATTCATAGACCGTCGATGGCAGAGATTTCTCAAACGGTAGCAGTAACAGTAAATAGTAGTTGCTAAGGATGCCACAATACAGTTCAGAATATAAGACATACATTCATTCAGTAAACAGTATCAGTTCAGTAAACAGTTCAATTTAACAGTGAGAAAATATTCACAGTTGAACATATCTTTATACAATTGTTACTCACAGAGTTCCGGGCTACAACAAGCTAGAGCGTCTCCAGTCGCCAACCCTACACAGTTCACAGATTGAACACACACTAAGCTATACAGTTGGGAAAGATCATATCTTAATCCCTAATTTGCCTTGGTGTGTTCTACATCTAAATCCTCATTAAGATGTCTTAAACTAGGCCTAAGAATGCCTAGGATGGGATGAGGATGCAAAGATGTATACAGAAAATAGTTTCAGAAATTTCAGTGAAAACAGAGCCCCCCGCTCGAGCGCAGGTTTCCCTGCTCGAGCGTACAGGCAAAAACGTTCCCCGCTCGAGCGTGATTTCTTACGCTCGAGCGGACTGTAAAAATATACTGGATGCTTGAAATCCCCGCTCGAGTGCGCATCACTCTGCTCGAGCAGACTGTAAAACAGGTCAAAGTACTGGGAGCTTGATTTCCCCGCTCGAGCGCTACTTTTCCCGCTCGAACGGGATGCAAAAATCTGGAAAATTCAGGTTTGTGTTCTAAGTTCAAAACTCAAGTTCCAAACACCAAATTCGATCCTCATGGGCCCATTTTCTGGAAAACTCTTGTAAATACATAGAATAACACATTTCAAAGGTCAATTTGAGAAATCGAAGCCCAAGGGTGTTTCAAACCAACCCAATACAAACCAAATTTTCATGAACATGCATGAGCATGCTACAAAGTGACATGCATGTGATTAAATCAAATCAAAGCTTCCATTTCATGCACAAATGGGTTCATTCTTTCAAATTCAAGATGAAAACATGGTCCTTAACACTAACATGAACATGCATGTGAGAAATGAAGGATTGTAACCTCCAAAACTTAGCAATATGCACATGCATGCAACAATTGAGCTCTAATTCAACATCATTAGACTAAAACATGCCTTAGCTCTTTAATTTAGCATGAACCATGCAAGAATGAAGTCAAATGCAAGTTCAAGAAGGTAAAGCTCTACCTCAAGTCTTGAATTAAAGGTCTAGGAGCTCAATCTTGGAACACTCTCTCCAATTCCTTTAATTTCCAACCCAACTCTTATGAACTCAAGATGAAACACTCACTTCTCTCACTCTCTCCCTCTTGGACGGCAAAAACAAGGAACTTGGCTGATGAATGTGCTGTCTGGAGTGCAATAAGGCTCTACAATAATAATAATCAAAGGCCCCACTAGATGGCATTATGGTAAATAAGTCCATATCTTGTGTTTTATCGCTATTAATCTAATTTAATCATACCAAATCGACTTTCAGATAAATATGTCATAAAATCACATAAATTATGATGATCATAAAACATCAATTGATTTCAGATTCGGCCGCCGATAAGGCCTTCAATTTGCAGTTTAAACATAAAAACCAAATAGATAATTAAACGGTCAAACAGATAAAATGCAATTCAAACAGATACAGGCAATCAATTCAGTTTCAGATCTCAGTCAGTCAGTTCAGTATTTCAATAATTCTATTATCAGTCAAAATCAGTCTTAATTTGGCAGTAACCGGAAATTAATCAGTCATTAATCGGTAAACGGTGTGAGGGTTGTTATACTGAGTTTGAGACGGTTTTCTCTAGTTTGTCCAGATTTTTAGCAGAGTTGGTGGCAACGGAAGAGCGCCGTTGCATTGAATTTGAAAAGAAATTGAAAACAAAAATTATGTTCAAGCTTGTCGGAAATATGATTCGGGAATATGACCGCCTCGTGGAGACGGCAACACACGTAGAAATTTCCATACAAGTCGAGAAGGAGAGGCTTCGGAGTTTGAGGTCTAGGTGCCAAGAGTCTCAAGGAGACTATAGGCAGAATAAGAAGAGCAGGAACACGTATCCATCCCAGTCCCAACCACAACAGTCTAGATCCACTTTTCCTTTGCCTAGTGCGGGTCCGGGAAAAAGTGCATCGAGTAACTTCTCATGTTTCAAGTGTGGCCAACCGGGTCATAAAGCCTTCTCTTGCCCACAGAAGGGAGAAGGGAAATCAATGTTACCACCACCTAACCGATTTGAAAGTCAGTCTCAGTCTCAGAATCAAGGTCAAGTGTTTAATTGTTATCAGTGTGGTCAGTCGGGGCATATGAAGAGAACTTCTCCACAACTGGGAGGTGCATCTGGCGCATCAAGGTCGATGCAGACTCAGAGCCACTAGCAGGCTTAATCAGTCTAAGCTTCGTGAGTTAGTTAGGGAGCCGCTTCGGTTCAGTTAGTACAACAGGCCTATGCTCCGAAAAGGGAGCAAGTTAATTAGGGGCCACAGAGGCGCGTGTATACTGTTACCGTGCCAGAGCAGTTTCCAGAATCCTCAGTTGTGAGAGGTATTTTTGTTGTGTGTAATTCTTTGGCTAATGTATTGATAGACACGGGTGCGTCTCATTCATTTATATCTACTGCATTTGCTTCTGCATTGGGGTTAAAGGTAGCACGGTTAGTGTCTCCACTTAGAGTAGAGTTACCTATTGGGGGTACAGTTGATTTAGACTGGGATTGTCATGATTGTGAAATAGAAGTTGCCGAGCGTCGACTTCTGTTCGCTCTTGTGTTGCTAGATATGTCGAGTTTTGATGTCATTTTAGGCATGGACTGGTTGTGTTCTTATCAAGCTGTGATTGATTGTTACCGTCAGAGAGTTACGGTGTGCACTTCGGGTGGTGATCGTTTCTATTTTCTGGGGAACCGAGTTGATAGAACATTGTCTCCAGTTGTTGACCCTCGTAGTAGGAGTAAGCTTAGTGGCCTTCTTGCAACTCTCTTGGATAGTGAGAGTGACAGGGCTCGTGTTGAGTTACCAAGGGTAGTTTGTGAATACCCGGATGTCTTTCCAGAAGATCTTACTAGTTTACCACCTCACCGAGAGATCGAGTTCTTCATTGAATTAGTGCCTAGCACGGTACCGATTTCCATGTCACCGTATAGATTTGCACCCGCCAAATTGCATGAGTTGAAAATTCAACTCCAAGAACTTTTAGACAAGGGCTTCATTCGCCCTAATACATCGCCTTGGGGAGCGCCGGCTCTCTTTGCGAAGAAGAAGGATAGGTCATTGCGATTGTGTATTGATTATCGCAAGTTTAATAGAGTTACAGTTAAGAACAAGTATCCTCTACCCAGAATAGATGATTTGTTTGACCAACTTAGAGGGTCTCGTTGCTTCTCAAAAATAGATTTGAGGTCGGGGTACCATCAGTTGAGAGCCCGGGAGGAGGACATTCAGAAGACGGCCTTTCGTACTCGTTATGGCCACTATGAATTCCTTGTAATGCCTTTTGGGTTGACCAATGCACCGGCTTCCATTATGGATTTGATTAACAGAATTTTTCGGGAATACTTGGACCATTTTGTGGTCGTCTTTGTAGACGACATCTAGATTTATTCAATCTCTGAAGAGGAACACGAGACACACTTGCGGGTAGTGCTGGGTTTACTTAGTGAGTACCAATTGTATGCCAAATTTGAAAAATGCGAGTTTTGGTTAATAGAGGTGAAGTTTTTGGGGCATGTAGTGTCTAGAGAGGGAGTGACTGTGGACTCCTCAAAGATAGATGCCCTACAAGATTGAGAACAATCCAAGAATGTTTTTGAAATCCGAAGTTTCTTGGGATTAGTGGCGTATTATCGACGTTTTGTAAGGGACTTCTCTAGACTAGCTGCACCTTTGACTAGGTTTTTTTTGGAGTGAGGCGTGTGAAAAGTCAATCCAAGAGCTTAAGACTAGATTGACTACCGCACCGGTTTTGAAAATTCCAGAAAGGGGTTTGAATTACACTGTCTATTGTGATGCGTCCAGGGATGGACTTGGTTGTGTCTTGGTGCAAGAGGGAAAAGTTGTGGCCTACGGTTCATGACAATTGAAAACTCATGAGAAAAATTACCCTGCCCATGATCTAGAATTAGCAGCGGTGATTTTTGCTTTGAAAATTTGGAGGCATTACTTGTATGGTGAGAAGTTTGAGGTTTTCTCCGATCATAAGAGTCTAAAGTATTTGTTTTCTCAAAAAGACTTGAATTTACGACAGTGGAGGTGGATGGAATTTATGGAGGATTATGACTTTGAGTTACACTATCATACGAGGAAGGCCAATGTGATGGTCAATGCTTTGAGTCGAAAATCTGTGAGTAGTTTGTCAAATGTGGCCATTCGGGAATGGGATATGCTAGATGCTATTGGCAAGTTTGATTTGCACTTGGGTGAGTCTGGAGGGAATGCTACCTTGTTTACTTTGAATGCTCAACCTACCTTGGTTAGTAAAGTCATAGAGGCACAACGAGGAGACCGTAATGTGGAATCAATCTGTGTTAAGATCTCCAATGGGAAGGGAGGGAAAGGTTTGAACGTTCACTCGGATCTGAGTGTACGTTACCTAGACCGTTTGTTTGTACCAGAATCTTAAAGAGAGGAAGTACTTCGGGAGTTCTATCACTCACGCTTGCGGTACACCCGAGAGGCACTAAAATGTATCATGATCTTAGTCATCAGTTTTGGTGGAGTGGTATGAAACAGGATGTCGCTTTATTTGCATCGAAGTGCCTTACTTGTCAACAAGTGAAGGCCGAACACCAAAGACCAGCGGGTTTGTTACAACCCTTATTGATAGCCGAGTGGAAATGGGAGCGTGTTACCATGGATTTTATAGTTGGGCTTCCTAGAACACAACGAGGCAATGATGGCGTTTGGGTGATTGTTGATAGGTTGACTAAGTCTACAAATTTCATTCCGATGTGCACTAGCGACTCAGTTGAACGCTTGGCAGAGTTGTACATTAGAGAGATAGTTCGACTTCATAGAGTCCCTGTGACTATTGTGTCAGATAGGGATCTTCATTTTACTGCCCGGTTATGGCAAAGCCTTCAAGAGGCGTTGGGAACTAAGTTGACTCTTAGCACCGCTTATCATCCTTAAACTGATAGACAGTCGGAACGTACCATTCAGATTTTGGAGGACATGCTTAGAGCTTGCGTCCTTGATTTTAAAGGGCCTTGGGAAAGACACTTACCATTGATTCAGTTTGCTTCCAACAATAGTTACCAAGCTAGTATTGGGATAGCACCATTTGAGGCCTTGTATGGTCTACCTTGTAGATCACCGGTTTGTTGGGCTGAAGTGGGTGATGCACCGTTACTGGGTCCGAAAATTGTTAGAGAGACAACTGAGAAAGTTGTTCTCATTCGGAAGAGGTTAGCTACGGCCCAAAGCCGACAAAAGAGTTATGCCGATAACAGGAGACGAACTTTATCTTTTGAAGTTGGTGACCATGTGTTTCTAAAAATCTCACCAATGCGGGGTTTGATGAGATTTACGATTTGGTAAGAGTGGCAAATTATCTCCAAGGTTCATTGGGCCTTTTGAGATCTTAGAGCGAATTGCGGAAGGGGCATACTGGTTAGCTTTACCGCCACAACTTTCGGGAGTTCACAACGTATTTCATGTATCTATGCTTAGGAAGTATGAACCTGACCCTTCTCATGTTCTTGATTTGGTTGACTTGGAGGTAGATAAGGATGCCTCTTACGAAGAACGACCGGTTCAAATATTAGATACTCGGGAGCAAGTGCTACGGGGCAAAACTATACCGTTGGTAGAGGTGTTGTGGAGACACCATGGGGTTGAAGAAGCGACGTGGGAACGGGAGGCGGAAGTCCGCTCCAAATATCCGGATTTGTTTGAAAATGATTAAGTTGCTTTTCTTTGTAATATTCCCTAGTGTTGAGGGAAACGTATTTAAAGTTGTTAACCACATGTTGATATGTGCGTTGTTGTTTTAAGCATAAGGTTGTTGAGAGTTGCCATTACATTTTAGGAAATTTCATGTTTATGCGTATTTGGGAGGTTGTTGTTAATGAGATAATCATGGTGGAAATGGTGGAATTTGGTTGAGAGTTAGTATTGTGATTTGAAAATGAAATAGCGTAGTTTTGATCGTTAGAAACCCCTTTGTTTGGGTAATTTGATTTGAAATTTTGGGGACAAAATTCTTTAGGGGGGAAGGTTGTAGCGATCCTAGTTTCGACCAATCTTTCATGTTTTGCCACTTCAACTGGGCAGGTCGGGGATCGAATTGCCCGATTAGCTCGTGGGGGTCTAGGGGGCAGCGCCCCTTGGCGGGTCTGAGGGCAACGCCCTGGCGGGGTCTAGGGGCAGCGGCCCTGAAGCTAAAATACAAAATACATTCGAAGTTGCTTGTCCACTCGAGCGGCCGTTTATGCGCTCGAGCGAAGAATGTTTGGTTCTAGATGTTTGACTTGTCTGTAAAAGTACTAGGAAGGTGTATTTGACGCTCGAGCGGGGCTTTCCACTTTTGTATATCTCTCTCTCTAAAAACATTTCCTCTCCTTTCTCTCTACATTTCCCTATGCCAAATTGGATCAAAACCTTGATTTCTCAAGATCCATTAGAGTTCTGCCATAGGTTCTTCATTAAAGTTGGTTAACTTCTCGAGGGCTTCGTTGTGTGTGGTGAAGATCGAGTTTCGACACCGTTGATTTTGGGGGTTTCATCTCATTTCTTCTTCAAAACTTGAGGTAGGGATTTTCTTAGAGTTATATATATATATGCAAGATCTAGATGATTTTCGAAATCATCCTTCGATAGTTTTGAAAATTGATTGTTAATTCAAGAAGTTGAGCGATTTTAAAAGTGGGTTTGTCTATTGTTCTTTTAAAATAATCTTATGGGTTTTGATCTTCGTTGATTGAAGAAAAGATGATTTTGGAAAATTTTCTTTCAAAAGATTTGAGTTGTATAGTTTTGGTGAGAAAACCTAGAATCTGGAGATTTTTTTTTAGAGACTGAAAATCCATGAATGATATTGTTATATTTATTTTGTGTGTCAAAATAAATAGATGTTTGGAAAATTTGTTATTTATATTTATATAAATGATGAATTTCAGGGAATATGAGAATTATTGTTCATTTTGGAAATTATTGTTCAAAACGTTGAAATAGTCTTGAAATGACTAATTGTTGAGGATACTTGAGAAGAGAAAATTGTGTTATTCCTTGGATGATGAATGGGAATAACAATAGTTATATTCATCTTGTGTTATTGGCATATCAATTCATTTGATTACATTAAATTTTGAAAGTTGATTTGAAAACTTGCATTGAGAAAAGAATGTTGAGAAACAAGTTTTCATGGAATGGTTTTGGGGTAAATACGTTGGTAAGTCTTGATAGGTGGTATAGATGATATTGAATAAGTTGGCCTGAGAGTCCGGGGTGAAAGACCGAAAACCCGCACGGATAGGTGTTGAGCCTTCCAGTCAATGTTGGTAAAAATGACAAATTGGTAGTACTTGTATAGTCTACTTGCAGACACCAACCTAGGAATTACCAGAGTCGTATTTACCGCTCTTGAAATGAATTGTTAAGTTTTGAAGAATTGAAATTGCATGACATCATTGAGCATGATGGTTTTTAAAGATGAAGATGTGATTTTCTTTCAAAAGGTCATAGCATGGCATGTGCATTTCATCTCTTGAGACTTGTATAAAATGTATATACTTTGTTAAGGATTTCCTACTGAGCTTTATGCTCACCCTACAGGATTTTTGTGCAAGAAAAGATGTGGTAATCCCGTCTAACTAAAGACGAGGAAATGTGTGTTGAGAATACGAGACTCTCATTTTGCTGTGATTCTGTGTGTAAGCCAAGGGCTGTATGTGTGTGGGTTTGAATAACCATTTTGTGTAACCAGACTCAAGCCTTGGAAACTTATAAATCCTTAGGGCTATTTATTTGTTTATTTACTTGTTGTTGGATTAATGTATTGTTGCATAAAAAACTATCGTATCATGTAATGTAAATTTGGAGATTTATATTCGGTTTTTCTTGAAAGAGCCATGATTGTTGCATTATCATTTGGGCTAGAAATGTAATGCCCTCAAAAAATAACCCACAAAATCATACAATCTTGACATGCTTAGACATAAGAGAATAAAGCATAATTTCATTTCATCAAAGTATTCCTTACAAAAGTCTTACATGTTGACATCAAAAGTAAATGCCGTACGGGCTTACAACTTTCCAAGCCAACACTTGGTTACAAAAAGAGAGTACTAACTCAAATTACAAAATAAGCCCTTGACTTGAATTACACGTAATACACAAAATAACCACAAAATAAACAAAAGAGTCTTCAACTCTCACTACCATCTAACCTAAGACCTCGGAGGCGGCATAATATCTGAACCTGAAAATGATGTCCCATATAGGGTGAGCCAACGCCGAGTAGAGATATACTAAACATAATATGGGCAATAACTAAAACATTAGCATTTGATAAATGTTTAACTCATATAAACCAACATACTACACAATCCAGTTCCATGACAAATAATCTGTGTCATTCCACTTTCCTTTACTTATACAATTTCCGATTTATCAACATGGCTCAGAACCTGGCCAGACAATGTAAATGAGATTACATCTCGTATTAAAACACTTCCTTTTTAAATGAGATAACAACTCATATCAAAACACTTCCATAATTCACAATAGATACACATATTTGTTGTATCAATATCACATCAAAACACTTCCATACTTCACATATGATACACAGATTTGCTGTATCAACACTTCAATAGATACACATGTGTTGCTCTATCAATGGAGTCCATCCCCTATCTTCTCCCAAATAATATCCGGTTTAGGAGTCCATCTCCCATCTTCCCCTATACCGTGGAGTACATCCCCTATCCCCTCCCACACAACACAATGCATATAAATGTTTATCATATACATGTTCAATCAATACACAAATTCGATGTATTATTCCAACCGTCATATTCACTGACATATTCAACCGATTAGTTTTAATTCACTTAATCATCATGCAGTGTCTACAACATTCAAGACTATCCTCCACCGATAGCCCAAAGCAATTATTTCTAAACAGATAATAAATGCATCAACAGATAAATTACCAACATTTTCAAAGGTGAGTGATTAATGAATCCAACTCCACCATTCTATCTCATAATGAGTCAATTTCATTATTTTCAACTCAATTTCATATTTCCATAATAAATGTCATTAATTACACTAATGACCCACATATACCCAAACATGGTATTTTTCCAATTTTCTCAACATTGACCCAAGGTCCAAATATTAACAACAAACATCAATAATCTCATTTTAAGACCAAAATACACATGTATTGGTCAAAATAACAAAACCCCTCTTTATTCACTATGAAACCCCAACACCCAAAATTATCCAACTTCAACATTATATCAAAATGACTAAAAGCTTAGGTCAAATACCATAAATATGAGTAGTTATCCCTACCTCAAGAGATGAGACCCAAAGGATAAGAAGAGAAACTCGAATATGCTCCAAATCCAAAGATTTTCAGATTGATAGATAGCCCACAACAAGCTCCACACTTTTTACAAAGGGACAAAGGTGGGAGATCACTCAAACTAGATCAAACTCTAGAGAGAAGGTGAAATGTAGTGAGAAAAGCTCTCAAAATATGTTTTTGAAAAGTAAGAGAGAGAGAGAGAGAGAGTGTGTGTGTGTGTGTGTGTGTGTGTGTAAAAAGTGATCTAAAAAGACCCAGCTGCCAACTGATATGCGTATGACCTGCTCGAGTGGATAATAGGACGCTCGAGCGTCAAACACAAAAACTGGACCTGCTCGAGTGTAAGAATACTCGCTCGAGTGCCAAGACACAACTGCAAAACACACCCGCTCGAACGCAAAGGGAAACCCGCTCGATCGTAGATTACCCTCTTCCAGTATTTTTATAGACATTGAACACCCGCTCAAGCGCCAATAGGCCCGCTCGAGCGCGACCCGCTCGAGCGCGACCCGCTCGAGCGTAAGGAAATCCGCTCAAGCATGAAAAACACATCTGCAGTAGTTTTGCAGACGCACAAGATACTGAAAGTATGCAAACTCCGCTCGAGCGGAAAGGGACCCGCTCGAGCGGACCACCAAAAATCTGGGCAACAAGGAATGGGACTAAAGCTCAACCAACCTGTTCGAAACACGCCCAATACATCCTAAAGCTCAAATATATGGAATTAAAGGATAACAAAAAGACATATACAACAACCAACTCCACGAAACCTAAGTCTGGATACTACAATCAAAGGAGGAAGAAGCATGATCGCTATAACCTCCCCCCCTTAAGGAATTTCGTCCCCGAAATTAAGTACAAGTTTTCAAAAACATGTTTTCCTCAATTCCCAATAATATTGCATTTCAAAATTCAACAACTTGACCCATTACCGGTCATCTCATCCCTTCTCAAGGGGGCAATCCACAATATATTACAATATGCATTATCAACATGCATTTCTTTCAAATTCAACAATTTTCTACATACATGTTTCACAATTCTATATCATATTCAATATTCATGATATATCTCCATTTTTACAGCACATTCAACATATGCCATGTTAAATTAAACTTCCATTTCAAGGCAAGTTCCATAATACTTCCATAAACCGAAACATTTACAATGTTCTACAATTTAAGACATAATCAATGCTCTTAAGGTTTATCCATATTACAGAATTCCCAATACATGATTACACATTATCAAAAAAATATGGATATTTCTCGCGGACCTCCAACTCACGTTCCCAAGTGGCTTCCTCCACTCCGTGATGTTTCCATAAAACTTTCACCAAGGGTATTGTCTTGCCTCGCAAGACTTGTTTCCACCTATCCAAGACCCGAACCGGTCTCTCCTCATATGAGGCATCCTCATCAACCTCTAAGTCGGTCTAATCCAATACATGCGATGGATCCAGCTCGTACTTCCGAAGCATACTAACATGAAACACGTCATGTATCCCGGACAACTGCAGCGGTAAAGCTAGACGATAGGCAACCTCACCAATCCTCTCAAGGATCTCAAAAGGGCCGATAAACCGAGGGGACAACTTCCCACTCTTCCCAAACCTCATCAAACCCCGCTTAGGTGATATTTTTAGAAAAACATGATCACCCGTCTCAAATGCCAAAGGCCTCCTCTTACGGTCGGCATAACTCTTTTGGCGATTCTGGGCTGTAACAAGCCTCTTACGGATAAGCTTAACTTTCTCTGTCGTTTCCCTCACCAACTCCGAGCCCAACAAAGGTGCATCACCTACTTCAGCCCAACACACTAGAGACCTACAAGGCCGGCCATATAAGGCCTCAAACGGTGCCATCGACTGAAAACTGTTGTTGTAGGCAAACTCCACCAAGGGCAAGTGCCTCTCCCACGACCCACTAAAGTGAAGAACATAACCTCGAAGCATATCCTCAAGGATCTGAATAGTACGTTCGGACTGCCCGTCAGTCTGATGATGATAAGTCATGCTAAAAGTCAACCTAGTGCCCAAAGCACTCTGCAAACTCTGCTACAACCTAGCAGTAAAACGTGGATCTCTATCTGAGACGATCAACACTGGAACCCCGTGCAACCTCACTATGTCCTGAATATACAAGTCGGCAAGATGATCTACCGAATCTCTCACGCGCATAGGGATGAAGTGCGCCGACTTAGTAAACTGGTCTACAACCACCCAAATAGCATCACTACCCCGTTGAGTCCTCGGAAGACCTACAACGAAGTCCATAGTGACATGCTCCCACTTCCACTCGGCAATAGGCAAGGGTTGTAACAAACCCGCTGGCCTCTGATGCTCGGCCTTCACTTGCTGACAAGTGAGGCACTTAGACACGAAAACTGCCACATCCTTCTTCATCCCCAGCCACCAAAACTGGCGACCCAAATCACGATACATCTTAGTGCCTCCCGAATGCACCGCAAGGCGTGAATAGTGAAACTCTCGGAGTACTTCCTCTCGGCAAGACTCCGGCACAAACAAACGATCTCGGTATCTCACACTCTGGTCGGGATACGCAGTCAAACCTTTCTCAACTCTCCCACTGGAGATCTTCTCTCGGAGGGATTCTACCTCAAGGTCACCTCTCTGTGCCTTTAACACTCGAGTCACGAGTGTAGGCTGCGCAACAACAGAAAACAAGGCTGCAGCCTCAATGGGTTCGCCCAGAAGCAAATCAAACTCACCAAGTGCACCCAACATCTCCCACTCTCGGATGGCTATACAAGCTACATCACTAATGGATTTCCTACTAAGGGCATTGGCCACAACATTGGCCTTTCTCGGGTGATAGTGTAACTCGAAGTCGTAATCCTCAATGAATTCCATCCACCTCCTCTGCCTCAAATTCAAGTCTCTCTATGTAAACAGATACTTCAGACTCTTATGATCCGAGAACACCGCGAATCTTTCACCATATAGATAATGCCTCCAAATCTTCAAGGCAAAAATCACAGCTGCTAACTCAAGGTCATGCGTAGGGTAATTCCTCTTGTGTATTTTCAACTGACGAGAGCCATAGGCTACTACTTTCCCCTCTTGCATCAACACACAACCCAAACCCTCTCGTGAGGCATCACAATAAACCGCATAACCCAGACCTCTCTCCAGAATAATCAAAATCGGAGTGGTGGTCAATCTAGCCTTCAACTCTTGGAACGACTTTTCACAAGTCTCACTCCGCATCAATCTAGTTAACGGCGAAGCAAGCCTGGAGAAATCTTTCACAAACCGGCGATAATACCCAACTAATCCCAGAAAACTGCGGATCTCAAAAACACTCTTAGGCTGTGTCTAATCTTGCACTGCCTCAATCTTGGATGTATCAACACACACCCCTTCCTTGGAAACCACATGGCCTAAGAATTTGGCCTCTCCTAGCCAGAACTCACACTTCCCAAATTTGGCATACAGCCTATAGGCTCTAAGCAACTCCAGCACCACTTTCAAGTGTTCCTCGTGCTCCTCCTCAGAAGGCGAATAAATCAGAATGTCATCCACAAAGACGACCACAAAATGATCTAAGAACTCCCAGAAGATCCGGTTCATCAAATCCATAAAGACTGCCGGTGCATTAGTGAGCCCAAAAAGGCATCACCAGAAACTCATAATGGCCATACCGCGTACGGAATGCCATCTTCGGAATATCCTCCTCCCTGACCCTCAACTGATGGTAACCCGATCTCAAGTCTATCTTAGAGAAACAACGGGACCCTTTCAATTGGTCAAACAGATCATCTATATGGGACATAGGGTATTTATTCTTAACCGTAGCCCGATTCAATTTTCGGTAATCGATGCAAAGTCTCAAGGCACCATCTTTCTTTTTAGCAAAGAGGGCCGGTGCTCCCCACGACGAAACACTAGGGAAAATGAAGCCCTTATCCAGCAACTCCTGGAGTTGAATCTTCAACTCACTCAACTCGGCTGGAGCAAAACGATAAGGTGCCATAGAAATCGGCGTCGTGCCGAGCACTAAATCAATAGAGAACTTGATCTCTCGATGAGGTGGTAAGCTAACAAGGTCCTTAGGAAAAACATCTAAATACTCACAAACCACTCTCGGCAATAAAGTCTGGGTCTCATCATACTCACTACTCAAAAGGCTAGCGAGAAGACCACTAAGCTCACTCCCCCCCTCGTGGATCATACACCGGTGGCAACACACTACCAACCCGATCCCCCAAGAAATAGAAACAATCCCCGCTTAAGGTACATACTATGACCCTTTGACGGTAACAATCAATAATGCCCGGTATGACGATAGCCAGTCCATACCCAAAATAACATCAAAACCCGACACAGCCATAACTACAAAAGAAAATGGAAGCCGGTGGTCGACGACCTCTATATCACAGCCCCGACACCCCTATTTCAAAATCAATTCACCCCCGACAGGTGATACAACACATATAGGAGATGCTAACTGTGCCAACTCCAACCCCAAAACAGATGCAAATTTAGCAGATATAAAGGAATGGGATACACCCGTATCAATCAACACATTGGCAACCGAGTTGCAAAATAGAAAGGTACCTCTTACAACGGATGGAGCCGGTACAAGATCCTGCGCGGTAACAGCATACACGCGCCCTGTAGGCCCCTGATCTACCTGCTCACCTCTAGGAGCAAAAGACTGCTGCACAGACTGGGACGAAGAAGCCCCTTGATTGACCCTCGAGGCCTGAACTGACTGAGCTGGCTTAAAACCCTACGTTTGCCTAGAACCAGACACACTCGATGTGGCACTCAACTGCGGGCAAAACCTCTTCAGGTGCCCCGCCTGACCATACTGGTAACAAGACAGTGGCTGGCCTCTGCCCTGACTCTGGCTCTGAGGTCGAGCTGAAGATGAAGCAGCTCTTTGACCTCCTCTCCTCTGTGGGCAAGCTGGAGATTTGTGGTCCAGCTGACCACATTTGTAACAGGTGATGTCTCCCTGACTGCCTCTCCCAGAGCCTGCCCTCGGCACTGGAAATGTCGATCTAGCAAAAGCTCACTGGGACTGCTGAGGGTTAGGATCCCTCTGTCTCCTGCCATCCCCCTGGCTATCCTGACTCCTCTTGGAGCCCCTCAACCTCTCATCCTCCTCCTGTATCATAATCTCCATATGGGCTGCAGCATCCACAAGACGCCCATACTCCCGAGTCATAGGCCCCTCCAACTCTCATCTTGAGCCCGTGCTTCAACTTCTTCTCAAATTCTAGACAATGGCGTTCCTCAAACGCCACAAGCTCAGGTGCAAAACCTGGATAAACTAGTAAATGCGGCCTCAAACTTGGCCACTAAAGAACTCAGCTACTTGAGCTGACAAAACTGGTCCCTCAGCTTCTCCCTGACAGCTGGAGATAAGAACTTCTCCTGGAAAGCATCTACAAAGGTCTCCCATGTGCCACCAACACGACCTCTCATGAACTTCCACCACTGACCCGCATCCCCCTTAAGCTGGAAAGATGCCAAGGTCACCTTCAAAGCCCCGTCTTCGGTGCCTAGCATCTCAAATGTCTTCGTCATCTGCTCCAACCACTCATCAGCTTTAAGTGGCTCCTTAAGGTCCCCAACAAACTCATCCGGATTGGACCGGAAGAACTCCCTCTTTAGAAAGGACGGCCCTGCCTCAGCAACATGGACCTGGGCTTGAGTCTCAGCTCTGAGAATGCCCAAGGATTCCCTCAATGCTCCTGCCATCTCGCGGGCTAAGGCGCCTGTAATACCCCTGTTCTATATTATGTTAATTGGTCCTTAATATGAGTGTGATTATGTGTTTTGATATGATTTGGTGTACCATTATGTGAGAATATGTGGTTTTGAATTTCTATCTGTTCACCGTAGGAATATCCGTTTGATTATCTGCTTTGGAAATTAAATTGAAGGCCTTATCGGCCACAGAACCCGAAATTTATCGCGCCATTGTGATTGGCATTATTTTTAGAGCCTACGGTGAAATTTAATTGAAAATTGATTCGAGTCAGATTAAATTGATTTAATTAATGGTTTAGTGCTCAATTATTTGATATTTATATTTTTGGCTAGTGGGACTTATTTTAAATGGGCATTCTACACTCAATTCCCTTTTTATATTCATTTGGGCTGATTTCAACTCTAAGATAAGAGAGGGGAGGGTCGGCTATAGAAGGAAAAAGGGGAGAGCTATGCAATATTGGTTCAAGACTTGAATCTCTTGAAGATCTAGCTCTAGATTTGGCTAGAGCTTGAGTGTTGAAGCTCTTAGGTGAGTGAATTCATGGACTCTTGTTTGTAATTTGTAAATTCAAAGTTGAAAAAAATGTTAAAGAACATGAATTGAGTTGGTTTTGCTAAATTTGAAGTCTTAGAACACATGCATATAGGAAATTGTTATGAATTTCCATATTTGAACACAATGTGTGTGTAATTGCTTTGAATATTGCATGTTTGAGCTCAAAGGGGTATGATCCATGTAAATTTGTAGTTGAAGCTCATGTATAATCACCATTGGTATCATCTTAGTTGAGAATGGGAGCTAGACATCACATGCATGTACAATCTATGAAGATGAGAACTTTGAATGCATGAATGTGTATGTTAGAATTGAGTTTGGTGTCAATTTGAGCCATGCATGTGTTAAATCCTTGAAATTGAGCTCCATGATGTTGTGTTTTGGTGTTTATACCATGTTAGAACTAGTATATATGAGGTTTGAGCCATAAAATGCAAGAATGTTGGTTTGAATGTCGAAATTGAACTCAAGAACACAATCTGGGAAACCCAGAATTTTTATGATCGCTCGAGCGGGGTAATGGTCGCTCGAGTGGGAAAAACGTGCTCCCAGTACTTTTTGCAGACTTGATGTCCGCTCGAGCGGGGTTGCTATTTAGTCAGGCATTCCGCTCGAGCGCCCTATTTCACGCTCGAGCGTATTTTTGAGGCAACCGGCAGTTTTGCAGACCTAATGGGTCCGCTCGAGCGGGGAATCCCACGCTCGAGCGGGGACCCTGTTTTCTAAAATTTTATTTTTGCACTCTGTGTTCTGTTTTCCGTTCTCTTTCACTTGCAAGCACTCTTAGGCATACGTTAAGCATTGTAAATGAGTTAAAGGGATAAGAATGAAGCCTAAAGAGGAAAATGTGAATTTTGAACTTATTGAATTGTTAGTGACCCTTTTATGTTCATGGCATGTGTAGGGTCGAGTTCCAGGGCGAACCAATCAACCGATCACTGTGAGTAATATCTGACATATGTTATTGTCCAATTGCTACCTCTGTGTAAGTTTGTAAAGTTCATTAATTTGAATGGTGGACACAGTTTGATATGGAAGTCTGAAAGACCTATGTGCCAGTTTGATATGAAAGTCTGAAAGGCCTATGTGCCAGTTTGATATGAAAGTCTGAAAGGCCTATGTGCCAGTTTGATATCAAAGTCTGAAAGGCCTATGTGCCAGTTTGATATGAAAGTCTGAAAGGCCTATGTGCCAGTTTGATATCAAAGTCTGAAAGGCCTATGTGCCAGTTTGATATGAAAGGCCTATGAGCCAGTTTGAGATGAAAGGCCTATGAGCCAGTTTGATATGAAAGGCCTATGAGCCAGTTTGAAATGAAAGGCCTATGAGCCAGTTTGATATGAAAGGCCTATGAGCCAGTTTGAAATGAAAGGCCTATGAGCCAGTTTGATATAGAAGTTTGAAAAGGCCTAAGAGCCAGTTTGACATGAATGAATTGGGCCCAAGGCTGTCTGTTGTATAATGTTTCAATGCATTTCCTTTACTTGATATTATTCACTGGGCTTTCGCTCACGCTCATTCATGTGTTTGTAGGTGAGCCAAGAGAGGTCCAAACCTAGCCCCAGTGAAGCCTAAGTGGATCAACATAAGTTTTGGAAAGTCAGCCCTTGTGTCTCACGCACGAGACCCATCTTTGCCCTTTTGTTATGTATTTATATTTTGTCACGTTGGCGAAGTTTTGTATATGTCTGTACATAGTTATCTTGGGTTGACTTACTTTTGTATGATCTTGTTGTACATAACTTATGCTACTGTATTGAGTTGTGAGTTATTAATGTCTATGCGTATGGTTTGTTTTGACGTGCCATGTAAGCACAGCTCTAAGGAGAAAGTTTTTAAAATTGCTTCCGTTTGGCCCCCCATCAACTCTGTTAAATACGTTTGGTTTAGTTTGAGGCTGTAGGTAATCTCATGATTGCTGGCCGGTTATGTCCTTAACCTATGGGGGCGGGTTCGGGTCATGACAGCGCCCATGGCCTGCTGACCTACTGGCTTGGCCACATTGGCCTGACCAACCCCCTCCTGCTGTGCCGGAATCTCATCCGCTATAGGCATCTCCTGCCTACCACGCCTACCACGTCTACCACCACGTCCTCGTCCTGACATCCTAATAAAGGTAACGAAGAACATTAGCACATTTAAAAATGTGCCGAAGTTATTTCACTCGCGTCCTAATACATGGACAACTGTAATTCACTCTACGTAAGCACATAATCGCATAAGCACTTACGAATTTCATTTCAGGATAATGACAGTCCTGAGGCATTGCTAGAGTTCCAGTTAGAAACAGCATTGATCAAGTGCTTTTCCAATAGGACTCCCAGAAACCCAAGGATCCAATCAGTATCCTAGAAACTACATTCCATACCCATATAGTCACATAAGCATGTTATCACATAAGTACATAACATTACATCTAAGTCTCTAACAAACGAGACAAACCCATTGTGATACTAATCACTTCCCACGTACCCAAAGTATTCAAACTCAGTACGCTCTGGTACCAAGTTGTAATGCCCTAAAAAAATAACCCATAAATCATACAATCTTGACATGCTTAGACATAAGAGAATAAAGCATAATTTTATTTCATCAGAGTATTCCTTACAAAAGTATTATATGTTGACATCAAAAGTAAATGCCCTACGGGCTTACAACTTTCCAAGCTAACACTTGGTTACAAAAAGAGAGTACTAACTCAAATTACAAAATAAGCCCTTGGCTTGATTTACATGTAATACACAAAATAGCTACAAAATAAACAAAAGAGTCTTCAACTCTCACTACCATCCAAGCTAAGACCTCGGAGGTGGCATAATACCTGAACCTGAAAATGATGTACCATATAGGGTGAGCCAACGCCGAGTAGAGATATGCTAAATATAATATGGGCAATAACTAAAACATTAGCATTTGATAAATGTTTAACTCATATAAACCAACATACTACACAATCCAGTTCCATGACAAATAATCTGTGTCATTCCACTTTCCTTTACTTATACAATTTCCGATTTATCAACATGGCTCAGAACCTGGACAGACAATTTAAATAAGATTACATCTCGTATTAAAACACTTCCTTTTTAAATGAGATAACAACTCATATCAAAACACTTCCATAATTCACAATAGATACACTTATTTGTTGTATCAATATCACATTAAAACACTTCCATACTTCACATATGATACACAGATTTGCTGTATCAACACTTCAATAGATATACATGTTTGCTGTATCAATGGAGTCCATCCTCTATCTTCTCCCAAATAATATTCGGTTTAGGAGTCCATCCCTAATCTTTCTCTAAACCGTAGAGTACATCCCATATTTCCTCTCACACAACACAATGCAGATAAACGTTTATCATATACATATTCAATCAATACACAAATTCGATGTATTATTCCAACCGTCATATTCAATGACATATTCAACCGATTAATTTTAATTCACCTAATCATCATGCAGTGTCTACAACATTCAAGACTATCCTCCACCGATAGCCCAAAGCAATTATTTCTAAACAGATAATAAATGCATCAATAGATAAATTACCAACATTTTCAAAGGTGAGTGATTAATGAATCCAACTCCACCATTCTATCTCATAATGAGTCAATTTCATTATTTTCAACTTAATTTCATATTTCCATAATAAATGTCATTAATTACACTAATGACCCACATATACCCAAACATGGTATTTCCTCATTTTTCTCAACATTGACCTAAGGTCCAAATATTAATAACAAACATCAATAATCTCATTTTAAGACCTAAATACACATGTATTGGTCAAAATAACAAAACCCCTCTTTATTCACTATGAAACCCTAACACCCAAAATTACCCAACTTTAACATTATATCAAAATGACTAAAAGCTTAGGTCAAAGACCATAAATATGAGTAGCTATCCCTACCTCAAGAGATGAGACCCAAAGGAGAAGATGAGAAACTCGAATATGCTCCAAATCTAAAGATTTTTAGATTGATAGATAGCCCACAACAAGCTCCACACTTTTTACAAAGGGACAAAGGTGGGAGATCACTCAAACTAGATCAAACCCTAGAGAGAAGGTGAAATGTAATGTGTTTTTGAAAAGTAAGAGAGAGAGAGAGAGAGAGAGAGAGAGAGAGAGTGTGTGTGTGTGTGTGTGTAAAAAGTGATCTAAAAAGACCCAGCTGCCAACTGATATACGTATGACTCGCTCGAGCGGATGATAGGACACTCGAGCGTCAAACACAAAAACTGGACCTGCTCGAGCGCAAGAATACCCGCTTGAGCGCCAAGACACAACTGCAAAACACACCCGCTCGAGCGCAAAGGGAAACCCGCTCGAGCGTAGATTACCCTCTTCCAGTATTTTTACAGACATTGAACACCCGCTCGAGCGTAAGGAAATCTGCCCGAGCGTGAAAAACACATCTGTAGTAGTTTTGCAGACGCACAAGATACTGAAAGTATGCAAACTCCACTCGAGCGCAAAGGGACCCGCTCGAGCGAACCACCAAAAATCTGGGCAACAAGAAATGAGACTAAAGCTCAACCAACCTGTTCGAAACACGTCCAATACATCCTAAAGCTCAAATATATGGAATTAAAGGATGACAACAAGACATATACAACAACCAACTCCAAGGAACCTAAGTCCGGATACTACAATCAAAGGAGGAAGAACCAGGATCGCTATAAGAAATTTGGGACGTTACAAGGTAGTTTGCTATGATTTTCTAAAAGAAAATATTTCATGCCCCATGTAATATTGTTCCAAAATTATTCAAATTATTTTTTTGTGTGAGTCTCACATGAGTCCCACACAAATGAATGACTTGAATGACTTTGTGACATGGCCATGTCAATGCCCCATAAGCAATGAATAATTGCTTAATTTTCTGTGTCACCTTCAATGATGTGAACACTTATGATTTAACATTAACTACTCATTATAAAAGAAATTTTTGAAAAGGTTAATATATAGATATAGAAATTAGGAAAATTCTATGGTTCATACTTTTTTAAGGTGTGTATCATATGTACCATATTATAAATTGGCATAACCACAAATTAGCATAATGAAATGTTTAAAATTTTGTGATTCATGTAATAAAAGTTGTGGTTTGGTTACAATATTTTTTTTTACCGCAATTTCTGATAAGGTTATTCATTTTGTGGTTGATGTTATAAAATTTTGTGATAAAATTATGTCAATTTATAATAAGGTACTTATGATACACACCATTGATGTGTCTAGAAATTAATGAAATTTCCTATAACTTTAACGGTAACATTTGAAAGGAAAAAATAAAAATAAATAAATAAGTACAGAGTAAGTTATAAATTTGTGTGCAAAATAAATATATTGTCCATTATTAGATTAATCTGACAGTACCCTAAGAATCGAATCATCTTAATTGATAAATACATGGACCTTCCCTTTAATTCTAAAATTACACTTAGTGTCACGCCTCAAACCTGCCCCTAAAAGTTTGGGCATGACCTAATCATAAATGGACCTGTAACCTGGTAACCAAACCTATGGGGCCTTATCGGAAGCATCAAAACACGAACATAACATAGATACAACATACACCATTGAGCTATTTCTAATATGCCAGGATCTCATGCACCATATACTTCATCAAAACAGACAAAGTTTAAAACTAAATCCCTGAGTATCGGTTACATACACATACATGTACAGTCCCAGTCTCATGATTGGGCATATACAAAAGAACACAAAAGTTATGTACAACAACTTGGATGGCACTCAAAAAGTAAACTAACATCATCACAGTTTCCCAAAAAAAAATAGCTTGGTATAGTGCCTGGACACGTAAAGGTTGACCAAAAGAAACGGCATCCTGAGCTAGGATTGACCACCTGGTGGGTGACCTACAGAAACAGACATAACTGAGAGTGAGCCGGGCTCAGTGAATAGTAATACATAAATAAAACATTGCTTAACTTGAACAGATTACATATCAATACATTAGCCTGATTCTGTATTACGTACATAATGGCCTTAGGCCTAATCTTGTAACACGACTTGGTGGCTATAAGCCCTTGAGAATGGTGGCACGAAGCCCTTGGGATATGTGGCATAGCACTCTTGTAAACATTTTAGCATTATGGCCCTTGTAACTTGTTGGCATTAAAGCCCTTGTAAATGGCGTTAAGCCCTTGAAAATGGCACGAGGCCCTTGAAAATGGCGTTAAGCCCTTGAACTTGCTTTTCTTTACATACTTTTAACATTAATGGACTTCAAACATTAACATGACATTAACATAAGTACAATACATGCTTGAAACACTAATATAGTTGCCTTACATGTCTCGAAACATTGACATAGTTGCATGATAGTTACATAGGTACTACTACTCACAGTGTTGTGATGATGTTCTATTTCCTCCTGGAGTGTGTCCTGCACACAATCATAACTTGCAGATTAGTTCTTTTTCTTTCTTAAATCATTGAGTAATCAGTCTCCGAATTATTACACTTCGTATTATCATTATTTGAAAATCGTCAAAGTACTCTAAAAACATTAGCAGAGGATTGAGCATGCAAAACAGAGGAAAACATTTCATTTTCCTGAAAATGGGTCCTCCGCTCGAGCGTACTGTACAATTTGCCCAAAACTGCTGGGAGGTGATTTTTCCCGCTCGAGCGGGCTTTCCTTCGCTCGAGCGGACCACGTAGACTCTGAAATTCTAAACTTCGAATTTAAGAACATCAATGCATTCCTCTTGCCATTCCAAATGAAATTAAGGTGATTTTGTTGCCACCCAATATCTCTATACAACCTAACAGCTCTATAGCATGGTTTCTACCTTGTAAACAAGACAAATTGAACAAGATTACAAACTCTCTCAAATTCCATTCTTGGATTCAAGTTCTCCATGTTTGTTGAAACATAACACATGCCATAAACATAAGTTCATAGGGTTAACATAAAATCAATAATTGAAGTATAATTTCCATATCACACTTAAATTAGGTTGTAAAACAACCAAATGATGAGAACACCCCCTTCAATCAAACATAAATCATGAACAAGTGTCCATTACAACCCTAGATCATCAAACATAAAGCATAAACAACTCTTCTTCACAATTGGGAGGATAAGTCTTATATATATACTAAATTTAACATACCTTAAGCTTGATCTCCTAATTTAATCTCAATTCTTTCTCTTGTTGAACCATGTCTTTGTTCTCCCTTTTCTCTTCTCATCAACCCTTATTCTCTCCAAAAGACCCCCCCCCCACGTTTTTTTGATCAGAGCTCCATACTTAGGTGTCTATATATTCATAACTAATGGCATATAAGACAAAAATGAATCGTTTAATCATTCCGAAATTAAAATTTCGCTAACATGCCTAAAATTACCTAAAAATTGTGCTGATCACAGATATATAATCAATTTCGGACAATTAAGCCATTAAGGCCTTCAATTTCTGATTCAAGCATTCTAATGGAACAGATACCTTTCTTGAGCAACAGATAGACATTTATAAACATGGATTTCATTTTCTTGACCGTAATTTTTCATGGAATTTTTCAGCAAACATGTTAAAAGCACAAAACAAGGGCTGAAAATATATCAAAAACATGGACGAGGGTCGGGTCATTACACTTAGATTTGTGTATTTCTTAAAAACCTCAAGGAAGGGGCGGTCCGTCTAATTAGTCCATGTTGGTGTTTTTCTATAGAGCCAGCTATACCCTGCAAGCAAATGAAAGCTCAAGTGAGAGGAAATTATATCACTATATTTTGAAACAAAGCAACATTACTGTTGACACGACCTTGGTAAGAGGTGGGGTTAGATTTAATACTATACAAATTAAAAAAATTGTAAAATTTTCTTACTAATATGGCACAAATCACATTATTAAAGTGTATTCTGTTTCAAATTTTAAAATTTCTTTATTGCATGATAATGTCATTTAGTTAGAAAAGTTGATAATGTTACTTTGTGTAGGATTTTCCGTTGTTTAATTATTTCTGAATATGAAATTAGCTAGCTGTGATATAAATTTTTTTATTATTATTATAATCACAGGTAATTTTAAAATAATTCAGGATTTGACCCTAAAAATAAAATAAATACAAAGTTTTTAATTTTGTCAATTTAGACCCATTTTATATACACCTACATTGAATTTGATTACTAAAATACTCTTTTTTATGTTGGTTTTACCTAACAAAAATATGCAACTGTTTAGATTGAAAATAAATCAAAAAATTAAGATTTAAATTAATAAAATTAAAAATTCGAAGCTTATTTTGTTACAAAGGTTAAGGCTAGTTTGTTTGTTTGTTTGTTTTTTTGTTTTTGTTTGTGTGTGTGTAATTTCCCCTTACAATTATTTATTTATTTATTTTTGTATTAGTAGTGGTAATATGTAGGAATTTTCAATCCCAAAACCCACACGATAAGGGGATAATTAGACTACTACGTATTGAAAAAAATTTCAAGTAATACATGATAATTCACTTTCTTTAAGTAATTGAGAAAAAAATGATAATTTACTTTATATGTTGCGATTTCACATTTACTAAAATTACCCCATAAATAATATCATAGGGTACTCCACGTATCTAATTATTTCTGAAGGTAGGACGCCCAAGTTATAATCATGGCCGGCCAACCGCTTAATTCATATTGAGGAGAGAGTTTGCTTTAATTTTTCCACAAATATTAGCGAAATCAATAAGTGGGAGGGCCCAGAGTATGATGGTGCATTTAGTGCCTTTATAAACACTCAGACCACTTGGGTGCTAAATGTGAAATTCTGAGTTTGTGCAGAACATGCAAAGAAGAAATAGGTGTATCATCATGTTTATAGAGATGAGGTTGGTGTGGTTTTGGGTAATGTTGTTGGTTTTGGCTAGTGAGTGCCATGGGTGTTTGGAGCATGAGAGGGTTGCTCTTCTGCAACTAAAAGCTTCTTCCATCAACCACCAAAATGGCTATTTCCTCCCAACGTGGGTGGAGGCTTGGGAGGGTGAAACGACGACTGACTGCTGTAAGTGGGAAAGAGTCAAGTGCAACGCTACAACAGGGCGAGTGATCCAACTCTCACTCAATTCTGCAGAAAATTATTGGAACTTAAGAGATTGGTATCTGAATGCCTCCATGTTTCTTCCATTTGAAGAACTTGAAAGTCTCGACTTATCATGCAATGGATTAGCGGGTTGGCTTGAGAATGAAGGTTTTTTTGATTACTAGAATAGCAACCAAACAAGTCTACTCTATTGTTTTCTTTTTGACAATATTTCCAGAAATCACGTTGTGGCCTATGCTATGATATACATTATTGACTGTTTTACAGGTTTTGAGAACTTGGGTGAATTAACATCTCTGAAGTCTCTAAATGTATCTCGTAATTTATTGAAGGGAACTATTCATATTAATGGTGAGTTTAAAGTCTATTTCTTTTCATTCTTAACTAAGAGTTTGAGACTAGTGTAAGAATTCCAAAATAAGCAGGTTTCTTTGGTTTCCAACTAATTAATACTTTTATTTCTTGACTTGAGACCAGATCTTAAAGGTTTGAATAACTTGGAGCAGCTTGATATTAGCAATAATAACTTTGATGGTTTCATAACTCACTCAGGTATGATAACAATACAACTTGAACCTGAAAAAAAATAATGGATCAAAAAAATAGATGCTGTGGTTTTAAAAATACAATTTTTTTGTCCATTTGTTTTGTTAGACAAATGCGATAAATTAAATAAATTACAATTATAAGATGGATCTATTTTTTTTTCTAGATAATATATAGATGCTTTGGTTTCAAAAATACATTTTTCGTCTTTTTTTTATAAGACAAATAAATCAAATAAATTATTATTATCGGATCGATTTTTTTTTTTTCCTAAATAATATACATGAAGGGACGTACAAAATAAACAGTTTCAATAATTGAAATCGGACTCGTGATGAATCCCATAGATCCGGACAACACCCTTCAGTGCCCAACCCAAAATTAAAAATAGCTACCTTTTTTTTGGATCAACAAAAGAAACTTTATTTATGAAAATTAGATGTACAGAATACAAAAATGAACATCAATAAAGGGAGGCGAATGCCTAAGCATCAAAGCAAACTAGACGATTCCAACTAGATTGGGACCGAAAAGCAAGTCAATCATCTACTAGCATTACACCATGGCTGGAGAGAAACCAACTGAACAAACAAGAAAACAAAGGAAATAAAAACCACCTCCAACACCCAAAACACCGATCTTAACAATCCATCAACACATCATACCAAATAATCCCCCTCCAATTGGGACCATCATATCAAACAATCACCTCAAATCAATTTCTCATCTCTTGAATGGCGGCTAAATTAATGATTATAGTGAATAAGGTTTTTTTTTTGGAAAATAAAGTTTGTTTATTTTATGATGAAAAATTTTGTTTTTTAAAAAATCGATCTTTGTACGTTATGATTTATGGGTCCATCACCTTATTTATCCCATCGGGCACTTGTCATACTTGCAACATTTGTTGAACACTTGAAATGAACTCATTTGCGCACAAATGTTAGTCCCCAAAAAAAAATTATCAAAAATTTTGCATAACATTTTTGCAATTATGAGCCTCAATGATAGGTGTTTTATCTAGTAATAAAAGGACCACAACAAGTCACACAATTTTATATCAAGTTTCGATACAAAAATTATGTTTGTAGATCACTATCCTTTCAAATTGAATTTCAAATACAGGTCTTTTAAGTTTCTTAGTAAACAAACTGCCTATTTTTTTTTTTTTTAATAAAATGGTTTACATGTCAATTTTACGTGTTGTTTTAGTTGTGAAGATGGTGGTGACTTGAATTGAAAATTGATTTTTACAGGTTTTGAAAGACTATCTGTGCTAAGCAAGCTGGAACTACTTGATTTGCGAGGCAATTTATTAAATAATAGCATCCTACCATCTCTTGGTGTCCTCTCATCACTCAAGACTTTATCCCTATCAAACAACAATTTGAATAGATTAATTGATATAGGAGGTAAGTCCAGTATAAAATGTTTCACCTATTCACAACTAAGACAACCTTTCCAGCATCAATATGGACAATCTTTGCGGCATCAATGTGAGTTTTATGGGCATATTATAACATATGATTGAGATTATTAATCTATGAGATTCACATTCCAACATTTTATTATTCGGATTAGATTTCAATGGACATTTTATCCAACATAATTGATGAATTTTTAATCCTATAACTAATAATACAAAATAAACATATAATTGGTATTATATATTTCTATATTCATTACAAGACAAATGTGAAAAGGAGGAAATTATTTATCCCATTAATCTAATTAGATAACCAATCTTTCACTAATTGCATGAATTGTTAATCCCTTCACTATTATTTATTCTAATCAAACAAAGCCTATGTGCTCTACTTGTTGGAAGTTCAGATAATCCCTTAAAACACCACATGATTAATTCAATGTTATATAATATTTTGAAACTATTAAGTAATTATTAATTATCCAGTTTTATGATAGTCAGACTCGACAAAAACCATAGCACCAAAAGAGTAAGTCTCCCCAGGTTGGTTGAGATGGTTACCGTTACATAATATAATCCGCCAAATTTATAAATAACGGTTAGTTACTATTTTAGTTTCTAAAGTATACAGTTTGTGTGATTTTGGTTCTCTGTTTAAACTATATCTATTTTGTTCACAGGGTATAAAAATTATTTTGATTTCGTTCCCCAACCGAATTCCATTTATAGATACCATTAAAGTTAAGGGTAGATATAGAAATTCAATTAAAAATTTACTCTTATAGTTCCTAAAATAAGATATTTGTGTTATTTTGGTCCTTAATATATAAAATATGTCAATGTAGTATTTAAAGTATACAAAGTGTTTCAATTTGGTCCTCTAACCTTATTCTGTTTTTCTTTATTAGAACCAAGGGCAAAACATGAAAACCATAAATACACATCAACAAAAAGTGAAGAAAAGGAGAGAGGAAAAAAAAAAAATCATTTTTTGGGAAATATTCTGGTTATCCAATATGTAATGTATATGTTTATATATCAAAATATATTGGATGATGTATTGCAAGCAAAAAAACAAAATTTGCCTAAATTAATATCAACGAAAAAATTGGCGACAACGATCTCATTGATTGTAGAATATAAGCTTTGGGTGACAAATTTATTTTCCTGCATCACAAAAATTACATTTTATTATAATAATGTGAATATTCCTCTCCAGAGATGTTGGGTTTTCTCTCTCTCTTTTTTTTTTTTTTGATGACGTGTATTTATGGTTTTCAAGGTTTACCCCTAGTTCACACAGAAAGATAGACAAAATTAAAATTGGAAAACCAAATCAAGACACATTTTTTGTATGCTGCAGGTTAAATTGACACAATCATATAGACTGTTATTAATACAACTTGTAAAACAATTAGGACCCAATGTACACTCAATTCTTCTTCTTCTTATTATTTTTCTTATTTTAATTTTTTTATAAGCAACTTAGAAGAGCTAAATTTTGGTGGCAATTCAATAGAAAATATAAAAGGTGTATAATGGAGAATTTTTTTAGAGGTTGTACTCTCATTTTGGAAGTTAAAAAAGATTTGCCGGCAAGATTTTTCATTTACAATATTGTTTCACACATGTTTGTATAAAAATAATATTTGTAATCATTATCCCAGATGAAGATTTCTAAGTTTCTTAGTAAACAGACAAACTATTTTTTGAATTTTTTTTTTAATAAATAGAATAGGTCACATGTCAATTTTACGTTTTGAATGGATTACAAGCTGGAGGTACTTGATTTGGGAGACAATTACATCCTACCATCTTTTTGTGTTTTCTCATTACTCAATACTTTATGCCTATAGGAAAACAATTTGAATGGATCAATTGATATTGATATAAGAGGCAAGTCCAGTAATAAAATACTTCATATGTTCACAACTAGACAATCTTTTTATCAACAATGTGAGTTCCATGTGTTCTGCATGCAGTGGCGGAGTCAAAAAATTAAGTTAGAGGGGGCACTTATTAATTATAATTTTTTATTTTAAAAAAATCATGAACAACATTAAGATAATAATAATTTTATGAGATAAATTTAAACATAAAAAATTACATATTCATTATTAATAAGAACAAATCAAAATTCTATAATAGTGTGAAATGGTTCAGTGTGGGATGATGATGTAAGTTTGCAGTTTTAGCACAAAAAATTACGGATCAAAATTCCTAATTTTAAAAAATAAAAACACATCAATTATAGCACAAATTATTATAAAATCTATTTAATTTTTATTTGACAGAAAAATATTAAAGAGATGACATTGCTTATAAATGATGTGTTTTGAATGAAAATTATTAAACAGTCTTAGAGTACCATATGGCGTTACCTATGTGATACTCAAAACATAGAAAATCAAAAATCACACTAAGTGGTATGTCAACTACTTGAACATAATGAGTTCATTATATCTAATCTATAATATTTTTTGCTACATTATTAATTTAAACTACTGCATAAATAATACCACATAGTGTTCCAAAAGTATCAAATAATTACTTGTTGTGAACAATACAACAAACCCTTAGCCAAAGAACATGTTAAGAAAAAAAAAGAAAATATATTTTATACATGACAATAACAAAAAAAAAAACAACTTTCAAAACTGAGGGGGGGGGGGACATGACCCTCCGCCCCCGTCTGCAGGCTGCTAGGAGTAGTGGATAATACCTCTAAACATCATATGAATAATGTCACATAATATTATAAAATTATTAAATAATTATCAATTATCCAATTTCATGAAGTTGGACTTGACAAAAACCATAGCACGAAAAGAGTAAGTCCCTCAGATTGAGATGATATCTAATACATAAGATAGTCTGTCAAATTTATAAACAAGGGTTAGTGACCTTTTTATTCTCTACGGTTTTGTTTGTTTGCATGTAAAATATTTTCTTACAAAATATTTTCCTAAATTTTTGGTTTTTGGTTACGTATAATAGGATAAACCATTTTTGGATAAATTATACCACTGGTCTTTAAGTTTGAGTGAAGTATTACTTTAATTCATATAGTTTTAATTTGAATAATTTGAATCCATCACTTTCAATTTTATTTTACTAAAATTTACCCACTTGACTTCCGTACGGAATGTGATTGAAAGTAAAAATTACAACGTGACTCAAACACAAAAATGATATGAAGAAAAACACGTAGATTGGTTTTTGAGATTTGTATCAATTTAATTTTTAATATATAAAAAATATTTTGATTTGATCCCCAACCTAATTACATTTGTAGATGTTATTAAAAAAAAGAAGGTAAATATAAAAATTCAATAAAAAAGGTACTCTTCTTGTCTCCAAAGTATGAGATTTGTATCATTTCAATTTTTAATATTTAGATTATATGTTCTCAAAGTATAAAAATTGTTAAGATTTGGTCTATTTTTGTCTCTCTTCATCTGAATCAAAGTAAAAACATGGAAATAAAAAAATAAAAATAAAAATAAAAAACAGAAAAAGCCAAAAAAAAAAAAAAAAAATCATGTTTTGTGAAGTATTCCTGGTCATCCAAAATGTATATACATGTTACTTTTATTTTATTTACATATATACATAAATATTAGGTGATGTACTGCATGAAAAAACAGTTTTGTAATGAAAAATTGTCACAAAAAAATTGTTGACGAAAATTATTGGCGATGGGATTTCATTCATTGCAAAAAGTAAACTTTGGGAAACAATTTATTTTTTCCACATTGGGAAAATTATATTTTTTTTTGTAATAACGAAAATATTTTCCTCTAAAAATATTTCCCTACATTAATGTGGTGGTTATAAAAAGAAATTAAATGTGTATTTAAAAGCTCCAACGATGGTGATATATATAGTTCTATGAAATATTTTTCCACCAACATTTAATAATAAATGAAACCCATTGGCCATTACATTGATATGCTAATTATTTTGGCATTTTCTTTCTTTTATTGACAATTCAATGAACTGCTATTCATATGACTCATAAAGAAAATATGATCAGATTTACACTGAATTTTTTTTTTCTTTTTTCCTTTTTCATTGTAGAATTTTGCAATATGAACAACTTAAAGGAGCTGTATTTGAGTGGAAATTCAATAGAAGATATAAAAGGTACACAATCGTGATTAAAAATATATATATATTTAGAGGTTGTACTCTCATTTTCCTAGCTGAAAAAGATTTACAAGCAATATTAATCACTTATAATATTATTTTACACAATAGGTTATGTACAAAAATAATGTCTGTATATCATTATTATCCCAAACCCAAATGAAGCTCTCCAAGTTTCTTAGTAAACAAACTAACTATTCTTTATATATATATAAATAAAAAGGATTTCATAACAATTTTGCATTTCCTTTTAGTTTATATGGATGGTGGTGACTTGAAAAGGAAATTGATTTTTGCAGGTTTTGAACGACTATCTGCGTTAGGCAAGCTGGAGCTACTTAGATTGGATTGGAATTCATGCAATAATAGCATCCTACCATCCCTTGGTGTGCTCTCATCACTCAAGACTCTATCCCTATCTGGAAACCGTTTGAATGGATCAATTGATATAGGAGGTAAGTCCAATATAAAACTTTTCACATATTCACAACCAAAGGCAATCTTTCAAGCTTCAAAATTGAATCGGTAACCAAATGAACAAGTGCACAATATCCATATGTTCTACATCTATTGGGATTGGTAAACAATTCCATAGAAGATTCCCTATGTTGTTTATATATGTGTTCATTATCGTTGTTTGTTAGGATCGATGCTTAGGAATATTTCTTGAATCTATTGTTTATGTGGTATTTTCAACAAAAAAAAAAAAAAAAAACTCACAATACATGCAAAACAAATCATTCTTTATCTTTCAATTACCTAAGAAAAGTTAGTCAACATGTTCCACTTGTAAAATTTTGCTACGTAATTGGTTTGAAACACCATTTAAGCAATGCTACATGTCTTACACCAAATTTGTGGGGGAATTAAAGAATGAATTAGTGAAAAATCTAAGTTAAGAAAGGTATAAGGTATTAAATCCAGTAGATATTTTTTATTGGTGAAAGATCTACATTTTATGAAATAATTTGGTAAAAATTTCTTTTGTTTGTTTTGAAGAACATTTTGTTTTTAATTTTACCTTTTAATTTATCTGTTGATGTTTTTTTATTTGTTAACTTTCATTGACTATCTGTTCAAATTTTTTCCCTATCTGGTCAAAATTTTTTCCAAACTGTTCAAAATGTTTCCCTATCTGTTCAATTTTTTTCTTATATGTTCAATTTTTTTTTGCCCCTATCTGTTTAATTTTTAAATCTTTTCAATTCAAATTTCCCTTAATTGTTTAAATAGTTGTCCAAATAAAATAATATCTGTCCAAATTTATTATATGTTCAAATTCTATCTATTTAATTTTTTTTATCTTTATTTTTTCATCAACAACAACAATCATCAACATCAACAACAATCATCAACATCCAAAAAATAGCAAAAAAAAATGATCTGTTGAATTCAACAGATTTGGATCAGAGACCCATGGAAGAGGGGGATGAGCAAGATCTAAGCCTTTTTAAATAGATTTGTTCAATCTTCATCTCTATCCGTCAGAAACCTAGAATCCCCTATCTCCGTCATTCAACAGATGAGCAAATCTGTCTGTGATGCCCCTTCACAGCCACTATCCCTCCTCCAGCCACAACTTTTTCCAAACAAACAAAATCTGTAAACACCGAGGGGAGGGGGGGATGGCATAAAATCTAAAAATTTCCCTAACTTCTTCTGAAAAGAACTACCAGAGTATTTCTTACTTCATTCAATTTCAAGCAAAAATTCCAATAAATCAACTGACTTACGCTTCTAGTTGTAATCGTGCCAAAAAAATCTACTGACAGATAAATTCCGACCATTTTCATCAACAAAAACCTTTATACCATACCAAGCTTCCAAATTTTTATCCCATTCAGCGTGTAATCATATTTTCGCCTAATATTAAGTGTAATCAAAATCTTATTCGAACTTTAAACTTAAAAAATGATTTCATTAGCTATCAATTGGCAACTGAATGAGTACTTCAAATACATATCAAACACAATTCCCAACCTTTAACGCACAAATCTTCAAATTGAAGAGAGAAGAGTATATGTACCTCGAATGAGATTGATGTTCACTTCACGAACAGGAATCACGATAACAGTACGGGAGGGATCGGCCTCGGGAGTGAGGATCGAAGAGCCGGCGTAGAGGTTGAGGGAGGCGAGGTGAGAACCGAAGGGAACACTGGCGAGATTGTACTGGATGAGGTGGTAGACGTCAGAGTGCGAGACGAGGAAGCCAGGCGAAATGACCTAAGTTTTTCAATCTGAGGCTTTTGAACAGATCTAAGCCTACTTGGCCCTAAGATCCGATGGGTCATATATTCTACAATGAGTTCACGAGTTGTCGATTACGATGAGTTCGCGAGTTGTCGACGGCGATAACTACAACGGTGACACAGAAGGGTGGTGCGGCAGTGGCTAGGGTTTAGGAACAAAACGGAGATATATATATAGATTGAGAGAGATAAGAGGAGGAGAAAGAGGTGAGGTTTGTTTAGCCAAACACAGTTGACAGCGGCAGAGGAGAGTCGAGGCGGTGGCGTGTGAGCTCGATCTAGGGTCCAGCGGCGTATGGAGGAACAACGAGGAGAAAGGATTTGGAGAGAGAGAGAGAGAGAGAGAGAGAGAGAGAGAGAGAGAGAATGAGAGTGATGGGTTTGATTTGAGAATATGCGTATACATACATATACAAGGCTAGTTTAATCCTTTGGTAAAACTTTATTGACATAATATTTTAACGTCTCGATTTTGAACAAAGAAAATAAAAAATGTTTGGTGATCCGAATTTGTGTGGCTTGAATAGTTTAAATGTGTCAAAACGACATTGTTTTACACTCAAAACGATGACATTTTGACACATTCGAGTCATTCAAACTATAAAAATTCGAGTCACCTAACATTGTTAAAAGAAAATATAATTTTAGGCTTTTGAATCAAGTGCTCAAAAAGTTATTAGATAGTGTTAGAATAACATGTGACATTTTTTTATACAATACTCTGGGTAATATAAAATTATAAAATACATTAGATGAATTATTTCTTATCTCCTAATTACTTAAATGTAAACCAACATTGTCTCATCTGAGCTTGTAAAAGTTCGAATTGCTTCTTGGATGAAGATTTCAGCTAACATTTCTGACTACTCAATCAATGATTTCATCTTTTCTTTGGAAGGAATTAAAGCCACTAAAATCAGGCCCTGTGCTAGATGATTTGTTAAATGGCTTTCATTTTCCTTTATTTTATCTTGAATACTTTGCAGGCTATGATGCAATTCACCAAGCCCATCATTTTGTACAACATTTTAATCATCAATGAATTTTCTTTATTGATAAAAAAAAAAATGTCTCACCTGTGAAATTTTTTATTACATTATTAGTTAGAAATACCACATATTATTCACTAATCTAATTGGATAACCAATCATTCATTGATTCCATAATTTTTTTTTATTAGGAAAAGAAAACTTTGTTAATGATAATCAAATTACAAGGCAAGTGCCATACATCAATAAAGGGGATTGATTAGTTTGCTTTGATGCTTTTCAATCTCATAAATTGTTAATCTCTTCACTATTAATTCTTTTAATCAAACAAAGCCTGCATGTTCTACGTTTTAGAAATGATAGATAATCTCATAAATTATCACATAAGCAATGTTATAATAATGTGGGTGTTGATTTTTGACCACACAACCAAACATGGAAACTCAGCAGGAGAGCACCGGTAGAATAGATTAAGTCCGAACAACTTGTCACCGAAAAATAAGAATCCGACGGTGGTTCGTCCACCTGGGGGCACTCCGATGATCAAGTCAGTAATTATCTCTCAAAGATAGCCAATTGTGCTTTACTTACAAGAAAGAACTTATTACTTAGAGTATATCACACATCTCAAAACATACCTTAGACCCACGAGGGTGCCCTGCTTTTATAACCAGCACTGACTTGATCCCTGTAGAAGCCTCACTTCAGTGGATTCAAGCTCAATGCTCATCTTGGACCTTTATCTAGATAGAGATAAACTCTTCTTGAGCCCTATCCTTATCCAGACTAAGATCCTCCCCTGTTCTAGGACTCTTATCCCTTATCCGCTCATCTCGGATTCCGGCATCTCCGCAGGTAACCTCGGCCTAGCCAAGATCACTTTGGCATCAGGACCAGGCTACGTGGCACCTCGGTTGACACTTTGGTGTCACCTTGGCCACGTGCTGTCATTCACAAAATATGTCCCCACAATTGCCCCCTAGGTTCTATTACCTCGACATCCTGAGGTGATGGAACCTACATCATTTGTTCAAATACTATGTCAGCAAAAAATTCATTCATTCTCATCGACTAAGATCATTACTCGTCAGCTTCAAGTTCCCAGCACTTAATTGTCTATTTTTATCAGGGATCAAGAACCAAGAACCAAGTTATTTAAGTATCTTAGCTGAGATCATTCCTCTAGCCGAGATTTTTGCTTCATTAAATCAAGAACTCCAAGAGTTTTATCTGCTCATGAGCTGTCATGCACGGTTTTTTCCAACCGTTTCTACCACGCGTCCTTTCCTTATTAGTTCGTACCTGACACGCGCTATCAGGTCGCGTTGCTTCTGCGCCCACTAGCTGACAAGCACGTCGTCCAAGGTGTTTAATTATGTTTTGCCGCCTTTTCGCGTTTTAACAAAAACACTTTCTCTCTCTCTGTCTTTTCACTTCACATTCTCGCACTCTCTCTCAAGGTTTTCTCTATCTACGAAATTTCCCTCAAACCTCCATTGCCATCCTTTTGAGCTTTCTGCGTTCATCTGACTTCTGCTACCGGCGAGCTTTTTACCACCGGGCTCTAGACAATACCAACGTTGGACTTCGGCGAACTTCCTTCCAGTCTTTATTTGGTAAGTTCACGATTTCATGTCTTGTAATCTCTGTCCTTTATTTTTGATTTGTTGCATATCTGTTACCTGTTTACATGTTGTTCGTTGCCATTGCAAGTCAGTTTTTGTTCTTGAATCTTCACTATACAATATATCCTTATGTTTATTCACATTGTCCGTGATTCCCGTACACACATAATGTTCATAAATTGGAAGTTTTGACAATCCACTGTTCTTGGCTTTAGCACATCCGCACACACCTACTCAATGTTTCTTGAAAAATGTTGCTTTCTTGATTCTGAATCATGTTTTTTTTTTTTGTTTTTCCTTGACTTGTTTCTAGATTCTAGCCTTTGATTCTTGTTTCCATATAGATTTAGGTTTTGGGATTTGATACAAATCACATTCTCTAGGAAAATTGAAACAAATTCCCCCTAGATCTTAAAAAACCATCGCCCGAGTTCCAACTTAGGCTTTAGCCGAGGTTCCCAATCCCTACCATTTTTTCCTCTCTGACATTTCTCCCAAAACACTCTAAGCTAAGATAATGGGTATGTTTAGGTGGAGGGTAGATTCCCCAGAAAAACTTGAGCACTTTAGGAGAGAGTTTTCTATCCCAACCGACGTCCAGCTTAGGTTAGCTGGGGAGGAGGACTCTATTATGCCGGATGGAGATTCCATGCCCTTTCCAGTGGTTACCTTTATCGAATGTGGACTTTGGTTTCCCCTTGATACTCTCTTTCGTGAAATCCTCCATTATTACAAACTTAACCCCATACAACTTGCCATAAACTCATATAGGGTCATCAATGGCATAATTGAACTAGCACATCAAGAAAAAGCTAGGATCACTTTAGCCGACATCCAATTCTGCTATACCATGTGTGGCCTTAAGTCCGAAAAAGGCTACATATACTACCTCAAGCCCAAGTCCACTGCCTACAAATTAATAACCAACCTCCCAGATTCTAACAAGGGTGCTGGAGATGATTACTTCATCGTCTCATGCAACTGGGAATTTGTATCTGACGACGACCTTTATCTCTATCCTCTGCGCCGATCGGTGTTTAAAGAGGGTGATGGTAAGAGCTGAGTTACTTTTTTAATCATACTTCTTCTAGGATTTATCAATATATATCTGTTTTTTGTAATGTTTTTCTTCTCACTTCTTTTTGCAGCTCTTCCCCAGCCAACAAAGGATTTTCGGCAGACCTTCTTCCCCAAGCCCGATCTAAAAAGGCTTTGAGGTTTTGGATATTAATAAGCGCAAAGCCCATTTGCTGCTTAATTATATCCCGACCTACAAGTCCACATTACTCGACGTCCCAAGTCGAAGTAAGACTCCCTCATCAGCAAAAAGCCCCACAGTTGCTTCATCACCAAGGCTAGATCAGGCCTCTTCATCAGACCAAATAGAGCTACCCTCTACTTCTGCTCCAGTTCAATTAATTCCACCATCTAAGCGCCGACGCTGACGTAGAGCTCCACTAAACGCTCCAGTCGACAAGACTCACAACCGCACATGCTGAGAATCAGTCTCCTCGGCGTACGACCCAGAAAACCCTCTAACTGCACTTCTAGCGATTCACTTTGGTACCAAGGTTACTGTCGCTGTAACATCTGACGCCATGGGCCGCAAACCAGCAGTTGTTGAAGATCTCCTTGCCACCCTTCCAAGGGTGGTGACGGTGCAATCCTCATCTTCTCCATCCCAATCAAAGCCAAAGCTGAAAAGAGTAAAGAAGGCCAAGGCTAAGGCCACAGTGACTCAGATTGACTCTAAGGACACTGTGTCAATCTCAAAATTAGCCGAGGTCGAAAAAAACACTACATCTGCCGAAAAGAGGCCATTTGAGGAGACAACACCCGACGTCCCCCCATCGAAGAAGCCGAGGTCAGATTTGCCAGAGGGTCGCAGTAGTTTCCTTCGCAATATGACCTGGGCGCCCGAAGTCATGGTGGGGGATAGACCTTTGACAGCTGACGACAGTGCAATTAATGACGTCGAGGTCAATGCTGCCCTGCCAACAACCATGCTCCTTCCCGAGGATATGAATCATATGGTCGACCTCCATGTGTATGAAAACTTTGGTCTGATGATGTAGCACTCAGTCCTGGTAAGCCTCTTTATTTACTCTTTTGCAGTCTTTCAACACTTAGTCAAACTTCACTAATCTGTTTTACTTCTTGCAGGCTATCCAGCATGCTCATTCGTATGTGGTCATGACCAAGATGACAAGGAAGGAGTTGGTAAGGAAGACTAAGGAAGCTGCCAAACTCCTCTCCTCGCTCAATCATGCCGAAGCCAACAATCGATCTCTGTTGGATCAAGTCAAGGCTTCCAAAGTCGCTTAGGATTAAGTTAAGGAAAAAGCCAAAATGGCCGAAGCTGAAGCCGCAGCTTCCAAAGCCAATCTTGAGGCTGCCAAAGCTAGAGCAGTTAAGCTAGAGGCCAAGCTCCAAGAGGCCCTTGACTCAAAGGATCCCGAGGTCAAGGCAGCCGATGAGAAGGCTTTTGAGGAAGGGCAAGCTGCCATCCGAGATCAATACAAAGAGCAAGTCAACCTAGCTTGCAACCGAGGTTATTATCTCGGCTGGACGGTGGCACTTAACAAAATGTTTGTCCCAATGGACTCCCCACTCCGGGATATTGACTAGCTAAAAGTGCCCTTCCCTCCGACTCCAAAGGAATCCGATGATGATGCCGAGGAGGATGATGTCCAGGATGAGGCTTTGGATGAAGAAGAGGCCGGTGTTGGGGCCAAGTCCCCCACTCTGAATGAGCAAGTCCTTGACTTGACTCAGGATGAGGAGGACGAGGTCTCCAAGAGCGCCTCTCCCATGAAGACCATGTCAGATGTCGAGGTCAATATAGCTGAGAAGAGACCAAACTCTTTTCGAGATCGACGCCGAGATCGAGACAGAGAGGACTACCAAGAAGCTTTCCCAGCTGTCTGCCGAGGTCGATACACAGCCAATCACCGAGGTAGATCGGTCCACCTAGAATCTCTTCCCTTTTTGTACTTTGTATTTTTTTCCTTTGTAGTTGTCACAACCTTTCTGTTTTGAACAATGTTAAGTTTCAATCTGGCCGATGTTCCTTCTTTTTGTATCCGAAAAAGTTCCATCTTCAGAATGCAAGTCTTATGTTTCTTTCTAAGTGTTGAATGTTTCTCTTCATGTTTGTTTACTGTTTCTCTTTCTATGCATGCTTCTTATACTTGGAATAGTTTTCAATTTCTTCAAAGTATACCTTAACTGTATAATAACTTCAGGGTAAAACACCTCGAATATAACCCTAAACTTTTTGCCTTGGCCACCAATTGAAATATCTCGGCTAACACTTAAAAATATTAAAATATTTTTACAAGTGTTGTTCAGTCAAGCATTGCCTTTTTTACCTCAATCTGCTATCTTCTATTAAGGTTTCACCCTTTCTAAGCTTTAACAACCTAGTTGGTCACCTCAGGTAATATGTATCTCAGACACTTCTCTCATAATTACCTCGGTTAACTCCAACTTGTAAATTTCTCCGAAATTTCAACAAGTGTTAAACCCATTTTAACTTGTAAATTTTTCTGAAAATTTCAACAAGCTCTTAAGTTTATTTATCATTCATGCTCCCTACCCCCTAATGTGAACCTAAGTTCTACTTAAGTTCACATTAAGCATGTGTCTATGGTCTTTCACCAAAGTCAGATTCAAACAAAGACTTCCCGAGGTGTTTCGACCTTGGTTTCTCTGTTAATGAACTTAGTTCTATTATGAGTTTGACTCTGCCGATATGGCGAGTCCAGGTTAATCCAACTTAGTTCAACTCCATTATATGCAAGTATAATTCAACTCTACCATATAATGAGTCTAAGTTATTTGTCATGTTTCATTTGGAAATATCGCCAACTTAGTTCAACTCTATTATATGCAAGTATAATTCAACTCTGTCATATAATAAGTCTAAGTCATTCGTCATGTTTCATTCAGAAACATCGCCAACTTAGTTCAACTCTATTATATGCAAGTATAATCCAACTTTGTCATATAATAAATCTAAGTTATTCGTTATGTTTTATTCGGAAACATCGCCAACTCAGTTCAACTCTATTATATGCAAGTATAATTCAACTCTACCATATAATAAATCTAAGTTATTCGTCATGTTTCATTCAGAAACATCGCCAACTTAGTTCAACTCTATTATACGTAAGTATAATTCAACTCTTCATATAATAAGTCTAAGTTATTCGTCATGTTTCATTCAGAAACATCGCCAACTTAGTTCAACTCTATTATATGCAAGTATAATTCAACTCTGCCATATAATAAGTCTCAGTTATTCGTCATGTTTCATTCGGAAACATCGCCAACTTAGTTCAACTCTATTATATGCAAGTATAATTCAACTCTGCCATATAATAAGTCTAAGTTATTCGTCATGTTTTATTCAGAAACATCGCCAACTTAGTTCAACTCTATTATATGCAAATATAATTCAACTTTGCCATATAATAAGTCTAAGTTACTCGTCATGTTTCATTCAGAAACGTCGCCGTAGGACTGGTTAGTCCTATTACACAAATCTTGAATTCATAAAAATAAAACTAAAATTTTATTATTACTTCGGCTAATGACATAAACTTCGAAAAACAAAAATCTAATGATAGAAAAACTTCAGGTTGCAAGCGTGCCAGGGTCTTGGTAGCTCTTTGCCATCATTGTCCTCAAGCCGATATGTTGCATTGCCGGCGACCAAGATGACTCTATAAGGCCCCTCCCAATTTGGGCCTAGCTTGCCCTCCCTAGGATCCTTCTTATTGTCGACTACTTTCCTCTGCATAAGGTCCCCAACTTTGAACTCTCTTGGGTTGACCTTCTTGTTGTAAACCCTAGCAAGTTGTTGCTGGTATGCCCTTAGCCGAATTACTGCTCTCTCTCTCTCTCTCTCTCTCTCTCTCTTTTCTCCTCCAGTAGGTCTAGATCTTGGGCTAAAAATGCCTCATTAGTACCATTTTCCACTCCCTGGGTTCTGATCCCTGGAATGCCGACTTCTAGTGGGATAACTACTTCAGTGCCATAAGCCATGGCAAATGGAGACTCCTTAGTTGATCTTCTCGGCGTAGTCCGATATGCCTAGAGTACATTAGGCAACTCCTCCACCTATTTTCCCTTTGCTGCTTCTAGCCTCTTTTTGATCCCATCCAAGATAGTCTTATTAGATACTTCTGCCTGACCATTACTTTGAGGGAAACTTGGAGTAGAGTAGTAGTTCTTGATTTTGTACTTTGCACAGAAACTTTTGATTAACATACTGTCAAACTGAGTGCCATTGTCGACTATTATTGCCCTTGGAATCCCAAACCTAGTGATGATGTTCTTCCATATGAAGTTCTTCACATCAATATCTCGAATCTTCGTAAGGGGTTCAGCTTCTACCCACTTTGTGAAGTAATCAGTTGTTACCAGCAGAAACTTCCTGTGCCCTGTTGCTTGGGGCAGTTGTCCAACAAGATCCATGCCTCACTGGGCAAATGGCCAAGGGCTAGACACTGGGTTCAAATCTGCTGCTGGTTGATGTATCGAAGGTGCAAACCTCTGACACTTCTCGCACTTTCTGACATAGGCTTCAGCATCCTTCTACATGTAGGGCCACCAGTACCCCTGAGTAATGGCCCTATGAGCAAGCGATCTACCCCCAACATGGCTGCCACATACCTATTCATCTATTCCATACAAGAAGTCTTCAACCTGAGAGGGATGCACACACCTCAAAAGGGGACCAGTAAAAGACCTTCTGTAGAGATGTCCTTCTGCTGTTAGGCTAAATCTTGCTGACTTCAGTCTGGTCTTGTACGCCTTTTTGCGATCATCTGGTAACTTGCTGTCCCTAAGAAACATCACTATTGCATCCATCCAACTTGGATCCATCTCTATACACATTGCTTCATACTCTGTGATTAGTGGTTCCACACTTGGGCCTGACAAATAATCAACCATTATTGTCCTTGCCTCCCCTGATTTCATTGTACTAGCCAGGTTAGCCAAGCCATACCTGACAAACATTCGGCATGGTTGTTGTTATCTCGGCTAACCTGCTGTAGTCGACAATCCTGAAATAAGGCTAGCAGTCTAATAACTTCTTTGACATAGGCTATCATTCTTTCATCTCGGGCTACATACTCGCATGTTGCCTGGTTCACAATAAGTAGGGAGTCACAGAAGACTACCACCTCATCGGCTTCTATTGCTACTGCTAACTTCAACCTGCGATTAGTGCCTTAGATTCTGCTTCATTGTTTGAGGCTTTGAACCCTAAACAGATAGATTGTTCCAGCATTCACCTATCTGGTGATACCAACACTACTCCTGGCCCCACTCTTTGACGGTTTGAACTCACATCAACAAATATGCGGAAAGAGTCGCCGATGTAGATATCATAGGGCTTGGGTTTTTCTTCTTGCTTCTGCTCTACTGTGGGGTTTTTCATTCCCAGCCGGGTCTCCTCTTGTTCCCCTGGACACCCTAAGCCGTGGCTCACCGGAGCCAACGTGGGACGGCACCGGGTGTGAACTCGGCCACAAAGTCGGCCAGAACCTGGCCTTTAATTGCCGTTCTAAGCCTAAACTCTAAGTCATATTGGCCCAACACTACTACCCATCTGGCCACCCTGCCTGTCAGATCTCCTTGTTGCAGTAGGGACTTCAAGGGATGCTTAGTCAGTACCACAATCTTGTGGGCTTGGAAGTAATGATTCAGTTTTTTTGAAGCCATCACCAGGGCTAGTGTTAATTTTTCCAGGGGTAAAAACCTGGTCTCTACACTTGCTAAGGTTTTACTCACATAGCATACTGCCCTTTGTTCTCCCTTCTCTTCTCTGATTATCACTGCACTTACTGCATGCTCTGAAACCACCAAGTATAAGAACAGTTCCTCTCCAGGTACTGGATTTTAGAGAACTGGAGCTGTGGTCAGGTATTTTTTCAAGTCGGCCAAGGCGACTTCGCACTCCTCTATCCACAAAAAATCTATGGCCTTCTTCAATAAACTGAAAAATGATTTACACTTATCTGAACTTCTACTTATAAACCTATTCAGGGCTGCGGCCCTTCCTGTCAGCATATGTACTTATTTTGCCGATGTTGGGCTCTTCAAGTTAAGGATGGCCTTGATTTGATCTAGGCTTGCCTCAATGCCCCTTCTAGTAACTAGGTATCCCAGAAACTTGCCAGACCCAACTCCAAATGTGTATTTCGAAGCATTGAGTCAGAGTTGATATGTTTTAAGAATATCGAAAATTGCCTTCAAGTCGGCCAAGTGATTCTCAGGTTCTTTGGTCTTCACGACCATGTCATCAATGTATACTTCTACTGTTTTGCTAATAAGATGTCTGAACATCTTGGTCACCAACCTCTGGTAGGTTGCTCCTACATTTTTCAACCCGAAAGGCATCACTCTGTAGCAATACAACCCTTTTGGGGTGATAAATGTAGCCTTCTCCTCATCAAGGGGGTACATTGCTATCTGGTGGTATCCCTTGTAAGCATCCAGGAAGATCATCCTTCTATGCCTTGAAGTGACATCTACTAATTGATCAATCTTAGGTAATGGGAAACTGTCTTTGGGATAAGCCTTATTCAGGCTGGTGAAGTCCACGCAGACCCTCTACTTCCCATTCTTCTTTTTCACAACAATTGTGTTTGACAACCAAGTTGGGTAGTTTACCTCTTGAATGGCTCTAGCCTCCAACAATTTGTCCATTTCCTCCTCTACTGCCTCCACATGAACCAAAGTCGGCCTCCTTGCTCGCTGAATGACAGGTTTAGCCAACCTGTCTACATTCAGTCTATGGCAAGTGACCTTGGGATCAATGCCAGGCATCTCGTATGGCGTCTAGGCAAACACCTTTATGTTTGCTCGCAAGAATGACTCTAACTCCCTTTCCTCCTCTTCGGCCAGTCTTGAGCTGAGAAGGAAGAAGCACTCTTCATCACCTTGTTGGACCAGAATTTTCTTTAAGGCTTCCTCGCTTTTGTCGGCCGGCTCTTTACCGACATCATCTAGGGCCTCCATGTCCTCATCCTCAATTTTTACTATTTCTACCTCTCACACATTGCAGGTGGATTTCATTGCTGCCATGGAGCAATTCTTTGCCTGCACCTGATCTCTTCTGACCTCCTCAATTCCAGGCTTTGTTAGAAACTACAACAGCTGGTGTAGTGTTGAGGGAACAACCCTCATTGCGTACAACCATGGCCTTTCCAAGATAACATTGTAAGGGGAGGAGGTGTCAATTACGTGAACTCTGTGCTTACCTTCTTGGTGCCTTCCTGCACCTCTAAATTTATTGCTTCCAGTGGCTAGGTCGGCATTCCATTGAACCCAACCATTAGGCTGCTGGACTGTTCCAGATCATCTTGGTGTAGGCCGAGCTCCTCGTAACATCTAACATACATGATGTCACAAGAGCTGCCTTGGTCGATCAGAATGCGTTTTACCTGACATTCTCTAATCATAAGGGTCACTACTAGAGCATCGTTGTGTGGGTGCTACACCATGTGCAGGTCTGCTTCAGTAAAGGACGCCATTGGTCCCTGGCACTCGTTTGTCCTAAGCCTCTTTTGCTGGACCTGATACACATGCTGTAAGTGCTTCACCCTCTAAGTCTCCCCACGTACCTCATTCTCATTGACCCTTGAGTGAATCACATTGATCACTCGAGGTCCGTCTGCTTGCGGTTGCGGTGCTAGTAGAGGTGGTGCTGTCTGTGCCTGGGGCAACCTTGCCTGTTCTTTCCTTGTTCTGGCCTCATCTACTAGGTCCCTTAAGTGACCTTGTCTAACCAGATCTTCCAAATGCACTTTTAGGGCTCTACAACCCTGCGTTAGGTGTCCATCTTCATAGTGGTAAGCACAGTGCTTCCCTAGACTTCTCCCCATAAATTCGTCAGGGATCCTCTCCGGCGCTCTATAATATGGCTGGTTCCTGATCCTTTCTAAAACATTATAAATCGGGATCTGGAACACGGTCATGACTACTTGTGCAACCCTTAGTCCTGTTTCTTGTCTATTAAATCCAGTATTACCTCAGCCTCGCTTCGGCGAGCCGTTTCTCTTTTCCTGCTTCGGTGCCTTTGCTCCCGGTGTATCCTCTTCTACTCTGGCATATTTCTCGATCCTTGCCATGAGCTCCTCCATACTCTTTGGTAGAGTCTTTGGCAATAACTTTCGAAGCATGCAGTCAGCCTCCAGGCCATTCTTAAAAGACATGGCTGCTTACTCCTAGTTGCATCCTGGTATTCGGTTGAACACCTTGTAATACCTTTTGGCATAAGCCCTTAGGCTTTCACCCTTGCCAATTTTCAGAGCCATTAAGGAGTCTGCCCTTAACGGCTGCAATTTGTTTGTGACAAACCTGGCCACAAATATCTTGTCCAGGCCTTTCCAACTCTTCACAGTTCCTTTCGGCAGCTTGTGAAACCATTCTGATGCAATTTTCCCAAAGGATGAGGGGAACACCTTACAGAGCAACGGTTTGTTCCCAGTATAGAGTGCCATTGAATTCAGGTATAAGCCAACGTGAAAGTTCAGATCTGACTTACCGTCATATATCTGGAACCTCGGCCTATGGAACCTTTTTGGCACCTCAAACCTATCCAACTCTACTGAGAACGGTGCTCTCGGCTTGACTGGTGATGTGACCTCAATATTCTGTCGCTTCCTCTGGAGGTAGTCCCTCAAATCCTCCTTATTCCGACCAGGAGCTCGACTGTCAATGAATTTGAGCCTTTTTGGGGCGCTGCTCCCGGTGTCGTTATGAGTCCTCTTGGACTTCTCTTCATTCACCGTGTCGAAACAAAGTTCCTTCCCTTGAACATGCCGATGTTCCTTGACATAAGTTCCTTTGGTACGAGGCGTCCTCTGAGACTCCCCTCTCATTGATTGCTTTCCTTCACCTTGCGTTCATATAAGTTAACATAGTTGACTTACGATCAACAGAGTGCTAATAATAATTATTAGCGATAAGTAAAGTGTACTACTACAGTACTATTACTCACAGTGCTGTGGTGGAGCGGCAGTTCCTTTCGGTATGCGCCCTATATACACACGCAGTTCAGGAATTAGTCCATTACCCTCTTTAAACAATATCTGATTCGTTTCGCTTCAAATGAATTTACAAACATTTTAAAGGTGTCAAATACAGATTTTCATAACACCAGAGGGTCAAACACGTAAAACGGAGCAGACAGGATTTTTCAGCATGGGCCGCACGTGCGGTTGTGAGCCTCGCACGTGCGGCAGTGGTTCCCGCACGTGCGGCTGTGAGGCCCCACACATGCTTTTATTCCAGTAGCCTCAGTCCCAGAATCCCCTGTTTTCTGCACGTGCGGATGTGCTCCCGCACGTGCGGCCATGACCCCCGCACATACAGTCGTTACCCCTGCTTTGTGGACTTCGAATTCAAGCAACATCCCAACTTTAGTAAGCATTTACAAGGCTCAAAATAGATTAATCTATTGCAAGAATATGGCTCAATAACATATAAATGTGAACTACAAACTGAAGTAGGTCTTTAATTCATTGAAACTCATAAACATAGTTCAATTCCATGATATTTCCAACTTTTCACACACATATATATACATATACAGCTATTTATCCACATAGGTGAGTTCAAACATGACAATTGAAGGAATAAGATGTAATTTCTCACTAGATAGTTCAAGGTAAGTCAAAACAATCAAAAGATAAGATTATCTTGCCAATTAACCAACATACACACACAAGAACAATTACAAACCCTAGGTGGTATGAATGAAAAGGGTATTCTTACCCAACTCCAAGAGAAAGATTATACAAGGTGAATTAAACTTACCTTGAGCTTAATTCTCTCAAATTCTTCTGAAGTTCCAACTTTTTGTTTGATGAAGCTCTCTTCTTGATCCTTTCTCTCTACTCTCACCACTCTCTCTCAGGAGATATTTGTGTCAAGGCTTCTAAGTCAAATGTTCAAAGAAACATATAGATATAGCAAAGTTGAATAAGACGAAATTTAATCAGTTTAATGGTTCCGAATCAAATTTTTTTTACGGAAAATCATATCATGATCTAAAAATTATACTGAACTCAAATTTAAAGTCAATTTCTGATTAGCAAGTCTCTAAGGCTCTCAATTTCAGATCTGAACATCGCAATTGTAACAGATACTTCTCTTATTAGACAGATATGAATTTATAAACAAAGGATTCACTCAATTAAACTTACTTCCACATGGAATTTCACAGTAAGCATATAAATGCAAAGAATAAGGGACTGAAAGCATACCAGAAAACATATACGAGGGTTAGGTTATTACAAAAAGTGTAGAGGATTCTAAGCTTAAGGCTTAAAACAAGAAGAGAGAGAGGCTTCTAGAGGGAGGGGCTGGAATTTTTGCTCTTCAAAATTCTAGAGAGAGAGACTTTAGAGAGAGAGCCTCCCCAAACTTGCCAACCCTTCAAAATTCTAGATATGGCTCAATATATAGCAATATATGAGCATTGGTCGAAATATCTCAATTCAGAAATATTTAGGACAGTCTGGAACAGCTGGAGCAAAATATCTGTAGATTCTGGGCTTTCTGGGCATAAGTGGTCGACCGACCACCTCCACTGGTCAACCAACCACTTTTTCTGGTCGACAAGGATCATTTCTGGTCGGCATATGGTCGGCATGCTCCATTTGTGGTCGGCACACTCCTTTAGTGGTCTGCAGCAAAAATCAGTCCTGGTCCCCCGACTTGAAGCAAGCCTAACTCCTTCATCTGGATGCTTTTTTCAGGTCCTTCTTGTGTGCAAATTGAAGCCCCGGAAATAAGCTTTCCAATGGTGGTAGCCTCACATCAAAATTCTAACTGTGCTAAGAGATATCCCTCTTTTAGTGAAGGGCTACTCAGTTTCGGTCCAACCGGATTGATGCCCTACTTCAACCAACCATACCTCTCCCGTTCGAACTCGACTTCAGGAGATTCTTGAGTGCAAAATGAAGCCCCGGAAGTCTTCTTTCCAACGGTGGTGGCCTCATAGCTGAAATCCAAGTGGGCAAATAGATAGGCCTGATGTAGCGAGGGCTGCTCGACTCTCTCTTAGCGATTCATGCCCATCTTCTTCTCCAACTTGGTTTCTTCCCTCTTCTCCTCTTTGATTCAACTCCAAACCTCTAAACAAGATGTTTTGGAAGATTTTTCAAAGAGTTCACCTCTCTTTCATTCATTTCTACTTTGTCCTTGCTCGGTTTACCGAAAAAGCGCAACATTTAACAAAATGCGAGCGTCGGAACATCGTAGGAACTTTGTTTCAAAAATATTTTGAAAGAGAGGGTTTTAAGGTCTAAAATCTTTGGTCAAAATAGTTTTGGTCCAAAAATGGGGGTATAAGGTTTGGATTTGACTCTCTCATTGACAAAGAAACCAAACCTTTGCACTGCACAACTTTCAACACCAAGTAAACCATCAGTAACGCCGAAGTCTTAAGGGCGGTCAAAAATGGGGTTTCTACACCTTATAACTTGACCCTTACGATACCACCACACCAATCACAGTAACCCACGGATTCCCCGTTCTCAACAAACAACTTCCAAATTGAACAAGGCTCATAGGCCATCACATAACTATCTCATAATTTAATACCAAACATGCAACAACACTTAGGATCATCGATCCCATTAGCAACTTCTCACTACATATATATAAAATAGAGTTCGAGATTCACTGTGTGCCCCCAATACATGAGGATAAACAGACAACAATATATATATACAACACATAATCATGATGTCTTAGCATTCAATAGTACATTGGTCAACAATGAAAAGATTCAAATATTAAATCATCGGCCTCCAATACAAAAGCCCCTCTCCAAGGTAATACTACTGTGTTAGCTGATAAGTCGACCATCGCGAGGCTCTCGAAGCGTAGCCTACCCGTTTTTGGTACCAATACTGCCCCCAACTGGACTGATAAGACTAAGTCTGACTAGGTTCTGAAGCACTTGAAAAATTCACAGGCAAAGGGCATAAACGTTTAACATGGCCCAGCTGACCACAATCAAAACAAACAATAGACTCCCTACTCTGAGACTGGCCTGAAGCCTGAACCTCCTTGGACCTCCCAACAGAAGAGTCTGAAACCCCTGACGAAGATAAGGATTGAGCCTGGGACTGAGCGTGTGCTCGCCTCCACCTCTTACTGAGCCTAGAGTGCTTATGAACCGTAGGAGTTGCCGAGGTGGCCTCCTCCCTAACCCGACCAACACTGATAACCATGGCCTCTGCATGGGCTGCTGCCTCAACTAGAGCATAGTAATTCTGTCATAGTGATCCAGCTACTTTCTCCCAGATATCATTACACAATCGCATCTCAAACTGATAACAACAATGCTCCTCTGTTGCCACCAACTCTGGAGCAAACCTCGACAAACTAGTAAACCGCATCTCAAACTATGCCACCGGAGTAGCATCATGACACAACTCAACAAACTGCTCCCTCAACCTTTCTCGAGTAGAAGGAGGGAAATACTTGGCCAAAAAGGCCTCAGTAAAAGCAATCCATGTGTTATCTACAGTATTCTTAGCATACTTCCACCAATAACCCGCATCTCCCTTCAATTGGAAAGTCGCCAAAGAAATCCTCAACCCCCCGTCCTCGACTCTGAGCATATCAAGAGTCTTGGTAATCTGTTCCAACCAACTATCTGCCTCCAATGGTTTAGCCTCCCCCAAAAACTCTTGTAACGCCCCCATTTTCATGCCCAAAAGGTTATACAATAATCATGGCTCTTTAAAGTAAAATGGATAATAACTCCTCATACTTGTATTACATGATGTAAATAGTCTTCATGCGATAATACAATCAATCTACAACAGTTAATTAAAACAACAAATACCCCCAAGGGTTTACAAGTTTCCGAGGCCTGAGCCTGGTTACACAAAACGGTTATTCAAACCCACACATATAAAGCCCTTAGCTTCCAATCAGGGTCACAGCAAATGAACACATCATGCTCTCTACACACACTTTCACGCCTTCAGTTAGGCGGAATCACAGCATCTTTTCCTGCACAAATATCCCGTAGGGGTAAGCATGAAGCCAGTAGAGAATTCTTAACAAAGTATATACATTTTACACAAGTCTCAAGAGGTGGAATGCTTATGCCATGCCATGCCTTTTTGAAAGTAAAACACACTTTCATCTTTTGAAAACCAACATGCTCAATGATGTCATGCAATTTCAACTGCTCAACATTTATCAAATCTTATTCGAGGGGCGGGTAAATACAACTCTGGTAATCCCTAGGTCAGTGTCTGCAAGTAGACTATACAAGTACTACCAAATTTGCCATTTTTACCAGTATCAACTGGAGGGCTCGACACCCATAATCTGTCATTTTTACCAGTATCAACTGGAGGGCTCAACACCCATAATTTTTCATTTTTACCAGCATCAACTGCAGGGCTCGACACCCATAATCTGTCATTTTTACCAGTATCAACTGGAAGGCTCGACACCTATTCTCTACACTACCTTTCAAGACTTACCACTGTATTTACCCCAAAACCATTTCATGAAAACTTGTTTCTCAACATTCCTTTCTCAATGCAAGTTTTCAAATCAATTTTCAAAGTTCAATGTAATCAAATGAATTGATATGCCAATGCAACAATAATCAATACAATGCAACAATTCTTCCATTTCCAATTCTTCCACACAATACTACTATTGTGATCAAAATTCTCATTTCTCTTTTCAATGCAATTTCACAAGATGAATAAATACTTTTATTTCAATTCATCCAATGGATAACTTAATTCCCACATTTCAAACATTTCCAACAACTTAGTCATTTCAAGACTATATCAACACTTTTAAATAACAATTTTCAAATATCATTTATTTTTGCACACAAAATAAATATATCAACATATTCCAAAGATTTTCAACATCTTTCTTAAAAATCCTCAATTTATAGGTTTTCTCACCAAAACCATTCATCTTCAAATATTTGAGAAGATCTCACCAAAACATCTTTCTTTCATCAACATAGTTCAAAAACCCCTAATTTCTATCTCAAAGGATCAAATAGTAAACCCATTTTCAAAATCACTCTTTTTCTTGAATCAACAATTAATTTTCAAAAACTAAACAAAGAATGATTTCGAAAATCATCTTGATCTTGCAAAAACATACATATAACTCAAAGAAAATCCCTACCTTAAGTTTGAAGAGAATTTGAGATGAAACCCCAAAATCAACGACGATGAAACTCGATCTCCACTGCACATAATGAAGCCCTCGAGAAGTTACACAATTTTGATGAAGAAACCATGGCCAAATCCCAATGGATTTGGAGAAATCAAAGAGAGAAGATGGTTTTCTAGAGAGAGAGGCTCTAGATTTGTATCTTGGAAACTTTTAGAGAGAGAGAGGATTGCAAAAAGTG